>CM068826.1:82845605-83248105 GCA_028554795.2 Sinohyriopsis cumingii | reverse complement strand
CAGCTGGACTAGCTAAGATACTAGTCCCTTATAGCTACAAAGTAATGATTCAGCTGGACTAGCTGAGATACTAGCCTCTTATAGCTACAAAGAAATTTCTGTTAAAAACTGTGCCTTTGCCCTCCTGTCCATTGCCTGTCATCCCCCATCTGTCTATTAGCACAAGTTTTTTATTGTTAATTCTCCTGGGCTATAGGGAGGATTGTGATGCAACTTGAAATATATTCATCCCAAGGTCATAATGCATGAAAATGGTGATCTGAATACATCCAGTTTGGCCACTATGGCAGTCACTTTGAAAATCTTGTTATAAATACTTCACATGAATGGATGGTCATATTTATGTGGTGTTATTTCTAGTTGATCTTAAATGAAATTGGCTTGAGTTTAACATGCATGATGAATTTGGACCATACTTTGTATTTAGCTCCATTCCAATGAAGAAGCTGATCATCAGACTTTGATTACAAGGGCAAAGGTCTTGACTTTTTTCTAGTTTAGCTGTCCTGGCTGGTGATTATGATAACACAAGCAAATCTGAATAGACTTTGGTTAAATCCAGTTCTCTAATATATCTGGAGAATACAATGAATGATATCACTTCTGTAACTACCTTTTGTCAAATAAATATTAAGCATAGATTTAATCCAAGTTAGCACATGGGTATGTATCGACACTGTTTAAGACAGGTTCAAGGTCAAAGGTACTGACAAAAAAAATTGTATTACACTTTCAGGTACCTTGTAAAGATGTTAACTCAGAAATGTAAGAAAACTTTTTGTTACCAAATTTGGTATTTTGGAGTTTCTTAAGATATAAATGATGCTTTTTAAGAATCAGCAGTTAAAACATTAAAAGGACAGAAGAAACTGAGCATATATTCCTGGATATCCCTTTTTGGCCACTAAAGCATCATTCCCATCAAGGGACTCTTGCATATTTAACTAATGAGATATGATGTCTTACACCTGTCATTACATCCTCATTTTCCCAATATTCACATGTATAATTTTAGATGCATCTGATTAGGTTTTTGACCTAAAGCAGTTTCCCAAAGTTAACAAAAAAGACTTTACATGTAATAAATAGAATCATTCATTGGTGTTCATACAAGATGTGTCAGACTTGTGAATAATTTCGGTATTTTGGTAAAGAACACTCTTGTATGACAGCTGAACAGTACTCGATTTTAAATTATTATTTTTATTAAACAAACAGAGGGAAACTTAAATCAAACTGTTGGTTATTTACATGTCTCCTTCCCAACCCTCCCCAACCCCCAGTTCCTAGTTTAGTTATTCTTGATAGGTTTCATTAGTTTAACAGAAAAGCCATTTTTCAAAGACAGCAGTTATAAAATACTTTGAATTAATTTATTTTTGACTGTAACAGTTTTTTGTTTTTTTATTTTGTGAATGATGACATTTTTATACTGCTAATAAGAATTCCCGTTTTCTTGGATGGATCGTTGTTTAGTTCATGGTTTGCATCAACTATGAAGTCTGTTAAATTTGATACTACCACAAATTAAGATGGATTGACAGCAATTTTCAAACTGTGAGGTTCATAGATTTCTAAAATGGCTGTATATTTAAATTGTTAAAGGATGTATCCAAAGCTGTAGACATGGCTCGTATTCGCACAATGACTGGTATCTGCCCCCAGCACAACATCCTGTTTGATCAGTTGACATGCCGAGAGCATCTGTCCTTGTTTGCATCCATCAAGGGAGTTCCAGATCAGAATGTGGATAATGAGGTACATGGAACTTCAATAATCTTGACTTGTCAAGGAAATGAAAATGGTTCATATAATGTGGATTTTCAATTGGTAAAGAAAGACAAAAGAAAATCATAATGCTGATTTATATCAGCTGAAAAAGGGCAAGGAATTTTATCATATGTTTATATGAGAAGTAAAGGGGCAAAGGAATTTGCAGTACTGGGTTTATATGAGAAGAAAATGAGCAAATAATTTTATGGGGTTGGGGAAAAACAATTGAAACACTTCAAGTCTCTAACCCAAGTCCAACAATGTAAGACATCCACCCTGATTTATGGGTGGATGTCTTACTTCAGAAATAAATAGCATTGTGTAGCGTGCTCTCCAGTTGACTGATGGGAACTGGAAGTCAAATTTTGAGGAGTATCTCGCACACTTAGCAGCCCATACTTTTACACAAATTAAAATTTAATTGCCTTAGTCAGACCATACTTACTTGGGTTATTTTTACCTCATGGAATCAGATTCTGACACAAGCAAGTAAACACATTTTCAGCTTCCGATGACATATATATCAGTTTGTTGAAATGTGATAGTAGCCATAGAATATCAAAGTCAGTTAGCGTAGAGGATACATATCTTCAAAGAAATGAAGTTATCTAATCATTTTTGTCAACATTATTTTATTTTTCATTGTTTTATTAAAGAACCAACTCCAACTGCAACCAACTTTTGGATTTCTTGGCTACTGTTACATTACACCATGCCTGCAAATTTTTCTGCAAATTGCAAATGTTTATATGCATTAGGAGATTTATGGCACATGTGACAAGATTACATATATTATTGTCATTTGCACAATTTCTTTTACAGTTTTCAGTCACTAAGTGCAAACATTTTAATCTTCAGACAATATACAATTTGCCTTTTGTTGATTGTAAAGGACATGTAGAATGAATATTCAGCACTATTTAAAGTTGAATAGGCTATGATAAAAGGGATGGAAACTATTTTGCAGTTCTTTGGATGTCAAATATTGGAAACACATTCAGCAGATTGTAAACAAATTTCATTTATTTTTATTATTTGATGAAGTTTTTGTAGGACTTTGGGGATCTTCCATTGAGTTCATGTAATCATCATGTACATCATGTGATTATCATGTACATCATATGATCATCATGTACATAAATGTTTAGATACCTTTATTATATAATTAGTAATTGAAAAGTTCTGAATATTAGCATGTTGTACAACCAAGTTCTTTATTAGCAACCAGAACATCAGTGTATATATCAAAGTACTCCCCCTAAACCTGTGCACACTTCAGGGCTACATGGATGATGTGGCAAAGTTTAGATGCTGTGCTCCTTAAGTAAGTCTCTTCAGACAGTGGTTTTATGTGTCAATGCATTGGCATGGAATGGGTGGATACAGTTGGACACAATTTTTTGCAACACTTTGGAGACATATAAAGTGCCAGTGATACTAACAGAGTCAGGCACAGGTACATGAATGACCTGGCCTTATGCATTGCAAAATGTATATAAAACTCTCTTGACAGTCCGAAAACATCAAGCCACATTTGGTCTCTGCTCATTTTCTCCTATTCAGATTTTATTATTTTTTCCTCTGTCTGGTTCAAAATCCCTTTTTTTTTTATCAGCCATCAACAAACCCATCTTGTAGAAACCATTGTGAGCGTCAAATGATTCATCAATATATTAAAAACAGCTGATGAAGTAGTGTTTATCATAAGATAAATACCTTCCACTGTGTATCAAGCATCACTATTAATTGCTGCCTTCACAGCAGCCATTTTCTGCTCACCAATGACAGACAGCAGCCTTCCGGAACAGTGGCCATCTGGCATGGATTTGGAATGTGTTTTAGATGATGAAAACACCTAAAACTTTTAAAATATAACAGAGAATTACATCAGTACACTTTATCAGAGGCAGCTTTGATTTCACTGAGACAGTAATCTATGAGTGTCTGGACTTTACAGTATGTTCATTGCTCAGTAACTGAATCATTTATGTATCTGTCATTTACCACTGTTACTTCTATATATCTGCAGGTGTCTGGCATGCTGCACAAACAGCTGCATTTCATTTTGTTTATTTTTTCTATATTAAATTTTTTGACAGGCTCAAAGATACAGAAAGTTATAATAAAAATGTACCTGTCTAATTGAACCTGTTCAGTCGTGTCATATAGTTGCCATGACTGGAAAGTTGGATCAAGTGTAATCAGGTACAAATCTTCTTGAATTTTGCAGGTATCCAAAGCATTAGAGAATGTAGACCTGATGGACAAGGAGAACACAAGATCCAAGGATCTGAGTGGTGGTCAAAAGAGAAAACTGTCAGTGGCCATAGCTTTGATTGGAAATCCAAAGGTAACTACCATTAAAATTGTGGTGGGTGGGATTTTAAAGGTCAGTTGTTTTTGTTTTACTAATTTTAGCTAAGAGAATATGGCAAGTATAAAGAATCAAGCAAATTACAATTTTTGTTGCCTACTATAGTATAGTACAGCTGCAAACCATCATTTGAGGGATAATCAATTAAAAAAAACATCCAAAGTGGAAAGTTTATATTTGGCTAAAGTATCATATTAATGACAGCATCCACTGTAATGATGTAAACGTAATAAATATAAACTATGGTTAAGTTTTTGGTCAGTGGTGGCCAACTAGTTTAAATCTGCTGGACAACAAGACATCATCTATAAAAAAGAAATTGGTTCCATATCATTTATTTGCTGGTCTCAAATAGATTTGATAAGTGTGTCAGCATGTGTGACACTTCCCATTACCTGGACTGATGGTGACTTACAAGTATTGTGTGCATTCAGAACTGTTTTTATAGATATAGATAATTTTGATAACAGCAGTCCTGGGGAAATGCAGTAATTTACTGGACAACCCCAAAAATCTGAAAATCTAGTTGCCCAGGGACAACCATGGATTTTTAATTGTTCTACCCATGCTAACATAGTATATGTCTTTAGCTCATGACCACACAGATATTTCCATGCTGTATGTACATCCTAGCCTAAACAACTTAACCTTATGACCAGTGTAGTTGGAAGTAGGAATCAAATGTATATTCAGTGATACATTTTTTTATTTATTAATGATTGTATGTTTTATATTGTTTTGGATTACCCTGAGCTGTGTAACTGTGTATTGTACATGTTAATGAGTATTGGAATTAGACAAGTAGACTTGTTGTTCATATAATGCCTCAACCATAGTGACTAATCAATGTAATTAATAATGCATTAACTATGCTTGTAAGATTGGCAATCATTCCTAGGTTATACAAAGCCTGTGACTTTTTGTCAGTAAAATAAGTCTTCTAACAATGGACAAAGATGATAGCTTCTGCAGCAGATTTTAAGTAGTAGGAATTAAAGACAAATAATCTCTGATTTGTATCAATTCAAAAAAGTTGATTATTTCATGTCTTCTGTGTCCTGTCACAGTAATGTATGTATGTATGTATGTATGTATGTATGTACGTACATATGTATGTATGTATGCATGCATGTATTTTAATGACGAATCAGCACAATAATGACTACAGTTTTGATTAAAAGTTAAGTTTAAAAGATGTAAAGCTACAAATTTCGAACCACAATAAAAATTGGTAAGAAAGGGACCACCATTTCATTGTGAAGATTACTTCAGCCTGAATTTATTTTCTGCATGATAATGTTTACATTAGCTGTTGGAGACTACTAAAGGCTTCATGAAGTTGTGCCAACCTAATTGTTGATTACATTATGGTTTTGTTATACTGTAAGGGCATACATACTTTATAAACACAAATTTAGTTTTAACTATTGCAGGAACTCTTTTCATATTTAAAATGTATGTGTGTATGTGATTTGTATTTTTAATGTAACTTTAAAAAGAAATTCAGTCATATTGCTATGATGTCTGTCATGTGGCCATTGATTGTGATGTCTGTTACTGGGGCATCATGCTGCAGACATGTAGCATGATGTCCCCACCCAGTCACATTATCATGACACCAGGTCAACCAGTCCTAGCACTAACCTTTTAACGCTGAGTGCCTACCAAGGCAGCTGTTAGTACCATTTTTATAAGTCTTTGGTATAACTCTGCTGGGGTTTGAACCCACGACCTCCTGCATCAGAGGCAGATGCTATATCCACTAGGCCACTGGAATGGTCCATATTTAAAATAATACATTGTTCTAAATTTTTAGATAATATTCTTGGATGAGCCCACAGCAGGGATGGATCCCCATTCCAGACGACACATCTGGTCACTGCTTCAGGAAAGAAAGGCTGGCAGGGTTATTCTGCTGACCACTCACTTCATGGATGAAGCAGATATTTTGGCAGGTTTGTATTATTATCAGCAGCGGTAGTATCATCATCACTGTTGTTTTGATTGTTCATGACAGGGTTGCTAGTGCTTCAGCAGTGAATTCCATATGTGATGTAAGTATTGCTTTTCTGGCAGCATTGACTTAGGAATACTTTTCACTATGGTGTGGCATAGTCTACTGGTGAGACTGTAAAATTATTGACTTTTTGATGACTGTGATAACTAATTTTAAATTTTATTAGCAAATACAGCTTCTGGAAATTTAACCAATCAAAGCACATAATAATAAAATGTCATATAAAAATATGTTTGAAGAGATATTATTATTATTATTATTATTAGTAGTAGTAGTAGTAGTAACATTATTATTATTATTATTATTATTATTATTTTTAGCCCCCACTGCATGCAGAGAAGGCTTCTTGATCTGGTTCTGTCCATGTCCTAAGAAGCTTGTTAGCAACATTATGCAAAACCCACTAAATGTAGACAATGAAAGTTGTTGACTATGCACTTGCAGATGACCTGATTAAATTTTCAGTGATTTTCAATTTTTAAAATACTTATGCACTTTTGGTCTTTGACTTTTTTGACAGAAAATTAGTTAGCTCATTTATGCACACTTACAAAAAAATACATGTGAGGTTGTCACATTTAGCTCACCTTAATTATATTATGATTTCCTTTTGCAGATTTTTGAATTTTTTTATACATATATTTGCAAGGTGTGGACTTATTTTTTTGTGTCAAAAGCCTTGTGAGCACAGAAAGGCAAACAGAACTTAAGGTACTCAGATGGAGTTTTGTATGCATTTTTTAATTCATATTTAAAACTTTTTTATTTTCAAGATCCTTTAGCAAGATCTTATTAGCATATTTAAGTGAAAACCACTTAGAGAAATGAAATTTGCATATTTACTGACATGTGTTGTCAACCTGATTATATTTTTAAACCATTATTTCATTCCAAAAGATTTTCAGAATTTTTTATCTTTCTGCGTAGACTTTTTAGTCTGCATTGGTGGACATGAGTTTTCTACAAACCCAGAACTTTGTATGTATGTACATGTATATGTATAGGGCTTAATGGCACCTCCCCATAATTCTGGCTATCTAATGCCAAGTAAGTTTAGGTATAAACAAATACAACATGCAAAGAATAGATAAGGGTTTGGGTATTTTTTAACACTATTGGCCATAGATCAGAAAGCTTACAGGCAGGCCAGTTTTCTTTCATATGTTTCCCATACTTTAGCACATGTTTGTTATCACTACCTCTCCTGGACTACTTGGAAGATTGCCATGAAACTATATGCACACATTCATCCCAAAGTCTAACTGGTCCTAATTGAAAATGGAATTGCTCCAAAATCCAGTATGACTACGACAGTTAACATCTCAAAAATCACATTATCACTACTTCAGAATGAAGGGTCATATTAACAATGGCTTGTCTCTAAAAGACTTCTTTTGATGTCTAGTTTGGTCCTAAATACAAGTTAAGCCATTCTGACTTCACCTATTTCCACTATGACAGCCATCTTGAAAATCTTGTTATTGACACTTCTCCAGAATGGAATGTAATATCAAAACAAGTTTTCTCCAAAAGACTTATTATGATGTTTAGCTAGTGGTAAATGAAAATGATGCCAGTCTGACATCTTATTACCCCTCCTCCTGAATGGATGGTCATATCAACCTAGTTTCAGTACTCAACAATTACAAAGAAATCTCTTATATTGGTGGTCACATCAACTTGATTTCAATGCGCAACAGTTACCAATAAGAACAGACTTATCTTGGTTGGTGTTTTATGACACAGGAACATGTCAAGTAGGTTATTTTGTGCCAATGCCATTGGTGTAAAGTGCCTTGCGTAATGACACACCATGATACCAGACCCAGGCTAGCCTGATCTAATGGTAGGATTTGAACATGTACTGTTTTAGTTGCTGGTCAGCATCTTGCAGACAATTGTACAATTCTTAAAATACAGTAGTCCCCCTCTTATAAGGCCACCCCTAATGCAGCAGGGAAGTGGCCTTATAATGCGGGTGGCCTTTCTAGAGGGGGATGACAAATGCGAATAGTAAATACATATGAAAAAGTCACAAGTACATTTAATTTTAAATATTTAATATTTTAATTAAAAAATCACATGCATGATGTGAAATAAATTTAAAACAAACTTTGTCATCATTTTCAAAAGAATGCTATGAATAACCATTGATATAGTTTTAAAACTGTCTTTATAATTATGTTACAGTTCACATCATCTGTCACTTTGTTGGTAAGTCTAAAAAACAAACCAGTCTCGTCACATTAAAAATATCCTTGCTGTCATATCCCCTGCATATATCGTTTAGTCTTTTGTTCCAATCTTCGACAACTTCATTATTAACATCAGCTGATTCGCCGCTAAGGACATAACACTTGATATTGTGTCGCACTTGAAATCTGTGCAACCATCCGTTACTTGCAGTAAAGTCGTCATATGCCAATTCAACTGACAAAATTTTTGCTTTTTCTTGTCTTTCAAATCAGGATACAAACATCTCCTGGCTTAAACAATCTTCCTTTCTCCGTCCATTTCACCTTTCCACTTCTGCAGAATTGTTTCATTATCTTTCATGATATTGTTTATCTGAGTCTTCCCGACGTTAGTTTTCTGCAAGGATCTACGACGACACCCACCCACCCACCCCCGTCAGTTGAATTGCTTTCACATTCTCCTCTAAACTGAGAATTTTTATTTTCCTCGATGACATGTTGATCTTTTTGCAGTAAGTTATTCATGTTGCCAACTACAATACTGATAAAACAATTTTGTAAGCATCTAAACAAATTGCCGTGCATTTTTAAAGGAAGTGATCTTGTCACTTGATTCGTTTTGTTGCAGTCTGGTACCATATTGTTTTTATACATTTCTTTACACTAAGTGAGAGAAGCCAAAACGGCTTCAATATGTACCATTAACATCACGCAGATTTGACCTCGCAGCCGCTAGGATTCGTAATTTTGACAATTATTATCAGTAGTAATAGCCACTGATTACCAAAGTGAACAAGCTCAATATCTTACTAAGGGAAGCCATAAAGGCTATGAAAACCATTTTCCTGCTGACTTGGGTATTGTACATAGATACTGCCACTTCTCAGCTGTTACTACTGTTCAATAATTGTAATCTTAACAATTATCAGAGTGACTAAACCGGACATCTTATGATAACACAGCAGTAAGGCTAATTGGATTACATGTACGTACCCTTTTGTATGGATTAAAATTTGAGTCTTTCTCGGTTTTTATGGAATAAATTTGGCTTCTCGTGAGGTGTAAATGATATAATATTAACCTTAGTGGTAAATGTACTTTACTCAACACTTCTTTCAGTAACGAAAACCTGACATCGGGAAACAGAAATCGGATTACTTAACACATGTTATGAATAAAATACTGATTCTGGATACATATTCAAATAAAATGCGGCCGCTTGTGAGGGGTAAATTTTATAATTTTGCACTAATATGCTGGCCGCTGGTCGCGTTAGCCGGGTGGCCTTTCGCGAGGGGTACTTTTGAACACAAACTCGTCGGTGCCAACGGATTCTGGCTGTAAGGAGCGGGTGGCCGCTGGTCAGGGGGCCGTTCAAGAGGGGGACTACTGTAGTGACATTTTCAATATAAACTGCAATCTTTTCAAAAGTTCAAGACCTGCTTTGCTTGAACATAATCACAGGACTTTTCCCCAAGGCTAGTTAGCTTTTATGACTTTCAAGAGCCAGGCAGTTATTGTTATATTCTTGCCTGCATTTGCAGGTAGTGAGACATGATGGTATTTGATTACATAATTAGGCTCCAGCCTGACAAAGCCTCATAAAGTAAAGGAGCAATTTCTTTTTGCAGTGATATATGAAATGATAAGATAACTTGTTTATGAATGCATGACCAGTGTAGTTTATAAACATATACTTGTGTAAGGCTGCCATGATCAGCAGTATAATAATGTCATACTCAGAATTAAAACAGCTTTAATTCCATATAAGGGTTCCTAATTACCTACACAATTGTTTAATATTTTGTGAAATTACTAGGGGATAGAGCATGCAGCTTTCTTGCAGTTTTTTTAGCTCAGTTTTGTGAAAAATGCCCAACCTTACTGTACATTTTTTTATACCTTTTTCTTAACAACAGATCGTAAAGCTATTATTAGCAAGGGAAAACTAAGATGTTGTGGGTCCTCTTTGTATTTGAAGAACAAATTTGGCATAGGATACCATCTTGGGTGAGTATAAAGTTTTAACATATATAACACTGTTTGTGTATGCAAGAAAGTAAGTGGGATATTATGTGAAACATTTTGAAACATTTTTGCATATGTGGGAGATTAAGTAGGATATATCTATATGTGACACACTTGACATATGTGTGATTACCAGCTGGGATATATTAGTGTACCCTGTTATGTGTAAGATATACAATATATATAGAGTTGGAAGTGGATTTCAGAAACCTTGAAGAACCTAAAGTTTTGTATTTAGAAATCTAAAATAACTGAAGGAAGCCTAAATATTAAAAATAATTTTTTTTTAAAAATGATGAATCGCTTTACCTCAACAAAACAAAAAAATGCTTTTTTGCACACAGCTTTTCATTCCGGTAGCCTTATGGTCTATAATTTCTTAATGCTTGCAGGTATTTGTTTTTTTTTAAAATTAAATAAAAATTTTCACTGTTCAAGCATTAGTCAGCTCTTTAACATATTTAAAACGTCATATCGAACTAAAAATTCACCTGTGAGAAAAAATTAATAGGGAGAAAAGCAGAAAGTATTTATGTTACTCAGAACTATTTGACTGTCTTAAGATTTCATCCATTTGAGACATTGATTATGAAAAGAAGATCTGGTAGTAACCTGCCTTATGTTACTGTCAATGTTGTTCCATACCAGTGAACCATTATTTTGAGAGTTGTACTCTTTTTAAGCAAAATTGCTTCTTTGGTTTTGGCTTAAGGTAATTTTTACTTCCAACCAACCTTAAATTTGGAGTACCATCAGCATGCATCTCTTTGAGGAAAGATGTTGCTTAGTTTGATAGAAATGCTTTCCTAGGCACTTCAGACTTAATTTTGGCTTTTCTGGGGAATATTCTTTTATGTATTGGTAAAATTCATTACATCCTGAATATTGTCTGTAGATTGATTTAGAATTAAATGACATGCCTTCCTTTGGAGTCTGAAAAGTTGTGATATGTTTGAATTTTGAGGTATTACCTCAAATTGTACATTACAGGTGTCCAAATATGGCTGTATATAACTTCTGTAAAAGAAGACTCTAAAGAGGCTGAAATTTATTTGTGAAATGATTGGCATGTATCATGTATGCATGGATATTGTGATACACAGCTTATGATACAATATGTATAGATACACATAAATAAATGTTTATTGTGATACATAAGGATATAATGATACACAACCCATAATACAGTATGTATACATAAAAATGGATATTGATACACAACCTGTGATACAATATGTATAACACAACCTATGATACAATATGTATAACACAATCTATGATAAAATATGTATAGATACACATAAATAGGATATTACAATAAACAACCCATGATACAGTATTTATAGATACACATAAAAATGTATATTGTGGTACACAACATATGATACAGTACATATAGAGATACACATAAAAATGAATATTGATACACAACCTATGATACAATATGTATAAGACAACCTGTGATACAATATGTATAGATACACATACAAAATGGATATTTTGATATACAGCCTATGATACAATTTGTATAGTTATCACATAGTAGGTATAGTTTTCTTATAGTATGTGCAGTTTCATATTTTTGGTATTACCACATGTTAATATATCACTTTATGTGATTCTGATTGGTCCAAATAAGGGTGTAAAATTAATGTGCTGTATCCTCTTTACTGATTGGCTGGGATCATGAAAAAACATTTTCAAACCCTGCTTTCTTGAATGTTTGGTTTTGAATGAACATTTTTGGCAGTAATTTTTTAACTTGACTCAGGAAAGGAAATTGATGAAAAATTACCTCCGCTGTCTGAATATGGATATGTTACCCCCACAGGGGTTTGTTATGTCATGTATAACAATATCATAATGAGAAACATGGCATAAAACTACAAGACAAGAACAACAATAAGAAGTAAAACTAAGGGTATTGCTTATTTGATGGCAGGGTGGGGAGAGGGAGCAGTATATCCGTAACATAGATATAAAATCCACCATACATACAAGCGTGGTTTAAATGTGAACTTACAAAAGTAAATAAACTCACCTCTGTTCACAGAAGAATTAGGATATAAATGGGTCTCCTAACTGACAGAACTTTATCCATCCACAGCATCTTTACGCAGTATATATGGGATGCAAATCCGACTCAAAAAGAAATTTGTTTGTGTCTTATGTACAGTTTATTGTTCTAGTCAATTACTGTAAATATCCGGTCACAAATGCATTGCAGTAAATGTGGGAATTTCTGCATCCAGTAATCCTATTTCACATAAAAATCGCAACAATGTAACGTTTAGTACAGCAAGTGACATTTTAGGGTAAACATGTACTCTAGGTCTACTGTTCTGTTTATTCAGATTGAAGCTCTTTCTTTGGTTTATAGTTTGTAAAAATGTACAATCTACTTTACTAGTTCATCTTTGTTTGGGACTATATTTTATGCACAACAAATGAAAGGTGTACCATCTGTCAGTCAGAATGAACAAAAATATTCGTTGTTCTTTCTATCTAAATAATTTCCACTGAAATAAAAACTTGTGATAAAACGAATCTCAAATGGGTAATGATTTAATATTTAATTTATGAAACTCATTGAATAAATTCAATATTAAATCATTACCCAATTGAGATCCTCTATATCCACATACAAAAATCAGAGGCACACACCTAATAGTTATTTATGGCCATTGAAGATTAAAATTATCTTTACTAAGATAAGTATTATTTTATTTGAATCTCCACCTTTTGTATTGATGTATGCATAGAAACTGTGTTGCTTGGTCAGTGAATGGTTTCACACCTACTGAAATTTATCAAGGAAAATGAATTCATAACCTTGCCATTTGTAAGGAATATAATGTGGTGCTGAAGTTTGCATGTGGGATGGCCAGCTTGACTGCCAGTGCTTACCAACATCATCCCTCTAGGACCCTCTGTAGCTTGTACCCCTGTCTATATCTCTCTACCTGCATATATTGGCACGAAAATGATTAAATATTTTTCAATGTAAACACTTTGTTGTATCAATTTCCTTTCTAAGTGATTGGTTTGGCTAATGCTAATCACTTGACATTCTTAGTCCAGTCACAGGGATGTTTGTTGATTATTGTGAATCACAAGAAGACTCAGTTTTCAAAGTAATGAATCACTTTGCACTTGAAGGAATGACCTGTTTCATACTATTGGTTGGCTTCTGACAGTTCTCTAAGAGATCATTTAGCAAAATGGGTTGCTCCTATGGCATTCACACCTCAAAAGTGGACTAGTCCACCATCCCAGTATGCATTTGGATAAAGATTGCTAGTAGGCTTATTCAATTCTAAATTCATAGTGCAGAATTAATATTGGGTATGCCATTCACATGGAGTGTAAATGGCAATTATAGTGTTTGCATTGAGATGTGAACGATTGGTTTACAAATAAAAATTACTTGAAAGAATTTTATCATTTTCATGCAAATTTTGAGCAGTATTTTATTTAGTCAGATGTAGATGGGGGTACCAGCCACAGACGATGTCTGAGAAAACTGCCAATATTGCCAGAGTAGAGAAGATGCAAACTGTAGCAAGCTATATCTTTGCTGACTTTGTAGATAGTTCCCAAAAAGCTAGCCTGTTCAGTGATAGAGATCACACTAGGTCAGTGATTGTCAGATGGCACCAAAAAAAAGAGAAATGATTGGATCAGGACAGAGGCTGGCTGGTGCAGATTCTTTACTGAACAGAGAAAAGTCTATGAGACCAGCAAAATTTTCTGTCTGTTCCTGAGAATATTTAGATCTAAAAACAAGGGCTGAGTGAAAAATCAATGCACTGATTAAAACATGTCTTTGAGTATTTATTGAAACTTGAAACCTTTCTTGGTCAAAATAGAAAAGAAAATCAATTAAATAAGTACTGAACAAGTGTTAAAGATGAAGAGAGATCATAATTTGAATTCCACTGTTTTAAATATAAAACAAGACATAACTGATTTGGAATTGGTTTGGTTGTGGCACTGGATTTCTAAGATTAGTATTTTTAATTAGGAATCTGGTCAAAACAATCTCCTTTTGTCCATCTGATTAGTTGTCTTAATCTTGGACTATGGGCCATGTTTAACTCTGTTTACCAGTATCACGTCTTAATCTTGGGCTATGGGGCATGTTTCACTGTGTTTACGATTATCGCTTTTCTTAATCTTGGACTTATTCAACATCTTTCTCTGTGTTTACAAGTATCACTTGTCTTAATCTTTGACTACAGTACATGTTTCACCGTGTTTAGAAGTATCACTTGTCTTAATCTTAGACTATGGGATATATTTCACTGTGTTTACAAGTATCACTTGTCTTAATCATGGACTATGGGACATGTTTCTCTGTGTTTACAAGTATCAGTTGTCTTAATCATGGACTGTGGGACATGTTTCACTGTGTTTAGAAGTATCACTTGTCTTAATCTTAGACTATGGGATATATTTCATTGTGTTTACAAGTATCACTTGTCTTAATCATGGACTATGGGACATGTTTCACTGTGTTTACAAGTATCACTTGTCATTATCATGGACTACAGGACATGTTTCACTGTTAACAAGTTTCACTTGTCTTAATCATGGAATAAAGGACATTTTCTCCGTGTTTACAAGTATCGCTTGTCTTAATGATGGACTTCAGAACATGTTTCGCTGTGTCTACAAGTATCTGCTTGAATAGTTTGCATAAACATTTTACAGATAAAATCACTATTGTGTTTTTTTTTTTAACACAATGCTTTCATTCACCACCTCATCAGCAATAAAGGAAGCAGTGAATCTATTTATTTTCAGGCTTTGAAAAGCTATGGGCATAGTCATATGTTTGAGATCAAAACTTAGTGTCAGGAGGCCAGAAGACAACAGTTAGTTTGTTTTGCACGAGAGAATCAAGGCATGTGCATACAGGAAACAAAGAATTGAATTGTTGTGATCTGTCAGAACAACTATAAGTAGTAAACATATCCATATAAAGTTAAACAGATGAGAGCACATCACTTTGTGGAGGATTGCCCATTCTTGGAAGATTATGTACCAACTCTGTCATAATTGTAACTGTCAACTGGTCATAAAATATTTATCATGCTTACAGACTAAAATTTGCTGTAGCATCAGATGTGTATTGCATTGCAAGTTCAAAATCACATTTTGCATAGTGTCTTAGTCTCCAAATTAATACATACCATGATATGTGATGTTTAATTGACGATGTATTGTTGTGTTTATTATGCCTTCGATTTCTAGATTATGCAGTCTACAAAATACCGCTCTGGTGGCCTAGTGGTTAGAGCATCCGCCTTGGATGCGGGAGGTCGTAGGTTCGATCACCGGCCAAGTCATACCAAAGACTTACAAAAATGGTACTGACAGCTGCCTTGCTTGGCACTCACCATTGACAGGTTAGTGTTAGGAATGGTTGGCCTGCTGTCAGGATAATGTGATTGGGTGGGACATTGTGCCACATGTCTGTGGCACGATGCCCCAGTGCTAGATATCACTATAAACTGCCACACTGCAGACATCGTAGTGATATGACTGAAAAATTGTTAAAAGCTATGTTAAAAATCCAAATCACACACACACACACACACACAAACACATAAAAACCCATTTCAATCCCAATCCTTATCTAGGGCTCTGCATCAACGTTATGAAAACTTTGACAGTCTTTTTACTTTTTATCTGATTCATGTAAATTGCGTTGAATTTAAACCTGTCTTAATTTGCCACTTGTGGGAAAAGGACAAACTAGTCTTTTGTGGATGGGTCTAAGGTGGCCTCTGAATGTTGGTTCACCTTTCAAACTTGGTCTTGAACAGATTCCATGCACCAAATAACATTATTGTTATTATTAGTAGTAGCAGTAGTAGTAGTAGTATTTCAAGGAATTAGCTCAGTTTTATGTTCAAAGAATTCACAATATAAATATATAATGCAGAAAAAGGTTTTCTTTCATATATTTCTTAAAGCTTTCCGACTGTTTTTCATGTTTTACCATTCTTATTATGTGTGCAAGAAGGTTATAGGTAGTTTAGTTCAGCTGCTGCATTGGAGTTTGATGTCTCAGACTTTGACAATATATACAAAATCTCAACCCAGTGATTGAAATTCACCTTTATTGAAAGACTTGTGGTACCATATTTTATGTGAAATAGTGACTGTAGTATTGTTCTGTTGTCTATTCTTGGGTTAAAAAGAGTTACCTAATGATTAAGTGTCTATTAACATCTTCATCTTAAACATGGATGAATATCTGGACTCATTGTTTTTCTTGGATGAAAATGCATTTTCCGCATGCAGATTTATGCAGACTTTCTGATACTATAGCAACAGTAAAATTAGCTGTTTTTTTGTTTTTGCTTTTCTTTACTTACAATAATTATGATACATGTATTTAATAGAAATGAGCAGCATTTTGAAACCAAATTCAATTTTTCCCATTATAAACAACATGTAGGAAGAGCTTACTGTGATCTTGATGCCATACTTTTATTATGTAGTAATCACTGATAGAAATTGTAGACCAATTTGATAAAATGAAGCAAGTTCAGGGTAAAATGAGTTCTTTATTATTTGTTTATGTTGAGTACATTTAATATGGTAATCAGCACATCCCTTCTAGTATTTACCCCAGCAATGAATTTGCAAAGCAACATTATGGTTTTATTAAAAACTTGAAAGTAATAATGAAGAGATTAGCCAGTTTAAAGTTATACTAAAAGATTGACTTGAATATAAACAAGCATGCTTATTGGTATGGGTTACTTCACATTCCACGTCTTTATCTTTGTCTCTTGGATGGATAGGTTGGGGGAATACTTCCTTTGTACCGTGCAAAGCATGTGATCATTTAATACATTACTTTTTCTTAGAGGCTTTTATTGGGGGAGATTGGAATTGCTGTTGAGACCATGTGAACACTATTTAAGGTGGATTGCAGAGGTTAGACTGTACATTGGTGTACTAATAACATACCTCTTCAGTTGCATATATTACGACACTTTTCAAGCAATTTTTCTCATGTAGAAGATGCAGAAGCGAGAAAAAAGGTTTAAAAAATCTTTGTTCCAGGACCAGCTGGATAATAAAATGTAGATGTCAATATGTTAAGCTTTTGTATTGATAAAATTAGTAGTTGATTGAGTTTTCACAGGCACTAAATGATTTTGCCTGACAAAAACAAAACTAGTAGTTGCCCCAGGTGACTGAGTGGTCTGAAGCGCCCACCTTTACTGATCACTACCATCTCACTTCAGTCCTCATGGGTTGAGTCTTGGGCTCAGCCAGTGTGGGTCTGTCAGAAAGGTTGCCAGTAGTTTCCTGTAGGTAGGTGGTTCTTACAGGGGCTTTCCCATGTTTCTCCTTTACCAGTTATACTGGCTACCATGTGTAGCCTATCTTGTATTGAGAAATTGTGATATGCCCCTAAATAAACATCAAAATTGCTTTACAGCACTATTATGACCCCAAAATTTACAAAATGGTTAAACAAGTGCCATAGCATAATGTTTGAGAGAATTGAAATATTTGGTGTGGCTAGTGAGAATTTCTATGGTGCTTCTCTGAATGTAAAATAATTGCTCAAGTAAATTAATTGCTTGAAAACTAATTTGCTTTATGTAGGGGAGTCATGGTGGCTTGGTAGTTCGGGAGTTAGACTCTTGACTAGAATGGTTAAGTTTCCATTATCAGATCCGCCTGGATCAGCTACCATAGTGTGTCCCTGGGCATGGCATTTTACTCAACTTGCCTTTGCATGATACAACATTATTAGTGTTGCTGTGCCAGACCAGACTGGATCAGCTACCATAGTGTGTCCTTGGGCATGGCATTTTACTCAACTTGCCTTTGCACGCTACAACATTATTAGTGTAGATATGCCAGACCAGACTGGATCAGCTACCATAGTGTCCTTGGGCATGGCATTTTACTCAACTTGCCTTTGCACGATACAACATTATTAGTGTTGCTGTGCCAGACCAGACTGGATCAGCTACCATAGTGTGTCCTTGGGCTTGGCATTTTACTCAACTTGCCTTTGCATGATACAACATTATTAGTGTTGCTGTGCCAGACCAGACTGGATCAGCTACCATAGTGTCCTTGGGCATGGCATTTTACTCAACTTGCCTTTGCACGATACAACATTATTAGTGTTGCTGTGCCAGACCAGACTGGATCAGCTACCATAGTGTGTCCTTGGGCATGGCATTTTACTCAACTTGCCTTTGCACGCTACAACATTATTAGTGTAGATATGCCAGACCAGACTGGATCAGCTACCATAGTGTCCTTGGGCATGGCATTTTACTCAACTTGCCTTTGTACGATACAACATTATTAGTGTTGCTGTGCCAGACCAGACTGGATCAGCTACCGTAGTGTGTCCTTGGGCTTGGCATTTTACTCAACTTGCCTTTGCATGATACAACATTATTAGTGTTGCTGTGCCAGACCAGACTGGATCAGCTACCATAGTGTGTCCTTGGGCATGGCATTTTACTCAACTTGCCTTTGCACGCTACAACATTATTAGTGTAGATATGCCAGACCAGACTGGATCAGCTACCATAGTGTCCTTGGGCATGGCATTTTACTCAACTTGCCTTTGCACGATACAACATTATTAGTGTTGCTGTGCCAGACCAGACTGGATCAGCTACCATAGTGTGTCCTTGGGCTTGGCATTTTACTCAACTTGCCTTTGCATGATACAACATTATTAGTGTTGCTGTGCCAGACCAGACTGGATCAGCTACCATAGTGTCCTTGGGCATGGCATTTTACTCAACTTGCCTTTGCATGATACAACATTATTAGTGATGCTGTACCCTAAACTCCCCAAAACAAAGCAAACCATTACTTATGTAAATGTGGGTGTTTCAGCCAAGTCAATAGCAGACCAATCTACTATCATTGTTGCTTAGAAGAACACATGTCAACCTGTGTACATGATACAATAGCTATCCACAGTTTCACACTCTAACAGCTGATACTTTCTAGTGTATATCTGGACTTAGCAGTAAAGATCAAAGATATCATAAAGATGCTGGATTTGTAGCATATAATTTCCAGTAAAAAGTACTTGACTAATTCTTACAGTGAGTGAACAGTAATTTACAAGTTCTGACAAAGATGAAACACCATTTTATGGCTTCTTAATGTGGATTTAGATCCATATAAAATCTGAAAATCTGTTGGTTTCTCAAATCCACAGACAGTTAATAAAATTCTGCAAGACTTTTCAAGCTTCACTTGTCTGTGACAGGTGCATCAGCCACAAAATATATTTCAGTCTATACAGTGTAGGTATGTATGTAGTAGCATTTTACAGCACTTCAGCACAATAATGGCTATATGGTGCCAATTACAAGTTTTTAAAAAATATGAATCGGCCTTGTACAAAGACTTATGAATTTGTGTCAAAAAGTAAAGGGGAAAACTTTCTGGTTAAAACATAAGGTTCAGATATTTTAAGTGTCACCCAGAAGGTCATCGATAACTTTGAAATGTTAATAAAACATTATCTTAGAATTATTTTATAAAAAGACTTTATAAGGTGTGTAGTATATTAAGTGGACTGCTCAATATCTGAGTTCCTAAATATAGCTGTTTACAAAATGTAATGACAGTGTAGATTTTAGCATTTCATTTATTCAGTACTTATGAAAACATGGGTCTGAATTTTATGTGTTTGAAGCTGTTTCTTTCAGCATGAGTATCAGACCTGGCTGTGATTTGGAGAAGGTCAAAGAACTGGTCACTTCCATCGTGCCAGGAGCAGAAGTAGGCAGGGTCCATGGAAAGGAGCTGAATATTACTCTACCTCTTGCTGAGGTGTCACGATTTTCTGGTCAGTAGACATAATTTTTACTTAAGATTTTGTGCTACCACTGTGATTTATGAATGAAATGCTTGTAAGACTTTTTATCTCTCAGAGAGAGCAATACATGCTTCTTTCACAGTTTGTATCCCTTACTAGCTAGTGAACACTCTTCATACTTCATTTCTGATAAGATTGGGATGAGATTTAGTATGTAGGTTTATATCAAGTTCTCAGATAAGTTTGATTATGAGCAACATACACACATAATAATGAGAATGTCTTGCATTCTAGAGGCCACATTTCTGATAAGGTTTTGATTAGATTTGATATTTAGGCTTATATTGTCAAGACTGCAGATGCATTTGATTATGGAGAACATCTATGGATATTAATAAGGTGACCTTGCATATGATTGGCCAAGCTTATGTCTTCGAGGTCTCGTATGAATTCATTTATGAGCCACATACATATGTATTAATTTGGTAATCTTGCATCTGATTTGTGAACACTCTACAAGCCATATTTATGATCAGATTTTGATCAGATTTGGTATGTAAACTTTTTCCTCAGGATCTCAGATGAACCCATTAATGGATGAGATCTACATATGTATAATGATCCAGCCTGATCAGATGGTTAGAATCAAACTTGCAACTGGTCACAATTCCAGTGCCTTACCACTGAGTCACCTTGACTCCCTTGGGTGGGGATCTTAATGATTTCCAAATTAGACTCAAGGGTTGTTTCTAGATAGGTAAGAAGAGACCCTACTGTTTGGCAATGCATAGATTAACTCTTCTTATAATGCCCAGTGAGTGTGTATACTTCAGGGATGTGGCTGTGAATGCTTTGTAAGTTATGAATCTGGGTGTGGTTCCCAGGAGCAGGGAGAGATCCAGAGGAGAATGTTGTTTGTATAATGAATTATGTGGCCTGTGAAAGAAGATAAATGACACTTAGAGACAGTATAACAACTCTGTGGTCATAGCTTTTCTTAACCCTCGACAGTTTCATTATGTATGAATTTGTATTCACAAGCTGACATTATGTCAACTGCCCATCTGAGCAATATCGGGCCCACTTAGTGAAATTGCAGCCTATATTGTCAGTAATCTTCTGATCATGTTTTAGATGTATTTTGGGCACCAAATCAATGATACAACCTATTTTTGGTTGTGCTTTTATTTTTTATTTTGATAAGAAATTAACAAATGCAATGAATAAATGTTTGACTACTTCATTGGTTAACAAGTGCTAACTGTAAATTTCATAACAAATCAATATATTACATACCCTTTTCTAGTGTAGGGTACTTGAATGAGGTGGCCTAAAACAAGAATGGAAAATACAAAGAAACAACTAAATTATTAATAACATGTGTCTTGTAATATTTGAAACCATCTGGGGTCACTAAATTACACATATATAAGTAATATCAAAACATCTGTAATATTTACAATAATTCTTCTTGGAGGATACATCCAGTAACTCACAAATCCAGCTGTCTGCTGATCTTATGACATCCAGTATGGCTGCTATGGCAGTCATCTTGAAAATCTTGTAATTGTTTCACCTCCTAAACAAAAAGCCATATGGACATGGCATTTTCACCAGAAGACATGACAATTTTACATCCAACAAATCCACAGTATTGGCTAATTTGAAAATCAGGGACAGTTCCAACACTCAGCAGTTAAAAAGTAGGAACAGTCTCATCTTGGATTTTAGGAAAAATAATTATTGTCAGACAGTAGAGTCTCAAGTTTTTTTAGGGGCTCTTGTTTATACAAATTTAACTAGCAAATCTGATGTTAATAACTCTCATGAAGCTACAGTTAAAGAAAATTTGATGTACTGGATTTATTTTTGATGCAATTTCATTGTTAGGAATATACAGTACATTTATGAAGTACATTTCTACATAAGACCTCATTTGGAAAACAGAACAAAGAATACAATTAAAAAACCACTGAATTGTTTTATTTTGCATTGCTGAAAAAAATTGAATATCATGCACATGTGCAGTATATTTCAGCTATTCTGTATTCTATTAAATTTTCATTTCAGAATTGTTTTCAACACTTGAGAGAATAAATTTAAATAATATGACTGCTGCAGAAGAACTTGGGATAGTGAATTATGGAGTTTCCATGACTACCTTGGAAGAAGTATTCCTAAAGTTAGGTAAGAGTGTTTGTTGATTGTAAAATTAACTGTTCTGTTTACAAGGAGTACTGGAGGGGGACCAGCTCTTGTTAAAATTTATTACATCTTTTTCAGTTGCACAATAGACATGTCACTTGTGCATTTGGCAGTCTACCAGAAAAAAACTTTGGCTTTGGTTGAGAAAAAAAATCACTATTATTTTGAATTAAGCATATGCTTTAACAATTTTTCAGTCACATCGCTACGATGTCTACAGTTTCTACAGTGTGGCAGTTTATAGCGATGTCTAGCACTGGGGCATCATGCCACAGACATTTAGCATCATGTCCCACCCAGTCACATTATCCTGACACCAGTCAGACCAGTCCTAAAACTAACCTTTTAATGCTGAGTGCCAAGCAAGGCAGCTGTTAGTATCATTTTTTAAGTCATTCTTATGAATCAGCTTGGATTCAAACCTGCAACCTCACACATCCAAGATGGACGCTGTAACCACTAGACCACCAGAGCAGTCGTATGCATAAGAAATAAACTATGTATTAATTCATGAAATATCAGCAATGTAGTGACAAATAGTAAGCAGCAAGACCCGGGCCAGTGCAGCTACAGTGTATGTTGAAAACATTTACCTTACAATTTTCATCCATTCTGACACAACCTGAATGGCTTTGGAACACATTCTTGCATGAATTGATTGTAGGAAGTGCATTTTTGGGGTTATTTATGAATGCATCTCGACATCTGTTTATTTTATCTGAGATTTTCATTAAGCTCGATGCTTATTTGTATGAAAGATGCTATTTGCTGTTTTGCCGGTGCATGTGCAAAAAAGGGTGAAAACTAGGTTACAGCATCATGATACTTAAACATGGTTAATGAGCTAGAGTAGCCAAGTGTCATCACATCACATCAGCTGAGTTTGATTGTTAATATATCAAACAATTTTCGTTTGAATACTTTTTTTTCAGAGCAAGAACAGGACTGTGATCTTTCGAAACTGTTGAAAAAGAATGGAGCCACAGAACAAGAAGCAGAAACCAACCTTTTTATTCAGAATTCTCTTCATGTACAAACACAACCAAATTTAAATCAATCAGATGAAGACACTTTAATGAAAAAGTCCATGCATGCAGCCTACAGTACTTCACGAAGTTTCTGGACCCTGTTCAAAATCCGGTTCATTATGAATAGAAGAAGCAAATCTACATTATTCTACCAGTTGCTGATGCCTGTGATATTTCTGATAATAGGAATGGTGATAAACAAGAATTCCCAGCCACAAACAGATGTTCTGAATCCATCATCACTTCAGCTGGTTTCTGGTTATTATATCAGACTTAAGAATATTTCAGTACCAAACACAAGATTCGGACCAATCCCACCCCTGCTGATTAAAGACTCTGTAGGTAAGTAACAGTAATACAATAAAATGTTAATTTGTGAAATCTGTCCATCCAGCTGACTGGCCAACTAGCATTTTTTATTGCATCCAGTCACCCAGTTTTTGATGGATTGCTATAAAATGTAAATATTATGGTCATCACCTAAAAATCTGCATAGCAATAACTCATTCTGCTACCACAATTTTTGTCAGTTATTGCCCATTTTGCCCTGTAGTGAATGACAAAATCTTGTGAACACTAGTCCTAATTTTGTCTTGTAGCAGTGAATGACACAATATTGTGAACACTAGTCCTAATTTTGTCTTGTAGCAGTGAATGACACAATATTGTGAAAACTAGTCCTAATTTTGTCTTGTAGCAGTGAATGACACAATATTGTGAAAACTAGTCCAAATTTTGTCTTGTAGCAGTGAATGACACAATATTGTGAAAACTAGTCCTAATTTTGTCTTGTAGCAGTGAATGACAAAATCTTGTGAAAACTAGTCCTAATTTTGTCTTGTAGCAATGAATGACAAAATCTTGTGAAAACTAGTCCTAATTTTGTCTTGTAGCAGTGAATGACAAAATCTTGTGAAAACTAGTCCTAATTTGGTCTTGTAGCAGTGAATGACAAAATCTTGTGAAAACTAGTCCTAATGATTGTGATGGATAGCTATGAAACTTTCTAAATATTATGGTCATGGCCTGAAGATGCGGATATTGTAAAGTCTCTTTACTTCTACAATCATTGTTTGAATTATTGTTTTTTCTTTCATGTGGCTGAACACAGTTTCTAACAGAATCTTGTTGGTACAATTGTCTCAAGTTTTAACTCCCCTGTCCATTAAATCAAGTGACCTTATAGTATTGTCCTTTGTCCATCATATGTTGTGCATAGTATGCCGCCTGCTCTGTCTACAGATGCTGTTTACAACATCTTTTAAAACATTGCTAAACAAATTTGAAAGAAAACTTCCTGGTATGAAGTACTTTCAAAGTTTTTAAACTGATGCTGATCCACCATCAAATATGTCTACTGCTACTAAAAATAGACACAATTTTAAACAATTTCTTCTGAGCTGTCCAGGAGAAATGGTCCAAATATATCAGAAAGCATTCTTATAATTAGGGTTTTCAAAATTATACAAATTATGCTAATTTACTGTCTAATATGGTCGTCATTATTAAAAAATGTAACAGCCTACAAATGATCTCTTTTCAAAATCTACCCATCAGAATTTGACCAAAGGTGACAAAAAACATTCTGGCTTGAAGGGCTTTTAAGTTAGAAAGATGGTGCCAATCTGCTATCAAATATGACTGCTGTTACTAATAATGGAAAAACCGTTAAAAACTTCTTGTAAAATATCACAAAACAAACTTTAATCAAATTTGACAGAATGTGTCCTAGCTTGATTGCCTTTCACATCTATGCTAGTTGTGCTTTTCCACCATCAAATATTGCTGCTGTTAATAAAAGCTGGCAAGAAACATTAATTCAACTTTATCTAAAGAGAATTAGACTAACTTTGAATTAAAGCACCCATGTTTGGTAGCCTTTAAATATTCGACAAATTATACTTATTTACTATAAAAGTAATGAGGAAGATAAAAAAATCAGAAATTTTCATAACTTATACAATCAGCAGCATTGGAAGAATGTTTAATAGAAAGAATCCTACTGACACAGATTTCTTGATAGAGCAAAACAACAGAAGAAACCAATGATAAGGATTATTTTGGTTTAGATCATGCATACTTCTTCGCCTTACAGAATAAAATGGTTAAAACAGGGATAAAAACTTAATTCTAAGATACATGTATACCTTTCAGTAGAACATGTTGTAACTAATAAAGGGTAAATGCACAAAGGGACTATATTTAATGATTTATAATTTAAATTCAAGAGATAAAATTATACAAATGGTTTGTAAAATGCCAGTGGTTAGTGTGCTGAACTGCTATGCAAGAATTTCAGGCAGGCCAGTTCTGCTGCTTTGCTATGTACTTCAGCAAGTGACATTACAATTGTAGCAAGAATTCCAGGAAGGCCAGTTCTGCTGCTATGCTTTGTATTTCAGCAAGTGACATTACACTTGTGGTAAAAATTCCAGGCTGGTCAGGTCTGCTGATATGCTATGAATTTCATCAAGCGACATTACTCTTACAGGATGACTTCCAGGCGGGCCTTGTCTGCTACTAAGCAGTGACCTTTATCAAGGTTCAAGAATTCCAGGTAGGCCTGAGCTGCTGCAGTGCTGTGCCTTCAGCAAGATATATCACTCTTGTTGCAAGAATTCCAGGCAGGCCAGGTCTGCTGCTGTGTCCTTCAGCAATATTAAAAGAAAAGGAATCTTGTTTGTGGTGTTTCAACAGTTAGTCTGGTTCCCTGCATTACACTACACTATTATATACCATTCAGGGATCCAGAGTAATCAACAAAACAAAAATCAGTGATGTAAAACGCAGATGTTTTTGCATACACGTGATGGTTTTTGAAAGCAGTTGGAGTAATGTTAATGATCTTTCAGATGTTGGACAGTTTGAAAATAAATGTTATTTACACAGAATAATAAACAACTTCATCAGAAAAAGCACTTTATTGACAATTATTCTCGATGCGATTATAAATTAGGATTAAGGCATTAAACATCTCATTCCCCTCCTTGCAGATTATTTTTGGAGGTCCAGAAGTAACACCCACCCTTGCTTGTAATGCAGTCCATGTTGCTTAACCCAGTTGCGCACAACTTATTGTGGGAGAGGTGTATTTTGAACAAACGTCTTGAATAGTCTTGTATTTTGAAGCTGTTATGTGAGTTTGATCATGAACAAGATCTATGCTTATCAGTGAGGTAAGACAGGTTTGTTGCCACCCGGAGACCAAATCCCAGTAGGAGTTTGCTCCACTTTAAGCTTAAATTATCATTGTCTTAGATAAGTTTTGTAAGAAGAGATCAGTGCATATTAATCAGATATCTCACATCTGATTTGGCTGAATTTGTTACCTCTCTACATCAAGAAACGATATTTCTCATCAAATTTGTATAAAATGGGGTAAATAGGTTTATTTATATCTTCAGTCTTTAAGATGAAGTTTTATCAGGACATATTAAAATAGGTAAAATCAACCTGATAAAGTTTTGGGCAATAATTTACATAGGACATGTTCTTACAATACCACTCAAGTCTGCTTAGTGATTGGTGAACTGTCAAGTTATGTCAAATATCTGAGTGATATGATATCCACTTGTTATTGGAACTTCACACTTGTGCTTAAAATGAAACTGGAGTAGAACTTTTAGATGACTTTTAAGAAACAACAGCACAGCAGAAATTAACAATTTGACAGAAAGCATTTTGTTATTAAGTACGTAAAAATTTCTGTAAATGATGCAGAATCACCATCAGATATGGCTACTGTTACTAAAAATGATGACATCTTCGCAAAATATCAATTAGAATTTGACAGCTGTTACAGAAAGCATTTTGGTTTGAAGGTAAAAGTACAGTTCATGCCAATCAGCAATCAGATATGGTTATGTTACTCAAATTATAAAAAAATGGATAGCTTCATCTACAAAACTGGTTTACAGACTTTGATAAATTTAACAGAAAGTTTCATAGCTTGAACACCTTTAAGATGATGTTGTTCCACAATCAAATATGGCTGCTGGTGCTAAAAGGAGAATAACATTTACACACCTTTATCTTAGAAATCCATTGGTCAGAATTTTGATCAACTTTGACACAAAGCATCTTGGCATAGAGACATTTCAGTAATGGACAAATAATTCTGATGTACCATCAAATATAATGATGATATAAAAAACTGTAAACTTTGAAACAGTTGTATTTATGACATTTGCAATCAATATCACGGGAAGAAATTTCTATGAAAAGCATCCTTCTGACCCAGATTTCATGGCTGGCTGCATTTGGTTATTAGGCAAATGTCATCCAGGTAATTTTAGACCAGATTTCATACCTGGCTGCATTTGGTTATTAGGCAGATGTCATCCAGGTGATTTTAGGCCATTTAGGCATCTTTTTTAATATTTTTACACTATTTGCCAAACATTAATAATTTAAAGAAATAGTTTATCCCCTTTTTCTACATCCATTAATAATATTTAGAAGTAAATTATTAGCTCAATTGGTCTTAGACTGAAGAAACTTAAGTGATAGCCCATCCAGAGTACATCATTCATTTTTTGTCTTGAATCCATTAGCACAAGTTTCTTCCAAATCTCCTGAGCGGGTTGCCATGAAACTTTACAGACACATTCATGCCATGGTCTAGTTGGTCATAAATGAAAATGTTGTCGATATTGTTGTTCACCTTTCAGGTTCCAATGTATGTTGGGAACTGTCTGTAGCACACTTGACAGAAGATGCTTTTTGGGTTTGTTTGATCAAAAGAGGACATGCTGCAGTTCTAAGATTTATCCTCTTCAGTTTCCTGAGGCAGCACATGTGAAAATTATTCATTTTCTTGCTATTGCATCTGTACACTTTTATTGCCATTGCATCTGTACACATTTTCTTGCCATTGCATCAATACACTTTTTATTGACATTGCATCTGTACACTTTTTCTTGCTATTGCATATGTACACTGTCCAGGTTTTGCAAGCATACAACATTGTTGGCAACAAAGTGATCTTGTAGACCTTAAATATTCTTTGTAGGCTGACTCCTAGAAATTTTACGCCAGAAAATGCAGCTTTAATATAGGGATATTAGGTTTCATTATGTGCATTTCTCTCTTTTCATTAGAATCTTTTGCCAGTACCAGCTTCCTGGATGGCCTGAATCAGACCTTCTACAGTGATCCTTATAGGAATTACAGCGACCTGCTTTCTCAATCCCCACATTATCTTGGTTTGGACCTCAATGAATTCAGTGTCAGTTATACATCTAAGGTACGATATATTAGACACCAACAATAAAATATATTTCTGGCAAATTCTTTTTTTTGTCTTAATTGGTATGATACCAGTTTTGCATAAATGTTTGTTAAGATAAGCCCAAATTATTGTGTTTCAAAGTAGAAGATTCTTTAATTTTATTTGTTGCATATACTGCTGAAATTCATAAATGTCATGCATCTCATATCAGTCATTGTGATCTATATTAGGCAAGTTGTTGCACATTCAAGGAAACATGGAGCAGCTATAATTCAAATATTCCTATATATTATCACTAAATGTGGTGTTAGTTCCTGTCTTATCATACAGTTATTTTATGCATGTCATCTATGTCTCTTGGATCCCTTTGTCATCTTGAAAATCTTGGTATTGCTACTCATAATAAATGGATGAACTTTATCAGCATGGGTTTTCACTAAAAGACTTCTTATGATGTCTGTTTGGTGCTAAATGAAAATGATGCTGATCTGAACTAGAAGTGGTGCCTATCTGATATCAGATAGGGCCATCATGGAATCCTTCGAAAATCTTGTTATTGGTTTTCCTCCAAAGTGAAAGTCATATCAAGATAGGGTTTCCACCAGAAGACTCTTTGTCATGCCTAGATGAAAACAGTGCCAAGTTGACATCTAATATATCCACCAAAGCAGCTACATTGAGAATTTTGTTAAGAATATCAAAGATGGTTCCAACACACCACAGTTGGAGAAAAGAAATGGTTTTATCTTCCGTTTATGGAAACTCTTTTCAGCCAAAAGACCATCAGTCACTTCCATAGGATACAGTTATGTAATTAATGGCTGGTTCACTTTTTCCTGGACCACTCCAGTGGTCTGGTGGTTAGAGCATCTGCCTTGAATGTGGGAGGTTGCGGATTCGAACCCCAACTGAGTTATACCAAAGACTTATAAAAATGGTACTAACAGCTGCCTTGCTTGGCGTTCAGCATTAAGAGATCAATGTTAGGACTAGTCAGCCTGGTGTCAGGATAATGTGACTGGGTGGGACATCATGCTACATGCCTGCAACATGATGTCCCAGTGCTAGACATCACACACTGCAGACATCTTAGCAGTATGACTGAAAAATTGTTAAAGCTATGTTAAAAATCCAAAAGACACACAGACACATACACAATTTTGTCTGGTTATAGCACTAAACTTTCTACAAAGGCACGTAAACCAGTCTTATTCTATCATATATTCTAAACAAAAATATTAATTAATGAAGACTACCTTTCTATGTACCCACATGAAGTAGGTAATGATTTTTACTTTCAAGGCCACATAAGTCTGGCTCACTGCTCTTCAAATTTACACTGCATCAAAAATGATTTTCAGCATGGAATTAATTGCGTATTTTACAATACTGTTTAGTGACTTCACAAAGGGATAAATATTTATAATGACATTGGACAATGTTTTGTCATTTTTTTTTCAGGATGTTAGTTGTGCCTATACAGCTTTGTATAATGACAGTGCTATCCATGCCATTCCAGCAATGATTAACCTTATGAGTAACAGCCTCTTGAAGGCAGGGGAGATAATGTTTGGGATGACAAACAATTCATCGATTATTTCTGTCAGTAATCTCCCTTGGCCAGCAACAAAACTGTACTTGGACTACAACAATGCAGCCTTTTCTTCAGTTATTCTGCTTGCTATGACATTTGTCATCATTCCAGCAGGTTTTGGAGTGGATATTGTCAAAGACAGACAGGTAATATAAAGTGAGGAAACAAATTTTGTGCCACTACTGCTTGCAAAAGAGGCATCTTAATTTGGTCCAGTCCATGTGGCTGTGGCTGTCCCAAAAAGTGTGTTAGCATGATTTTACAAAAATCTGTTAACATTAACAAATAAAATTTTACTTGCATATTTGTATGTTGATCTGTTTAAATTTTCAGGGTCTCAAAATAAATGTTTGGTCTTTTATATATATTTGATCTTTTTGATAGACATATTTGTAGTCAAGTTTCATTAACTGACCCAGTTATAATTTCATTCCCTTATACAGTCCTACCCATTTATGCCGACATCCTCGGGCCCGAGGAAATATTGTCGACATAGTCAAATGTCAAAATAAGTGTTAGGAGGGTCTGAAAAAAAGATACAAGTTAAATTCATAAGAAAGGGGTGACCTGTCATCAGTGAGTAGCATTTACACTTCGAGAAAACAAAAAATGGATATTTTGAGTTCTTGAAGACAAAACCAGTGTGAAATACAGTTTTATATTGACAAATTACATTTTGGTTGCCTTTGTGTAATAAAATCCACAATAAAATATTGCATCGGTCACATCCTGATATAAAAAACATTCACTAAAACATTCAATGTCGGCATTAGCACATGGTTTGCATAGTTGTTATTTACATGCTTCAAGTACATGTACTTAAATTGGCCTTGATTTTCGTCAGTCTGTTCCCATCTTATTGAGGCTACCAAGGGGATGGGGCTATTCATGGGGAAATGAAAACCTGTCAACAGAATGGTTTAAACAGTACATGTATTTAGTTACAGAAGTCATTGTGAAAAGTACACAAAAGTGAACAAGAGATATGCAGCTGATATGACTAATGAAGGCATAATATTGTATACAATGACAGATGCTAATGAGGTATTAAAAGAAAATGATTCTTACAATACAATATGGTAACAATGTCAGCTCAAGTGGTATACATTTAAAATACATACCAGAGATAACAAGTTATGAATTCTCTCAAAATACAAATACATGTAGCAGTAAAAGATTTAAATGATAAATACATATACATGTAATTGAGATTATTATCTTTAGCATAATCAGTGCATAAAATTACAATAAAATTTAATTTACTTTATCAAGGACCAAACAAAAGCCTGGTTTTTTTTATCCGACCATGACATTAAAGTTTGGTGACAAGATCAACTAATTGTTAAATAAAGTACAGGTCAGATCTGGCTGCTTGCTGACATAAATGGTTAGGCGGGAAATTTGAAGCCTGTTGGCAAGATCAACTAATTATTGAACAAGTATGGGTCAGAACTGGCAGCTTGTTGACATAAATGATTAGGCAGGAAAATTAAAGCCTGTTGGCAAGATCAACTAATTATTGAACAAGTATGGGTCGGAACTGGCAGCTTGTTGACATAAATGATTAGAAAACAAAGGATTTGTTCAAGCTGGGACCAAGGGCTTCTGTCAACATGTACGTTTATTTTTTATCTTGACATCGATGTAAGCATGACAATTTTGGTAGTAATAGTTGACCAAGGGACCGGGACTTTGCTTTTTTGTCAAAATAGGCGGTTTGGCGACATAAGTGATGTCAATATAAGTGAGTATTACTGGAGCAGAATTTAAATTTTTGTACACATTTTTGAATTTTTGGGACTTTTTTTACATGAACTTTATTATTATGACTAAGCAAAATTCACTTGATGTGGAACAATTAAATTTGAAAGATGTGTTTATAGTTATATATAAGTGATCTGAATAGATTTCTTTGCAATATAAAACACTTTTTCAGATTCTTATGAATTTAGTGTTTGTGGTCTGATTTGAAACTTTGGTCTTTAATAGAGCATATCTGTTTTAGACACAATTCTAGTTCCAGGGGGACACCCAGAATTCTGCGTCCAGTACACCAGACCATTTATCCACAAACTATTTTCATTCAAAACTCAATTTCCAATTAACATCTTAAAATATATTATTTGGATTGCATCAATTTTGCAAGCAAGATAGAAAAAACATTGTTATTAAATTGAGTAAGGTCTGTTTTTTGTAACTTCTCAAATGAATGTCACATAACGTGAACCATTTCTTTGATTTATAATTTCTAGTTTAAAAATGTTGTGAAACAAATACTACAGACAACTACATTTGCTCACCATCTTAGATCCACGTGCTTTTTATTGAATATATTATTATGCATCCCCAATATGACCCTTCCCCCTATCAATGACAGTGACAAAGATATTATAATTAAAAAAATTGTATTTATGTTGCATTTTCCTGTTTTGATTACATAGATTATCATCAAAGTTTCATGAATCTCGACTGAGGCAATGATGATCACTCCCAACTATCTCCCTATGTTGGATCATTTTTTTGCATCTGCATAGAACCAGATAATATACTTACATATGCCAGGGGTTGATGTGTAACAAATCAAAGATGACAATTGTGGGAATTGCAGATATTATGCCTGATTTTCATGTGTTCAGTTGACATCTTGGTGCGGTGTTTTAGAAATTATTATCAATCCACCATTCAGTGATCCTTGAATAGACCCTGTTTTACCCCTGTGAAGAGGGGTAAAGGCAGTATATCTAATACATGTAATAAGAAATGAAACCTTGGTAGTTATAAACATGTGCTGAGAACAGAAGATTATTGCATGAACATTGCATGCAGGTTACAAACTGAGATATTAGGTTTTGAACCCATGGCTCATTTTCTGCATTTAGTACCTTTTTAGCCATGATCTAGATTCCTTGCATCAGTGACCAGTACTGTACCATTGAGTTACATGGGTGATGGTAAAATAAAAATGTAATTTGCATATTTTGTTTCTTACTTTTTTTCCTGGACTGTATATATGTATACAATACATTTTGATGAATAAGTTTTATTATACTGTTATACTTGCTTAGAAATCAAATCCAAATGCAAACTGCACAGATCAGCCATCACATAATGTGCTAGCACTGCTCTGGTGGCCTAGTGGTTACAGTGTCAGCCTCAGATACAGGAGGTCGTGGGTTTGATCCCCAGCTGAGCCATACCAAAGACATAAAATTGGTACTGACAGCAGCCTCGCTTGGCGCTCAGCATTAAGAGGTTAGTGTTAGGATTGGCCAGCCTGGTGTCAGGATTATGTGACTGGGTGGGACATCTTGTTACATATCTGCAGCATGATATCCCAGTGCTAGACATCATGATAAACTGCCACACTGCAGACATCGTAGCGATATGACTGAAAAATTGTTAAAGCTATGTTAAAAATCAAAATCACACACACACACATGTGCTAGCATATCTGGGTCTATGCAGTTTGTTATGAATATTCAGTAGAACAAACATCATAGACCCAGATCTTCCAGCGCATTATGTAATGGCAGATCTGGGTTTATATTGTTAGCAGTTGGACTCAACCTATGGACTCAACCTATGGGCAAGTATATACAGTATATCACAGACATAATTCATCTCATTCCAAATAGTACTGATATTTTAATATTTGCATTTCAGTGAATTTACACTAATCTGTAAACATGATTTACAGCCTAGTATTGTTCTTTATTTCCTCAGGTAAAGGCACGTAGCCAGCTGAGAATATCAGGTGTGCCATTTGCTGTGTACTGGGGCAGCTTCATGTTGATAGACATCATCAAGTTTATCATTCCAGCCATTCTTGCTGTTATCATTATCTTCATTGTCCAGGTGGAGTACTGCATATATATTTTTTTAATGGTTTGCGAAAATGGCATTTTGTTGGTACTTTATTTCATGGATTTATAAAGTGGATCTGTTGTTTTTACAGGCAGATGATTGTTGATTCTTTAAATTAATGCTTTGTGGCAATCACAAAATCACAAAAATAGTGAATACACAATATGCTTTAATAATAATAATATGGTTAGATAATAATAATAATAATATGGTTAGATAATATGTTTGCAGTTTAGAATTATCAGTTTGGTTGAGCACAAGACAGTTGACTGCTATTTCTGTGAATGATTGTGAATTAAATATAGCTCTGTGCCATTCCAGTTGTTTTGGAGTTAAGACTATTAAAAAAATAGACAAGGGTTTGGAAAGACTTCTTGTGGACAAACAAATTGATTTTTAATTAATTGCCTTTTCTTTAGCAAAATGTAATGATCAGTGACAAAAGTTTATCGGATTACCAGTTCTGCCAATAAGTGATGGTTTATTCAGTGTGCTGGCATATGCATAGTTTAGTAATTGCCATCACTGATTGGTGGTTTGTTTCATGTCCTGGCACATGCATAGTTTATTAATTGCCATTCATGGTTGGTAGTTTATTTCTTGTTCTTGCAGATGCAGCTTAGTAACTTCCATCAGTGACTGGTGGTTTGGTTCATGTTCTGGCACTTGCATAGTTTAGTAATTGCCATCCATGGCTGGTGATTGTTTCATTATTCTGGCACATGCATAGTTTAGTAAAAGCAATCCATGAATAGGTGTTTTTTGTTATGTAATCTAACTTTCTCCACCTTACAAAAATCATTATACACTATCATCTTTTTGTGCAAAATATATCATTAAAATAACCAATAAAATATTAATTAAAATCCATTTACAGATTATTTCTGCTTTGAACATATTGTATGGAATCTGATTTTGTACAAACAAAAACATACTTTAATTCAGTGCACAGGCATTTTTATTTAGGCTTGTATGTACTTCTATGTTGAGTCTCACTGCAAACTGCACAGATCCAGATCTGCCGTTGCATAATATGTCAGCAGATTTGAGTCTGTGCAGTTTGTTAGAAGTGATCAGTAAATGAGACAACATATGCTCTGATCTGCTGGTGCATTATACAGTTGCAAATAGGGTTTATGTTGTCTGTAGTTGGACTGAACTTTTAAATGAGTTTATACATTACAGTTTATGATGTCAGGTTGACAAAAGGATATTTCCATTTAGGATATGTGTTCTCATTATTACTAAATTTTTTGCTTTTATTTACCCAGTACTATACCTTTTCTGTTGAGACTATTTGTCAGAGAATATGAATGTTAATGTATGTATAAACTTTTGTTATGTTACAGTTACTATTCAGGATGCAATTAGAAACCTTCTGAAGGAATTCTGTAGGTTTTTCCCAATATGTATAAGCAAAATACTAATGTAGATTTTTCTTCCAGGTGCCATCTTTGCAGCCTACAGGTGCTGTGCTGACCCTGATTCTTGTGTGCTTGATGTACATTCCCTCCAACCTTCTCCTTTCCTATGTGTTCTCATTTGCCTTTGGGAATCATGAAACAGCAATGGCTGTCATGCCAATGGTTTTTGTTTTTGTAAGATTTATATAGCAGTGTTATAAAATTGTATCTTTCTTCCCATTTTATGATCCATTAATTATTCATCATTCTTTCTTTCTATGCCTCCTTCCATCTAACCCAACCCCCATCTTCTACACTTACTCACAAATTGATTTACTCATTCACTTAGTCATACTTTCACATCAAAGGGTCCACTGAATTTTTCTTGCAAAGGAAACCTTATTTCTCCTTGCCCTCCATGTTAGAAGCACTCAGTAATATTTCAACCCAAAGCAGATATCATTTTTATATTTTAATAGAAAATATTGTCAGCAGAATCAATTACAGGTGTCATCTTTTACCTTGAAACTTGATCCCCTGTAAAACATATACACGATATTGAGATTTTTAGTTAAATGTAAAGCTGCAGTAGATTGTGGGAAATTTAGCTGTTGCAATCAAGTATGGTAAACAAAGAAACAAGTTCCAACTCATATTCCCTGTTATGAAGCGACAAAAAGGTATGATGAGTCCAATAAATTATAAGGAGTCAAATGAGTTGTGAAGAATCAAATGAGTTGTGAAGAGCACAATATGTTATGTTGCATAAAGAAATAGATGCATTTGATTTGCACCTGCATTAAAAAAATTAATAAAATTGTAAGAAAGGAATAAACTATGTATAATAATTGATTATTGCTTTCTTGGAAAGAAAATCAGAACCCACTTACATACAATAACATACTGAAGCTTAAACCTTTGTTGGCAATCAAAAGAATATTCTTTTCTTGCACACTGAATAATCTCACTTTTAGTTATGTAACATATTTTGTATTTTATTTACTTTGACAGTTTTTATTGCATTTCAGGCCGGATTTATGCCTTACCTACCAGTGTCTTTAATAAATATAATGAGCAATGAGTCAGTAGCTGCGATACTTCATTATGTCTTCTGCTTCATAGATCCTCCCTACCTTATTTTTGGCGGAATATTTTACATTGATAAGGTACATTACATGAATATAATTTAATGTCATGTTTTTGGCCAAAAAACCCCAACAATTTTCATTGCAGTAAATTTTCTTCTCAGATACTTCTCTGATCATAATACATTAGTAATCCTTCCTGTTTCGCACATCTGGTCCTTCCAAGCAAAGAAGGGTGTTTGAAGAACCTTTTGATTTTTCATGGCAATAAAGTGCTAAAACGTCATCTGGACACTGAGACAAAAGTCAGACTTGAGTGGTCATTTACCAATTACTACTTCCAACTATTTCTAGCCAGCATGCTCATTCAAGACATTTTGCAGATATCTTCCATTTGGTGCCTTTTTCAGTATTAGTGATAAAGGGAACTTTCTCTTTAGAAGGGAAGTGCATTTGATATATTTTCTTACTGAACTTCATTCTGTCCTCATTGTAGATAAATGTTTTTCCTGTAACGTAACAACCACCATTTTAATTCTCTATTCTAATGGTCAATAATAATTTCACTGCATCTCCATACTCAAGATTATTGTAACTTATTTCCTGTAAATGATCTTGTTGTTTATCAGTAATTAAATCATTTCAGGTATTCACTCTTGCCTCTTTAGCATTCATGTTACTGTAAGCTTGGTACTATGTCTGCAGATTTAGCTTTATGTGAAATTGTCTTGTTCTTTTTCAAGTACAGATAATGTTGGGCAGGATTAAATGTGCAGGGTGAAAAAGGTTTAAACTCTAAAGTTAATCACTCAACTTGTTTTATATGTATGGGGTGCCAGTTGGACCATACATGTAAAATCTGCACTCTATGGTTAGAGGACTGATGGGAAAAGTTTTGGTAAAACAACTGTGTTGGACTGTCAAGCAAATCAGAAAGTGGTGCTCAGAGGATGTGGACACGATCAGCCTTACTGCTGATGCCACCTCAGCCTCAGTAGTGACCTTCCTAATGTCACAGTCACTTGAAAAGTTGCCAGTGAAGACAAAGACCAGATATTCTGTGACACTGCAGGCCTCACATGCTGCTGTTGCATCATCATCACTCACTTCACAACCATTTTATTCAGGTCTTACTAATACTGAAACTGAACAGACTTCCAGACCAGTATCAGTATAGTATGGTGTCTGATATAGGACCAGTCCTGGAGAACCCCATACTGCATACACACCAGTACTATCTAAGGGGATCTGTGTCCAGAAAGCTATTACCTGACCTCAAGACCTGACATCAGCCAGTCTTATAGGTTATCTTCTGAGGTTCCAGATATTGTGACTGCTTCAGTGGTCTAAGTGGTTGGAGCATTGGCTTCAGATGTGGGTGGTCATGAGATCAAACCCCAGCCAAGTTATACCATTGACTTATAAAAATTGTACTAGTATGTGCCTTGCTTGGCCCTCAGCATTAAGAGGTTAGTGTTAGGACTGATCGAGCTGCTGTCAGGATATTTGACTGGGTGGGACATGATGTTGCATGTCACACTGCAGATATCATAGCGATATGGCTGAAAAATTGTTAAAGTGACATTAAAAATCACACACATACAATCTCAAAAAAGCTCTCAGAAAGAAACATTTCTGCCAACAGGTGGTGGACAGAATTACTTGGGCAAGAAGTCCCACTATTTTGAAAGCCTATAAGGGGAAATGGAGTCTTGTCTAATGATATGAGCAGAAGAACATCACTCCTTAGAAAGATCTGGTACCACAAATAGCTAACATTTTCCATTGGCATTTTGAGGACAGGAAGTTAGCTCTAGTCAGAATCAAGGGCTACCATTCCACAATTTTGGAAGAAAGGACAGTTTCTTTTCATGACAGCCCCTGGTTTCATTGCCAACAACATGCTCCTGCTCACAGGGAAATAATTCTTTCATTTTTAACATATATCTTTGTTGGAGCCATCATCTTGGGGGATAATATTTCCTTTTAGTTTCATGAATCTTAGATTCATTGGGTTATCAAGGCAGTTGGCAAGGAATTAAGTCAAGACTATATTAATTTCTTATGCATATCAGCTCATCGGGTTAAGTCAGTAATTGCCACTGTGTGTGTGTGTGTGATTAGGATTTTTAATGTAGCTTCAACAATTTTTCAGTCATATCGCTACGATGTCTGCAATGTGGCAGTTTATAGTGATGTCCAGCACTGGGGCATCATGCCGCAGACATATAGCATGATGTCCCACCCAGTCACATTATCCTGACACCAGGCCGACCAGTCCTAACACTAACCTCTTAATGCTGAGCGCCAAGCGAGGTAGCTGTAAGTACCATTTTTGTAAGTCATTGGTATGACTCGGCTGGGGATTGAAACCCACAACCTCCCACTTCTGAGACAGATGCTCTAACCACTAGGCCACCGGAGCGGTCAGTAAGTGCCAGCATAGCATTTGAGTGTAATTGTGTCCAGATGGACAGTGTTCAAGCAGTGCAGTGAAGATTCAGTATATCATTCTCTGTCTTCTATCAGAGAGACCTTTCACTCCAAAAGATCACAGTTTAACCTGTTAGGACCTATATCAACAGCACATCAGGCACAAAGGTGTTTTTTATATGCTTGCGGACCATAGTCGGAGCCTGGTCTAGGCTAAGGAGATGTTACTCCTTCTGCCTCTTGCCTATTTCAATGCATTATGGTCATGTTATGTATCAGAGTAGAAACCAACTTTTGGAGAGAAATGCATTTCATCAATAAAATTTACCAATCGTAATATGACTCACTCCCATGCCCTCCATGCAATCACATTACTTTAAAACTCTAGTAGAAAGTGACAAATGATATAGCATCAGAAATCACTCTCCTCTGTCACATAAGTAATGTGATTTAGCATCAGAAATCACTCTCATCTGACACATAAGTGATGTGATTTAGCACCAGAAATCACTCTCATCTGTCACATAAGTGATGTGGTTTAATATCAGAAATCACTCATCTGTCACATAAGTGATGTGATTTAGCAGCAGAAATCACTCTCATCTGACACAAGTGATGTAATTTTGCATCAGAAATCACTCATCTGACACAAGCAATGTGATTTAGCATCAAAATCACTCATTTGACACAAGTGATGTGATTTAGCATCAGAAATCACTCTCATCTGACACAAGTGATGTAATTTCACATTAGAAATCACTCATTTGACACAAGCAATGTGATTTAGCATCAGAAATCACTCATTTGACACAAGTGATGTGATTAGCATCAGAAATCACTCTCATCTGACACAAGTGATGTAATTTCACATCAGAAATCACTATCATCTGACACAAGTGATGTAATTTTGCATCAGAAATCACACTCGTCTGACACAAGTGATGTAATTTCGCATCAGAAATCACTCATTTGACACAAGTGATATGATTTTGCATCAGAAATCACTCATCTGACACAAGCAATGTGATTTAGCATCAGAAATCACTCATTTGACACAAGTGATGTGATTAGCATCAGAAATCACTCTCATCTGACACAAGTGATGTAATTTCGCATCAGAAATCACTCTCATCTGACACAAGTAATGTGATTAGCATCAGAAATCACTCATCTGACACAAGCAATGTGATTTAGCATCAGAAATCACTCATTTGACACAAGTGATGTGATTTAGCATCAGAAATCACTCTCATCTGACACAAGTGATGTAATTTTGCATCAGAAATCACTCATTTGACACAAGCAATGTGATTTAGCATCCGAAATCACTCATTTGACCCAAGTGATGTGATTAGCATCAGAAATCACTCTCATCTGACACAAGTGATGTAATTTCACATCAGAAATCACTCTCATCTGACACAGGTGATGTCATTAGCATCAGAAATCACTCATCTGACACAGGCAATGTGATTTAGCATCAGAAGTCACTCATTTGACACAAGTGATGTGATTTAGCATCAGAAATCACTCTCATCTGACACAAGTGATGTAATTTCGCATCAGAAATCACTCATCTGACACAAGTGATGTGATTAGCATCAGAAATCACTCTCATCTGACACAAGTGATGTAATTTTGCATCAGAAATCACTCATGTGACACAAGCAATGTGATTTAGCATCAGAAATCACTCATTTGACACAAGTGATGTGATTAGCATCAGAAATCACTCTCATCTGACACAAGTGATGTAATTTTGCATCAGAAATCACTCTCATCTGATACTAGTGATGTGATTAGCATCAGAAACTCTCACTCACTCTCATCTGACACAAGTGATGTGATTTAGCTTCAGAAGTCACTCATTTGACACAAGCAATGTGATTTAGCATCAGAAATCACTCATTTGACATTTTTAGCAGTTGTATTGCTAAAATAACCCCAAAGATGAGGTTAATGGCAATTTTAGCTTGGTAGGGCTGGATTTGCAAAGTAGTGGCTGTATTCCAAACATGTGAAAGTCAGGCAAGTATTATCAAGGAAACACCTAAAACTGGCTTCTAATAAGTTTTCTGATAAGTTGTTAGAAATTGAATATGATTTCAACGTTGCAACCCCTCTTTTAGCACAAAGCAACTCAAAATGCCATTTTGAATTTTTTGATATGAAAATAGTGATGAAGTTGGGTATCACAATCTCATATTTGAGGACTTATATTGTATATATATACTTTCATGAAACTTTTTCCCTAGTATGCATCATGACTAGATAGTGAATTGCATACTATAGTTATGCCCCTGCTTTAGGATCAAGTCATAACAAGGGAAAATGAAATTGTTTGACCTGCATCCTTGTCCAGTGTAAATTTTTTGAATTATTGAAGATATTTTAATGTAACTTTAGCCAGTCATATAGCCACAGGGGTAAAAATCACTATTATGTTAATAATTAAGGTATTTATTATAATTAGATAGTTTGTTGCGTAACACAGCTTCATCTCCAACCTCAGCGTTATGAAATTTACCCAGTTATATATCACGATTAGACATTATGTCTCATATGATAGCCATGTGCCTTGCCTCAAGGTTAATGTCACAGCAAGGGATACTATAAATCAGTGACCTACATCAATATATTGGTATGACTTTTAAACCACTGAAGACATTTTAATGGAACTTTAGCTTGTTATATATTTTGACTTGTCATTGTCTTGTTTATTCTGTCCTACCCCACAACAAGATCTCAACAAGGGATGAGAGGTGTAAAAATCCATTGCCCTTGAGCATTGGGAAACACAATATTAATGTCAGGAAACCATTTTTTCCCATATAAAAGCCTTGTTAGGCAGCAAAAATATATTAAAAATGACAATGTTGCAAGTTATGAAATTGAATTTTTGTGTACTTTCAGCAACAAATATTAATCCTGAAATTGTTCGACAATGTACCTACAGCAGGGTGCTCAAATTATCTCACTATAAGTCCATTGTTGAGTGTTGGGTGGTTGTTATTGGTAAGAGGCCACTTGAATCAGCATGTCAGCAACCCATTATCTGAATAAGTAATCCCAGTCAATACTACTAACTCTTCATGGGGATACCAGCAGAACCATGCACAGGTATCTGGGTAACTAGGCCATTTGTATTGAAAGCTGTTGTATAATTTTCATTTGTCCCAACTGCAGTAATTTACTGAGCAGACAGAAAAATCCACTGGACAACTAGATTTGAAGGCATGTTGTCCAGGGACAACCATGGATTTTCAAAATATTTCTGCCTTAGAGGGATAATGTAAATCAATGGACTGTACCTTATCCAGACTTTCACTTTTTAACCCCTACAAATATTTTGATGACATTGTACCCAGATCCATGCCTTATCAAACAGTTGTCGATTCCAGGTCAAATGTCAAGGTCATTAGGTCATATCATGCCATTTGTGGTACTTTTGTTACTTTTGTTACCCATGTAGAAATGTTGTTCAAGCATTGTGATTCACTCCAAACCTGAATTCAGAATTCAGCTATCTTACAAGCTTTTTCTATTTATATCTGATTTTGTTGCTTATTTAAATGATTTCAGTCAGAATATTTAATTAGATTTGAATTGTTGACTTTCAGACAGTACTGCAATAGAAATTTACCCAATGTAGCTTTGTGGGTAAAGAAGATTATTTCATTGTTTAAATATAAAATATTCACATTGTCATGATCATTTACATCTTTTTGTAAGTGCATATGCATTAATCTGGTTCCCAGTTTTTACCTAGCTATTTTTTGGTTTGAAACTCTATAGTCAGAAGACGAGCCATTGTATCAGTTGTGTTTGCATAGTGCCTGAACATGTATCAAGATAAAAAGGAATGTTTTTTTTCTGCAGTATGTACAGAATATTCTGTGTTATTTTCAAATTTAGTAATATGATCTGTTGAAATTTGAACAAATTTGAGAGCTTTAGAAATTTCACCATAATTGCTTCAAGACACAAAGTTTGACAAGTCATTAGTCTTAAGTGGCTATACTCTGACAATACAAACCCGTTTGTTTGTACCCCCCTACCAATTTAAATAATGGAAATCTTTAATGTGATAAAAGTGCAAGGAACTTAGTCAATTCATTCATTGATTTATAGTTTCTAACCTGACTATAAGTAGAGTGGCCCTAACACCATCATCTTATGCGCGGTTCATGTTTAACGGAAGTTTTCCATGTAATAGACGGACAGGCTCGGATCCATTTCCAGTTTCTGGACAAGTCCATTTTCAGCAAAGGGGTGTGTCATGACTACAGATGTACATACATAAGTCGTCTGCTTCCGATATTTGCAATGTCAAATGAAGCAAAGAAAAATAATTACAGCTACAAATTTGTTTTTCATGTGGATTTAAAAAGCAGTTTAATTTCTGTGTTCATATATGCAAAGGGATATAATTCCAAACTCTCAGCATTATGTAATTACACAATATTCAGCAATTGCCAAACAGGATGAACTATGTCATTATGTTGTCTGATGGAAATAAACTAGCCTATAGTGTACGCAATATGGCGCCATGTTAGTATGGAAAGTCCGTTAAGCATGAAATGGTGCAGGGGATGCCAGCATTAGTGCCATTCTGATCTCAGTCAGGTTAAAAATTAAAATCAGTGATTCAATTGACTTAGTTCTGTGCACTTTTTATCACATTAAACGCTCTCGTTTTTTAAATCAGTAGCGGGTACAAACAAACGGGGATGTAGAGTCAGACTATAAATCATCTTAATATGTTTCAGTTACTGATAGTCGATCAAAGGTCATACAAACTTGGGACATCAAAAAAATGTTTAGTGTATGCATTCTAGGACATGCACAAAAAAGCTAGTTTGACCTGTGTCAAAAAGTATTTTTGTATTTCTTAATTTTAATTAATTGTTGCTGTATTCTTATTTTTAGGTACTAAATATGATAAAAATTATAATCGTGTTGATGAAAATTTTTAAAAAATTATTCTTCTTTCAGGTGTACCGGGTTGCTGAGATGAATCTTGCAGTAGATAGAATCTCAATCAATGATTATTTCAATTGGAGCACCCAGATCGATATTGTCTTTATAGCTGTGAGTGTTTTATTCAGTTTTTATATGGGAGAAAAATGCACACCCAGATTGGGGCTTGAACCTGAGACTATTCTAAATTTAAATGGCTGCTCTGCCAATGTGCAGTCCAAGCCAGTCATGCTGCATTTTTTCTCCTGCTTTTCAGAGACACACCCCTCTGTCTTTTTTTAATCAACCATGTAAAGAACTAAACAGCCTTACTTTTAAGGTGACCTGTGGTTGAAATATCATCCATCCAAGTTTTCAATAGAATCCAGTAGCCTACAGGTTTTTTTGCCATTTATTCTTATAAAAATTGTTGCCTATTTTGAAAAAGGTTTATTTTTAAACTTTCTTTGTCATATTCTGTTGAAGATGATTTGTCTAGTTACAATTACTGTCTTCTTCCAATTGATACAGTTTTATTTAAGTCGTCTTCTCTGGAATGGCTGAGTCAGCATTGGTCAGCTTAGCTTGAAATGTCTATGAAAACATGCTCTGTCTAAATTGTGTCTGGGATGGCTACCAAAGCAATGTACCTTTCATAGCAACCATATGGAAAACATATTTTTTTTTCAACTTCCTCAAAATGGCTGAACCAATTTTGTTCAGACTTGGTAAGAATGCAATCTTTTAAAATTGTTCTGGTTTGGTTCTCCTAACAGTGGTGTGGCTTACTTAGCAACCCAGTTGTAATGTTATTGTGAACGTCTTATTCAGAACATTTGAGACAGTTGTGATCAGATTAGTTAAGAATGTTTCTTAGAATTTCTCTTTGAAATTTGTGTCTGAGGTGGTTTTTCCAAAACTGCTAATCTAACTTTATTCAAACTTTGTCGGAGTTACATCTGTGGTGAGTCCCCTGGCAATGATATGACTTCATTTGCAACTAGGTAGAAACTGTTTTCACATTCACCAACAGAATGTCAGAGCTAATTTTGCTCATATTTATTAGCAATGTTTCATAGCTAAAAATAAGCTTAGCATGCTACTAAATTGTTGTTGTTATTATTGTAGGGTTTAACGCCATTTTTCAGCACAAGATAGGCTATACATGGCAGCCAGTATAATTGGTGGAAGAAGAACCCTGGAAAACCCCGGGAAGAACCACCGACCCACAAGAAGCTACTGGCAGGCTTTCTCATCTGCCAACATTAGCTGAGCCTGAGACTCAAACTCATGCAGACAGAGGTGAGATAGCAGTGATCCGTAACAGTGAGTGCTTTAGACCACTCGGCCACTCGGGCCCCTACTAAATTGTAATAACATTGATAAAAATTTAGGAGACTATTCAGGTAACTTTCCATCCCTGTGGTATTAATATTTTGACTATAAGAAAAAAGGTTCTACTCTAATAATCAATGTTAGTCCAATTGTCAGAGTTTGCCATTTTTTTTCTATAAAGACTCAACAGGCCTTATTTTGGCCAGATATATTAAAAAAATTTCAAAATCACATGAAACAGACATGCCATTAGTTTGATGATGTTAGTTTCATTTCATTGACATGCATTCTTATTATTTACTTTCTGCACTTGATATATAAAAATTAATAGTTGATTTTACACCTCATCAGTAATGCAGTTGGAAAAGTAGCGATTTCTTTTCATCATTTCTTGAATATGACTTTGCCAAGTATATGTGCATGTATATATGTATGTATGGAGGTATATTGTTGTTGTGTGATTTAACACCATTTTTCATCACATGATAGGATATACATGGTGGCCAGTATTAATGATGGAGGAAGAACATGGGGGGGAAAACCCCGGAAAGAACCACCAACCCACGAGAAGCTACTGGCAAGCTTTCTCACATATCCACATTGGCTGAATCCGAGACTCGAACCCATGGAGGTATGTAAGGAGATATGTATGTATATATGGAGGTAGATATGTAGGTAAGTACAAAGGGTATTTGAAAAATTCAGACTATTTTATTATAACTTTTTGTTTCTTTGAATATATCAATAAATGTAATGTCAATCTGCTGACAAAATAGCATTTCAAAATTGACCTTGCATGTACAGAACACAGGACAGTTGCAGATATATGCATGTGATATTCGATAGGTAAATGATAGTGATATACATCCAGAACACAGGACACTGCAGATATATGCATGTGATATTCCATAGGTAAATGATAGTGATATACATCCAGAACACAGGACACTTGCAGATATATGCATGCAATATTCCATAGGTAAATGATAGTGATATACATCCAGAACACAGAACACTTACAGATATATGCATGTGATATTAGATAGGTAAATGACAGTGATATACATCCAGAACACAGGACACTTGCAGATATATGCATGTGATATTCCATAGGTAAATGACAGTGATATACATCCAGAACACAGGACACTTGCAGATATATGCATGTGATATTAGATATGTAAATGACAGTGATATACATCCAGAACACAGGACACTTGCAGATATATGCATGTGATATTCCATAGGTAAATGATAGTGATATACATCCAGAACACAGGTCACTTGCAGATATATGCATGTGATATTAGATAGGTAAATGACAGTGATATACATCCAGAACACAGGACACTTGCAGATATATGCATGTGATATTCCATAGGTAAATGATAGTGATAGACGTACAGAACACAGGACACTTGCGGATATATGCATGTGATATTCCATTAGGTAAATGACAGTGATATACATCCAGAACACAAGACACTTGCAGATATATCCATGCAATATTCCATAGGTAGATGACAGTGATATACATACAGAACACAGGACACTTGCAGATATATGCATGCGATATTCGATAGGTAAATGACAGTGATATACATACAGAACACAGGACACTTGCAGATATATCCATGCAATATTCCATAGGTAGATGACAGTGATATACATACAGAACACAGGACACTTGCAGATATATGCATGCAATATTCCATAGCTAAATGACAGTGATATACTTACAGAACACAGGACACTTGCACATATATGGATGCAATTATTCCATTCGGTAAATGACAGTGATATACATACAGAACACAAGACACTTGCAGATATATCCATGCAATATTCGATAGGTAGATGACAGTGATATACATCCAGAACACAGGACACTTGCAGATATATGCATGTGATATTAGATAGGTAAATGACAGTGATATACATCCAGAACACAGGACACTTGCAGATATATGCATGTGATATTCCATAGGTAAATGATAGTGATAGACGTACAGAACACAGGACACTTGCGGATATATGCATGTGATATTCCATTAGGTAAATGACAGTGATATACATCCAGAACACAGGACACTTGCAGATATATCCATGCAATATTCCATAGGTAGATGACAGTGATATACATACAGAACACAGGACACTTGCAGATATATGCATGCGATATTCGATAGGTAAATGACAGTGATATACATACAGAACACAGGACACTTGCAGATATATCCATGCAATATTCCATAGGTAGATGACAGTGATATACATACAGAACACAGGACACTTGCAGATATATGCATGCAATATTCCATAGCTAAATGACAGTGATATACTTACAGAACACAGGACACTTGCACATATATGGATGCAATTATTCCATTCGGTAAATGACAGTGATATACATACAGAACACAAGACACTTGCAGATATATACATGCAATATTCCATAGGTAGATGACAGTGATAGACATACAGAACACAGGACACTTGCAGATATATGCATGCAATATTCCATAGCTAAATGACAGTGATATAAACCAATGTGCTACTGAGCAAAGAGCATACAATAAAATCTAGGTGTTCTTATGGTACTTTTTGAACGATATTAAAGCTGACTTGGCTAAAGGTTACAGATCTGACTCTCTGTCATATCCTACAAATTTGAAGCTGTTTCTTTGCCGTAAGGATGGTTATGAATCCATGACCCACATTCTGGAAAACCATTGACAACAGTAGGTTGCTGTGAAGTGGTAATACATGAAGATATTTCTGTTTTCATGGACAGCTTGTCATCTGTTTATAATCATTTCAAGCACAGAAAGATTCGTGCAAGATTTGTTCCACAGTTGCTAATATCTGATAAAAAAACTAACTCATGTTGAAATCACCAGATAAGAAAGAAGTGACCTGATATGTGTCAGTGAGAGTGACATTGTTCCAGGTGATATATTTGATGGATTTATTTTTCTTAGCATGACTAAGACAAAGTAATAAAGTGTGGACTGAGATGTATAAAAAAACATATCATAAATCGTACTGTGTAGTTAAACTGTTGACTTTCTTATACATATCATGTTTTGATGCAAAAGGGGTGACTCTGCAAGTGTCACTAGAAATTTTGATACCTCCAAAGTGTTGCCATTAGTTGTGGAACACTACCAAAACACCTGCCTACACATTGGTACTCGAGTTAACCATCTACTCCTTGACAATGCACCACAGCATGAATCAGATGTATTGACAGACTTTCTGAAGGAACACTGCATCTGAACTTTGCCACTTCCTCCATACAACCCGATTTCAGTTCATGGTGATTTTGGCTGAATCCCATGATCAAAGATACACTGAAGTGTAGATTTTTTGAAAGCCACCATTTGTGTAAAAGTTTAGTTTAACAACATATCAATATGTAATACAAAATGGCATTTAATAATTGGATAATGAAGCTGGGAAAGTGCTTTGAGATGCATGGGGAGTATTTAGCAGATGCATGACATACTGCTCTCTTCTTTAAAAAACTTTATTGTACAATAATATTAAGAACTTCTTATATACCCCTCTTATGTATGTATGAAGATGTATGTAGCTTTTGACAATGCTTCATTTTTTATATCCAAACATTCCTTTTGCACTTACTGACATTTCTAACACTTCTATTTATTTATTTATCTATTTATTTATTTATTTATTTATTTATTTATTTATCTATTTAAAGATCACCATCAGTAAAGGGTTTTCCAACTGAGCAACAAGAGGAGCAAAATTAAAAATCTGTCTTCCAGTGAGCACAGAATGGGCTTATTATTAAAGCTCTTCGTTGTTTCAAATATATTTTGTGTCTAAATATGATGTTCTTTGTATCCCACCCTTCACCACCCTTAAATTTGAGTCTTTTCACCATGATACATTTTTTTCATACAAGATGGAATGAAAATAATTAGATTTGTATTCATTTATAAAATCAGAGTGTATTTGTGTGTGTTTGAGAGTGAGAGAAAGAGAGAGAGAGAGAGAGAGGAATGTATAGTCATGAAATTGAAATGGAGAAAATATGATATTATAACAGCTTAATAGACCCACTGTACACAAAGAATTGATAGCTGACATAATTGCATATCTTCACTGAAGCTGTAAATGTATCTGTACAATGAATGACATTATTCAGTGACTGTTCTCTTGACCTTATGCAGGAGATAAGGTAAAAACATTTCTCATATGGTGTATAGAAAAAATATTCCTTGTCCTCATTGTAGATCTACCTAATTGATTGCAGATAATTGTTGTTGTTGTAGGGTTTAATGCCATTTTCAGCACACAATAGGCTATACATGGCGGCCAGTATTAATGGTGGAGGAAGAACCCGGGAAAACCCCAGAAAGAACCACCGACCCACAAGAAGCTACTGGCAAGCTTTCTCACATACCCACATTAGCCAAATTGGAGACTCGAACCCATGCAGACAGAGGTGAGATGGCAGTAATCCGTAACGGAGAGCGCTTTAGACCACTCGGCCACTCGGGGCCCCAATTGCAGATTAAATAGTTGTGATATGACAAATGAAAATGTAGGTATAAAAGAGGAAAGGAGAAGAAAATAAAAGAGGCTTCTTCATTTTCTTTTCATGAGGAGAAAAGGAAAACTACACAATTATTTTAATCTGATATATATAGATATAAAAAGAACACAAATACTGAGTTGGGGACTCAAATACCTGCTGTGAGATGAAACAAATTTTAATATAAAAAGGATGTACTCTCAGTATCATTGGACTTGTATAAAAAATATCTAAATAATAAAACTGGCATAATTGTTTTTGTTCTTTCTTTACATACCCACAGTAAGCATGCAACTATAAAGCAGTAACAATTTGCTCTTTTCATCTATTTGTTGAAATACAGTTAGTTCCATTGGTGAGTTTTTTATTTTCTATGATAACAAACAACTAATTTATCTTAATTCTGTTTTTAAACATAACTGGAATGTTTGCAGATGGATTTGATATGTATTACTGTCAAAGTGAAGTGTCTTAAACAAACTGATAAAGTAAATAATTCCATTTTAAATCTATCAAAATGGATGTAACTGTATACAGTGAAACCCCTCAAAACCAAAATACCCTGGTACCAAATTTAATTTTAAATTTTTGGTGGTGATTGGTTTATCTAGAGTTTCTTTATGAAAGTTTAGAGACTATAAAATGTAAACTGTGACATAATCATGAATGATGCACAGCTGTTGTCTCCATGCAGTCTGAAACATGTTAAAGAAAATTCTTGTCTATAACAAATTCTTCATCAATATTGCTGCTTATTTGTTAAGAATAGCTCTGTTTTGTATCAGAATCGCTTCATTTGTTCATATAACATAAACACTGATTTAAATGTCATTGAAATTTGATTATTATAGAGATGCAGGAAACAAATGAATGCCAAAAGACTTAAATTTCGCTTCAAAAACATTCCCCAATCACATTACATTAGGAATATGAGCCTGCTACTTTGTGAATCCATGGGTGTCATTCAACAGAGAGACTTGCCTTTTTACAATCGTCTCTCACTATAAACCCCTCTGATTATATCGCTGCTCCTCTTTAAAAAATGGTGATACGGTTATTGATCACACTCAGTTGACCAGATTTTGTTTTATCCATGCTACTTTACTAATTTCACTTTAATTTTTGGCTCTTGAGAACCAATTAAAATGTGATTTCACAACATGAAATACTCAGATTTTGTGCTTTTTAATATATTGTTATGATTCAGCCTGTTTTGAACCTCCCTAGTTAATAATAATGATAATAATAACCAGTGTATCCCCCAGGGGTGTAAAATTGAGGGTTAATAAAACCCCATGGTGTCAAAACTGGGGTCAAATAAAAATAGTGGGGGTAAAAAATGTACTGAAAAATTTTCATCTGACCCGTACATTTTCAACTTGAAATAGGATATTGCAACTTGCACAACTTACTCTCTGTCTCTATCTCTAAACATACAAATAAACCAACATGCACCATTAACAAGCAAATGCATCATCCATTCAAAGGTTAATTGTATTAGTATTTCTTTTAAAGTCATACTTTTAACAGTCTCCTTATAATCTTTTTGAAGCAATATTATAGACCAACACATTACATATAAGCCAATACAAACAGCCAAATAAATCTTTTTAACCAAATGGCAGTTAATGTACTGCCTGTCATAAAACGTGTACTATCATCGGTTTCATTGTACTTCATCCTAGAACACATTTATCCAAAAATCAAGGAGGATAATGATTCATCTTCTTTCTAGTAAGTTACACTTGAACTTTTAAGATCTTTCTTTTATTGCAGAAAGCTAAAAACAACATCACAATTTACAATTACCCTCTGACTTTGTAATCCAAATATAGCATTTGTCTCAGCCAGTTTACTGATTTCTTTGTTGTGAAAGAATGTCTTGGGTTATAATGTGTTTTCCATCTTATGGCAAAGGAGGGCAGATTTTTTTTGTTTTTTTAAACCCTGTCATAAAATGATTATTCACTTTTGCAGTCTTCACAATCACGCAATTAAAAGTCACACCGGTAATCCTAATGTATGTGCTGTGTTCCAGTCAAGGGAATTATTGTCTCCAGTTTTTATTAAAGTTAGGTCTACAGTTACTCTTTTGTGTTCTGCTTCTTTCACTTTCTTCGCTGATGATTCTTAGTGCATGCCAACGCCGTTTTAAGTTGGAGATCACTTTCTAGTGCAACAAGCATTGAGACCTGACATCTTGCTGAGCTCGATGGAAATCATATGAGAGCTTGGGATATTATGGGAAGCTACTCAGTCATAACATTGCCTATGCTAGTCTGGTTCCCAGTTTCTTATGCTCCCTGCGTTGCACTCCACTATATGAATAGAAGAGTGTAATGTAGGGAGCAAACAAAACAGGGAACCAGTCAATGCCTATGCTCGAAATATAAACGATGCCATCCCCCGTCCAATGCATTGGATATTAAATAAATTCTGATTGCATTATGCGAATCCTTTGCATAAAAAAAATGCACGGCAACAAAATATGTGTGTCAATTTTCTTCAACGTGCGTATCTGACGCACAAATGTGCATAAAGGGAAACACTGATAATAACTTTATTTTCAGAGATTGATCTAATTAGTTACAAGTAAGAATTAATCTAACTTGTGTCCATCAAACATAGAATTTTATAAGTGAATAATATGTTCACACATACACACATTACCATGAGGAATTCATTTCCAAACAAGTGCACCTGAAAATTGAATTCTGTTTTTGGATAGCTCTTTTATATGCCTATGTACCTTGAAATTGTGACCTGTTATTGATCTTTGGGGTACTAATAGATTCTCTGTGCTGGAAAATGTTCCAATAAATGGGGGCAGATTTTATAGACACGATATAGATCATTATGGCTTTTTGCAAGAATGGTCTTTCTTGCATTGGTAACACTTTTACTGCAAGCATGTCTTTCTAAGTATTATCTATTTTGCAAGAAATAGATTACATACCATTCCTTGATGCTGGAAACATTTCTTATATTTGTAGCAGTTGTATTCCACCAAATTATAGTACAGTAGTCAAGATGCAGTTAAATTAACTTTCTTAAAAAGTAACTCTATACTATAATGAAATGAAAGCCCTGATTTTCTTTTGTAGTAAAAAATAATAGTTTATTTTCTATAAAATAGAATTTATATGATAAGACCATTTCAAGTTACTATCTACAAACATACGATATATTTTATTGAAACAAATTATTTTCAGATCATTGGTATCATAGAGAACATTTAGCATGTCAGTTTGCAGTGTTGCTCAGCAAGACTTTTGTTTTGTCTGTACAAAGGAGCATACCATTTTTCTTACACAACATCCAAAGTTTTTGATAGAAGTTTGAAGGTTTTTATAAAGTTTAGCTTGATTACTTTGAACACCAGACAAGTTACTGTCATCAGCATACATGCCAGTTGATGAAATTGCATCTCCTATTTCCAGAGGTAGGTTATTTATGAATAGAACAAATAACAGGGGTCCTAAGACAGAACCTTTAGTACCCCACAACTTATGGTTGATAAGTATCCATTTCATGTTTCCTGTCCATATGTACTGCTAAAGTAGGATTGAACCACACAAGGGTATCCTCACTACATTCACAGATTTTTAAATTTTTAAGTTTGTTTTACATTTTCATATAGAATTTCTTGATCTTCTAGGTCAAAAGTCTTTTAAAAATCAATGATTACAGTGCCAACTAACTTTTCAGGGTTTTGAGTATAAAGCACCCTCTCCTATAGTACGAGTCAGTTTAATGGCCCTCATAAACATTTTTTATAAAGAATGGACTCTGCACTACTGCATATGCTGTCTAGATCTGTATATGCCAGATAAGCTGTGTCAGGTCCAGTTGGGCCTCTTGTTGTATATTTTAAACGTGCTAAACTGTTTTATATATGCATCTACTTTAAAATTAATTTCTGCAAATTTAGTTTTTCTTAATATTTTTTTCAAAAGATCATTTATTTAAACCAAAATTTGTGACTATTTCTTCTTTAATATTTTCAGCCAATCTTGCATGTGTTGATTCTGTTCTTGCTTCTGAGAATCCTGGATGTTAGGTCTGCAGGAGGAAATGTCTCTGAGGCATTTGGACTGGCAAGGACAAATTTGACAAGTCTTGATACAGTGATTGAAGGGGAAAGTTCTACTGGGATGGAAGTGGAGGATGAAGATGTTAAGGAGGAGATAAAAAGAGTGAATAACTTTGTGGAGCTTGCAAATAATGTAAGCTCTCATGGAATTTTATTGTTTGATATACAGAATGAATAGTCTTATGGATAGAAATTGTGGCAATAAAATGTCATCGTGTCTAAGAGTGGGTGGGTGGATGGGTGTTTGTGGGATTTTGCTTGAGGGGATGGGTCATTGATTCAAGATAGATAGTTTTCTTTGGGTTTCCTTGCTCAAATATCACATAACTTAAATATCATGCCAGTCAAGACCTTGTAAATAAATTGTGAGAGATTATTGTTCAGTAAACTTGTAGTAATTTTTTTCTTTCAGCTAGTTAACTAATTATAAACAATTATACCAGTAAAACGCACACACACACACATATTTATGATATCATATTTAAATAATTGTTGAATAAAGGCAGTAGATTTATTCTGTGAAAGTTTAGGAAAGACCTACCTCAAGGTCATTGTCACATAAATGCTTGCAAGGACATGTTACAACTTCTGGACATTCACACACATGATATTGTTTCAAGAGTGCCATGACTTTTTGAAAATTCTATATGTGGTGTAGTCAGTATTTATGCTGAAATATTGAATTACTGATATACAGTAAATATTCAGAGGCCTTTAGAGACTAGATTAAAGCTAGATTTGAGTATGTAGTAGCATTGTATGGCACATCAGCACCATTGTGGCTATTTGGTACCAACTAAAAGGTAACGTTTAAAAAATGTAAAAAATAGATTGCACAGAAATTTAGGAAGACAAACATGAAAATATGTAAAGCACAAGATATATTAAAGATAATGATTTTTTTTAAAAATTCCCATGAATGTATATAAATTGAAAGATAACAGTAGCATAAAATCTTTAAAACATATGGTCTAGCTACAATCATAGTATTTCAGTTCTGAGACTATTTTTGAGGTCCAGTACAGGTAATAATGGCAAGAGATTTGAATTTACATTCATTCATGCAAATATAAATCATAGGTAAAATATGAGTGATATACTTTGATACTGATTAGTGTCATTATGTCACATGATTTTTCATCACACAATGTCATGACACCCAGCAACATCATATTGCAGTCTCATTGAGTTACACATATCAACATCCCATAGCAATCTCATTCGGTCACACCTAGCAAGATCACATAGCAATTTCAATGAGTTGCACCTAGCACTCTCATTGAGTCACACACAGCAGCATCACACAACAATCTCATTGATTCACTCTTAGCAACATCACATTGCAGTCTCATTGAGTTACACATATCAACATCACATAGAAATCTGATTCAGTAACTCCTAGCAGGATCACTTAACAACCTCACTGAGTCACACACAGCAGCATCACACAACAATTTCACTGATTCACACCTAGCAACATCACATTGCAGTCTCATTGAGTTTCACATATCAACATCACATAGCAATTTCATTGAGTCACAAATAGCAGCATCACACAACAATCTCATTGAGTCACACCTAGCAATATCGCATAGCAATCTTGTTCAGTCACACACAGCAGCATCACACAACAATCTCATTGAATCACACCTAACAACATCACATAGCAATCTCAATGAGTTACACATATCAACATCACCTAATAACCCCATTAAGTGAACATTTATCCTAGAGTATTTAAATAAAATGGCAAATTCAGTTTATGAGACATGCATTTAATGATGTTGTTGTTGTTGTTGTAGTGTTTAACGCCATTTTTCAGCACATGATAGGCTATACATGGCGTCCAGTATTAATGGTGGAGGAAGAACCTGTGAAAATCCCGGAAAGAACCACCGACCCACGAGAAGCTACTAGCAAGCTTTCTCACATACCCACATTGGCCGAATCGGAGACTCAAACCCACGCAGACAGAGGTGAGATGGCAGTGATCCGTAATAGAGAGTGCTTTCAACCACTCGGCCACTCAGGGCCCCTGCATTTGATGAAACTCTTGGAATAAGTAGTATAAGAGTTGACTGATTTAATACATTTAGTATTTATTCAGCTCTCAAGTAAGTGCTTTTGTTTTCCAGTTTGTAGTTGCTCTGGTTAAAGACTTGTGCAAAGAGTTCCCAGTTCCTGGTGAAAAGAAAGAAGGAAAAAAGAAACTGAAGAAAACAAAGGGTGTTGTTAAAAATGTTTCTTTTGCTGTAGAAGCAGGAGAAGTGTTTGGTCTTCTTGGTCCTAATGGTGCAGGGAAAACAACAATTCTGAATATGATGACAGCAGACATTGCACCAACGAGGGGAAAGGTTTGTGGAGTAAATTTTATAATAATATAATGGTTTTAAGAGAATGTTTCAAAAACATCATATAATAACTTAGAAAACTGTGTCTAGCGGTAGAATTTGAAAGTAATAAGTAGAATATACTAGTCTTGTATTTCACCATTGATAGTTTTTTGTCTTCTGCTGGTGTTTGTGATTTGGATTTTTAATGTTGCTTTAAAAAATTTCAGTCATATTGCTACGATGTCTGCAGTGTGGCAGTTCATAGTGATGTCTGTTACTGGGGCATCAAGTTGCATTTATGTTGCATGATGACCCACCCAGTCACATTATTCTGACACAAAGCTGACCAGTCCTAACACTAACCTCTTAATGCTGAGCGCCTAGCAAGACAGCTGTTAGTACCTTTTTTAGAAGTTTTTGGTATGACTTGAGGTGAGTGTGTGTGTTCAAAACCACGACCTCCCACAACCGAGGTGGACTCACTAACCACTAGGCCATCAGAGTGGTCTGCTTCTTATGTCTGCAGCTAAAATAGTACAACTTTTGAAAACAAAATACTGTATCTCACATTTTCTTTCATTTACAAATATTTTAAAATCATTTCCTAATGATGATTATCAGGTTGGTTACTCCTAGCTTCAGTTGTTATTTCTATGTCTTAAGCTAGTTGAAAATTTTTCTCTTTATATTCACCAACACTTAAAATTGTGAACTCTTCATTTGTCTGTTTAATATGGAGCAATTCATAGTCTACAAATGCTTTTAGATATTAACAGACAACAGGTCAGAGAAAATAATGTCAACCTAATTGTGGCATTAGAAGCAAAATGTAGTTATCAAGATTTGGCTCTGATAAAATAAAAGGCAAATGTAAATTAAGATTTGTGGTAATGTCTAGTTTACATTTAAGAAATTTTGTTGGTAAGTCTGGCATTTTAGTAACTGTGAACCTTTTTATTTGTATGGGTGTCAAATGTTTTGATTTTCAGAAAAATTATATTTTCATTGATACAAAAATTCATGGATTCAATTACTTTCATAGAAAGGCAGTAAAATCTACAAATATCAGTACCCAACAAAAACTAGTGTAAATACAACAAATCTCAGCATGAACTCTAATCTATGATAGAGATGGTTTATGGTCTCAAGGCATGACCCATGGTCATAACATGTTTAGGACATGCAGTTTCTACTCAGACTCAAATGCTGACTATTGTCATAGCTTAAAAAGAAATTATGCCAGAATCCTAGAAATTTCAGGATCTTTTTGATGTTTGGTATATCTAGATACATACATGCCAACCATTAGGCTTTTGGCATAATCATTATGCTGTTTTTCACTAAATTATGCCTTATGTTTGCCCATATATGGAATACGCTTGTTCGGTATATCCCCCTGCAAAAAAATAAAATAAGTTGTTTTCTTGTTTTTATTAACATCACATTAGTCCCACAGATCATATTCTAGAAAACACAGCTTCTATGTTACATGTTATTGTAATGTAACATTGTATGCTGGATTTGACCTTGTCCAAAATGGAGTTCATTTCTGCTTGACATGTCCTGATTGAATTTTTTTATTTCATTGATGTAAACAACTAATAATAGCTTCATTATTCTCTATGTGTATGAGCTTATTATCAGGATTATTATTCAGGTAAATAAGGAGTAAATGTGTCAATTTGGGTCAGGGTTTTGGAGATTCCTAAGTGAATTTTGCAGGTTATTGTGATGTAAATAAACAAGGCTCATTAGATCATTCTAGAAGGTTATTTTCCATTAGATAATGTATTTTTTTAGAAAATGCTAATTGTGACCTAAGCTTGTTTTCAATCACTCTTTTCTGTTACTTATTTTAAGAGCACAGACTTGTAACAATTGACATCTCCTCTAGTGGCCTGAGTGACCATTACCCCAATTTATTTTCCATTTGGTAATGGTTGTTTTTAGAAAATGCTAATTGAGACCAGAGGTCACGTAGAGAACTATATAATCTTGTGATGGTGACGATTTTACCAGTCGTGTTTTAACATCTAGCACCTTCAAGTTGTATTATGTTGTAACCAGTTTGGGCTGAATTTTATTTTCTTCAGATTATTGAATTCAAGTGATTATTTTCTCTGGAAATACAAAAGTGCTCTTATAAAATTCTTGTATAAAGACATTCACTTGAATTTTTACCAAATTCAAACCTGGAGTAATATTTCTGTGATTCAACAAGAGACTTGACATATCAGCACTCTGTAGGCTTTAACAGACACATTGCCTTCAATTTTGGATCTCTTTGGGACTTTTACTGAATTTTATTCAGGACTTTAAATTACTAGGACTTGTGTCTTTAATTATTGATTTTGGGATTTAATTTACAATACTGTAAGTTCTTTTTTTCATTTTCAGTTTATATTCTAAGGAAATATAAACTTTTTGTTAAATTTTACAAGGCTTGTTGTCTTTCACTCTTTTCTGTTACTTATTTGAAGAGCATAGACTTGTAACACATGACATACGAGTACACCTATCCATAGACTTGCATGCACTATCCTAACAATATTAATTAGTTCTATATATTGCAGCTGTCCTATTTCCAAGAAGCATGCTGGCTTCTACTTTCAAATGTTTGTCCTTGGATTCATTGTTGTGATTCATGTTTGTTAGAGAACCAGTCTATAATGTGCTGAAGGTCATGACTAGTGGCTATTGTACAAGAATACAATAGACCTCACATTCTCATTATATCCTGTTTATAGCAGTTGTATATCTTAGTTTGGAGAAAATGCACTGGTTTCTGATTATGAATCTTTGCTCTCAAATTCTTTGTTCTGATTCATATTTGGTACAGAACCTGTCTGTAGTTATTTGGTGCTAAAAGTCAAGTTAGATTTTTTTGAGTTAATGCATGTATGTGTTAGAGCAACAACAAAAAATCAAATAATTTCAAAGACAGATTAGAAAAAGACATAAAACAGAATCTTCCAATGATAAATACACAGTTCCATTCTAGGGCAGCATCACAGCCATTGCAGATTGTGTGGAAGGATTTTAATATTTGGCAGTTGTAAAATGAATTCTAGTTGATGTGTGTTAGAGCAAAAATGTTTTCAGTTAATTTCACAGATGGATCATAAAAAGATGAAAACAAAAGAATCCTCCAAAGATTTAAAGGTGAATTCATGAATGACATAATGAAGCATTCAATTCTATGGTGGCATTATGCCCATTGCAGGCTGTGTGGCAAGGATTTTAATATTGGTCACTGTGGTAAAGTTGAATGTGGAAAAACACTTCAAAACAGTGAAACACATCGAATTAGCTTGTCTTACTAACTCCAATACTAAGGCAGTTTCTTTTTTTACACAGAACTCAAGTGCATCACAAATGTCACAAATGCAGAGGTGTTAATAGAACACAGACTACCCTTGGTGGTAGCAGACCACTTTGGTCATTTGTTCAAACGGATGTTTCTTGATTCCAAAATCGCAGAAAAATATGCATGTGCAAGAACAAAATCATCTAATATTGTTAGGTATTTAGCTGAAGATACTTCACTTAAAATAGCAGAAGCCATGAAATTGGTCCGTTTAATATTGCAACAGACATGAGTAGTAATTATGACAATAAAAAGTTATACCCAGTCTGTATCATATACTGTACTTTGAAAATGAAAAGTCATGAGTGTTCTTTTATTACCAGAATTAACAGTGGATTCCACTGAAAAAAGATTTTTGATTTGCTTGATAATGCTTTGAAGAAACGTGGCACAAGTTGGCAGAACTGTATGTGGTTTTCAGTTGATAATGCATCAGTGATGACTGGAATTCATCAAGGAGTTGCATCCAATATTTTGAAAATGTCTCCATCAGTGTACATAATATTGATGTACATAACATTAATGGTCTCAGCTGATACAGTGTTTTGAAATGCAGTATGGCAGTCTGTTTCTTTCTGAAGCATAAAGTGCTACATATGAAAACTTGAAGCAATAAATGATGTTAAATCGTTTTATACATATGTTCAATGAATTGAATTTTGATTTTAAAAACTCTAGAACTGAAATTTTCCCTTTTTTTACTGTGCTGGAAATGTATATTTATGGTAAAGACCTTTGATCATGTGACTGTGAACTGGAAAGCATGACACTTGAATAGCTAATTTAACAGACAATATCCTAAACGTAAACATTGTATTTTATTATGCATGATCAGTTTCAATTTGGAAAGGATTTAAGACATTAATAGGATTGTGGTTGGGTTACTGCAGAGCTCAAGCAGCATTCAGTAATTTATCATCATTTGGATCCCTTCTACAGGCTTGGTTTGACTTTGATGTTTAACATTTGTTGAGATGGATTATACTATGTGTGATCAGAAGTAATTCAGAAAGGATTAAATTTGAACAAATGTGTCAACCACATCAATTCCCTCTGATGAGTTACAATACTTATGAAACCGGTCAGGGACAGGGTGTATCTAGGATACCCCATCAGAGGGGAGGGTACCTCCACATCCTTTAACTGGTCATTTTCTAAGTCATTATTGAAGAGCTTAAGTGACATAAAATAGGTTGTTGTTGTTGTAGGGTTTAATGCCATTTTTCAGCACACGATAGGCTATACATGGCGGCCAGTATTAATGGTGAAGGAAGAACCTGGAAAGAACCACCAACCCATGAGAAGGCATAAAATAGGTCTGTTTGGTTTCAGTATTTTTAAAGTTTGTCAAGATATCTACATGTGCATTATCTCCAAGTGCAACCGAATATCACACAATAATTCAGTAATTGATGGAAAGAGGAGTTTAATTGGTTGGAATCAAGTTGAAAGGGACAGGAATATGAATTCTGCCCTCCCTCTAAAGTCTATTTTAAGAAGAACATCCTAAATTCAACCCAGAAAACACCGATCTTGAGCAGTTCTGGCAGGCAGTTAGCAGTCTGAATCTACCCCAAGGCAGAAAACAATTCAAATTTCTTGGTGGGCTCAGAAAGATTTGTACTAGCATTGTCACATTAATTTGCAGATACTGAAAGGATATTTTCCATTACAAGGAAGAATCAGGCTGACTCCAGAGGAAACGTGGAGCCACCAAAGATACATCATCTTCTAAGTGTTGAGATTAACAAATATAATCCAAGCTATGGTCTACTAGGAAGACTAAAAATGCTCGAGTTACATATAAGGACAATATAAAAGGCAACAAGTTACTTTGAAAGGACTTATATGATGAAATGATGCACATATTTTAAGATAGAACAAAGAAAAGTGTTCAACGGTCATCATATTTTTCTATTTGTATGCCCAAAATTGGGTCATTGAAAATTGTCCTGGTTTTTAGCCGGAAATCATGACCAAATTTTGCAAGTCTCCTGATCTCTCCTAAGATGATGTCTCTGTTCTTTCATGTGTATGTTTCAAGATAATAACATAGGTTTTGCTGCTATTATATTTTTCATCATTTTGATTAGAGTGTTCATTACAGATATGTTGTTGTGTAGGCCTTGTTTGTGCTGGCACACTGCCACAAAATACTGACAAACCGTATGGTATAAGGAATTGCTCTAACATTGTGACATATGGAACCCATGGCAGTTGTTCAATTGTATGGTTTTGGAAGAGTAGGAGATAAACTTTCACACCCCTTTTGACTAATGTTCTCTGGCTATAAATTATTTGAACAATTGTTAAAACATGATAACCAAACAGTTGCATGGGATATAATTTATGGGCACCAGATATTCAGTGTCCAACACAATGAGTTAGCACCTGGTCATTTGAGCAGTTGCACAACAGATACATGTATCATGGAATCCTTGCTTCCTGTGTAGTCAATTTCAATGATATTGAAAGGCTTTAAATTATGGGTGTTTAATGCAAATTATTTTGTTCTTCTCTTTAAAGCATGGGTAGTTAATGTGAGTTTTTTTTATTCATGGCTTAACTGATATTATTCTGAATTTTGACAAAGTAGCTTGAGGGTAGGAGATTAAAGCTACATTTCTCTTTATTGTAATCTATTTTGAAATAATTCAGAAAAAAGTAACAAAGAAACAAAAATGTAAACTTGAAAAGACATTGTGCACTCAACACAGCCCATAACAGTCAACACAATTTGTGAAGTTGACAACAGTGAATGGTCAGCAAAACCAAGATCTTGTGCAGGCAGTTTAGGTGTATGACTTGTCATATGATGATATACAGGCAGTTTAAGTGTATGAAGTGTCATGTGATGATATGCAGCATTTTTAAGTCTATGACTTGTCATATGATGATATGTAGCATGTTTAAGTGTATGACTTGTCATATGAAGGTATGTGGCATGTTTAAGACTATGACTTGTCATATGATGATATGCAGTATGTTTAAGTGTATCATTTGTCATATGATGATGTGCAGCAAATGCACATTCTGCAAAAATATATTGCACATAAATGTTTCTGGTGGTTACTGGCAGACAATACAACCCAATATTGGCAGTGGTACGTTCAGGGAGTCATAAATGAAATACATGGTACGAATATCCTCATTTTATAGAGAATTCCTGTTTTTTTCTGTTTGAAACCACTCTATATATGTGTGTGTGTGTGTGTATAATAGTCTATAAAGGATAAACAGTTTTAGCTTCTAATGTGGGCAAATCTTGGTTGATGCATGAAATATCACACATCTGCAGGTCCTTCTAGGAGGTCATGACATCAGATCCTCAACGTCAGAGGCATTTCAGGCCACAGGGTACTGTCCCCAACATGATACATTATGGGATAGTGTGACTCTTAGGGAACATCTACTGTGTTATGCAGCTATCAAGGGAGTGCCACATGAACAAATGGATGCAGTTCTCAATTTGTAAGCAAACAACTTTTTTTTTTTAGTAATAATTAATAAGAATATTTGCACTTTTGACCTGGGATTGAAGGTCATGAGGGTTCAAAAGTTATATTTTCCCTCAACAGTTGCAGGTTGTTCTATCCAGGGAAGATACTGGACTAATAGACCAATGAGTCAAAAAACTGGCATAAAACTTGATATCATGTCAGTCACATAAAACTTGATATCATGTCAGTCACATAAAACTTGATATCATGTCAGTCACATAAAACTTGATATCACATCAGTCACATAAAAATCATCATTTTAAACATCCAGATCACATGATATTCATTGGAGTGTGATTTTACAGAACATGATGACCTAGATAGAAAACAGTACTACTTTAAAACTGTGCACTTTTTAAAAACTTTAATTCTATTTAATTGTCACCCTGTTAAACACAACAGACACCTTATAAGTGGTTTTTGAGTGTGATAAGTGCTTTCAAAAGCAATACATAAACATTTTCAATATAAAATCAAGACTGGTCATTAGTCATAGCTATATTGCTCTTGGATACAGTACATAAGAGGGTCCCTCACTGTGAGGTCACTTGGGTAAAAAAGTCTTATTATAGTCATGGGTACCATTAAGTTATACATTTTATTAAAATTCAGAGGAAATTGTATTTTGACTAAGTCTCTGAATTTTTTTTTTTGTTAGTGCAAAGCTTACAGCATTGTATTCATCTTTTTTTTGAGGGGGGAGATTTGCTATTTCATTGCATGATAAAAGATTGCTTCAATCTTTTAACACTCAAACCTATCAAATCGAGCACCTCATCTATCCAAATCCCTGCCTATGCAGAAACAAAATGTAGCCAGTCTTAGCACCCTTTTCATTCATGGACACTATCAACTGTTGGACAGTACTCATCATGGTTGAATTAGTCTGGTTCTCTGCATTTTAAAATACGCTATCAAATCCCTGCCTATGCAGTAACAAAATGTAGCCAGTCTTAGCACCCTTTTCATTCATGGACATTATAAACTATTGGCTGGTGCTCATCATGGATGAATTAGTCTGGTTCTCTGCATTTTAAAATACGCTATCAAATCCCTGCCTATGCAGTAACAAAATGTAGCCAGTCTTAGCACTCTTTTCATTCATGGACTGTATGCTATCATAATGCATTCTGAACTGTTTTTCAGTTTGCCTTGGTACCCAGAATGCTTTTTATGATTCCACAGAATTTTTATCTTCTAGTTACCTGAAAAATTTGAGACTTGATGAACATGCAGACAAGAGGGCTAAAAAGTTGTCAGGAGGTACAAAAAGAAAGGTTTGTATACATGTATTACTTTTTAAATGAAATATAAATTAGACTCTGGTTGGTTACTTATTTGTAGGATGCCTTTTATTGCAAGTACAGATTCTTACTTTGTAATATAATGAATATTTATATCATATATAAGCATGTAAATAAAACAAAATTTGTCTTTTTGCAAAGGCTAGCACATCCAAGACTACTTTCTGATATATTTATTATGACTGTATATGTCAACTAGTTTGTTGTGGCCATATTCCAGTTTGAATCATAAACAGTTATGATTTTATGTGAAAATTCTGGGAAAGCATAATGCATACATGATAACTCTCTTAATTGTTAAACTTGGTGTTCAGTAGAATGCTGGTTAGACCAGATGTTACATAGAATGCTGGTTAGACCAGGAATTGCCTAGAATGAAGCTTAGATCAGGTGTTACATATAATGCTGGTTAGATCAGATGTTGCATAGAATGCTGGTTAGACCACATGTTACATAGAATGCTGGTTAGATCAGGTGTTACATAGAATGCTGGTTAGACCAGATGTTACATAGAATGCTGGTTAGACCAGACGTTAATTAGAATGCTGGTTAGACCAGACATTACATAGAATGCTGGTTAGATCAGGTATTACATAGAATGCTGGTTAGACCACATGTTACATAGAATGCTGGTTAGATCGGGTGTTACATAGAATGCTGGTTAGATCAGATGTTACATAGAATGCTGGTTAGACCAGATGTTACCCAGAATGCTGGTTAGACCAGGTGTTACACAGAATGCTGGTTAGATCAGGTGTTACATAGAATGCTGGTTAGATCAGGTGTTACATAGAATGCTGGTTAGACCAGATGTTACATAGAATGCTGGTTAGAGCAGATATTACGTAGAGTGCTGGTTATATCAGGTATTACATGGAATGCTGGTAAAATCAGTTATTGCATAGAATGCTGTTTAGATCAGGTGTTATGTAGAATGCTGGTTAGACCAGATGTTACATAGAGTGCTGGTTAGATCAGGTGTTACATAGAAAGCTGGTTAGATTGGGTTTTACATAGAATGCTGGTAAAATCAGGTATTGCATAGAATGGTGGTTAGACCAGATGTTACACAGAATGCTGGTTAGATCAGGTGTTACATAGAATGCGGGTTAGGTCAGGTGTTACATAGAATGCTTGTAAAAACAAGGTATTGCATAGAATGCTGGTTAGACCAGATGTTACATAGAATGCTGGTTAGATGCGATGTTCCATATAATTCTTAATACAGATCTATTTTTAATTATTTTCCATTGATAAGGTCATTAAAGGGTGATGTTGCACATACTTTGTTGATAATTGCTCATTCAAGAGATCATATACCAAAATGTATAACAACCAAAAATCTTTTTGGAACGTATTTTATAATATACTTCCTATAACAATGTGTATGCTTGCTTCTTTGTACCAGATTTACCATATTGAGAAGCACTTTTTTGTAGGGTACCAGTTTTGGTGGATTTGAAATAATTTGGATATAACCCTCCCCACAAGGACTAAAGGTCACTTTGCCTATGAGGGGCACATCCTTAAATTTAAGTACTGACAAATATAAAATATTGGCAACACCATTAAATGAACAAATTAATATTATTTACTATACTTTTTTCTATGCTTTGTTCTCTGAACTACGTGAGAATTATTGGTCACAGGATAATTATGATATTCTCTTGGTCAGCCTAAAATCTGTTTTTTATCTGCCAGACTGAAGGTGCAGATGATATAGCAATTGTGATGTCCTTCTATACTGTTATTGTCCATCCATAGGCATGGTACTAACTGCAGCATTCACATTACTGTGGTCTTTTTTTTGTTTGTTGCAAGACTTGTATGTGGTTTTTTCATGTGTAAAAACAGAAGCTTGTTGATGTTAGCACTGCCAGATCTAAGGTCAGGGTCACTGGAATTGGGTGATTTTTCTTTTTTTTATGATAACTAAAGTTTCATTGGCCAAATTTTCATCAAACTTTATAGGTAGACTACATTTGGGAGAGGCAGTTGCCCATTGATTCAGAGACTGCGAGGTAAAAGGTCAATGTCATAGGAGCCTACAATGTAATTTTTGGATTCCTGCTTGACAAGTCAAGTTTACATGATAAGATATTCATCCAACATAATAGGTAGTCTACACAAAGGCACCTCCATATTGGCTTTCAAGCCCAGAGGTCAAAATTCAAGGTAACTGTCACTAAAATTGTCATTTATGGTTCTACTTTTCTTAAGTTTCCTGCAAATATGTAAACTTTATAGTTGTAGTACATTTTAGAAAGGACATCTCCCTGCTGAGTCTGTAATCATCAGTAGACCATAGGTCAAGGTTGTCAGACATGAAATTTAAAAATGACAGTTTGTAAATTGTTATTTCCAAGCTTTTCACTTGCATTTTTGTATGACCTTTTTTCAGCTGAGTTACACCATTAGCATGCTGGGTCAACCAAACATAGTTTTATTGGATGAACCATCAACCGGAATGGACCCACAGTCTAAACGCTTCTTCTGGTAATTGGTTTACATTCTGTTCTTCATCTTTACACTTTCTATCTTTAGCTCCTGCTTTGCATCTTGTATCTATTTAACTGATACAGTTTTAGATTTACCTTAAGTTGCATTCCGAGCAAGCAAAAAAGAGCTCTAATCACACTTTGTTTGACACTGCCTTCATGAAAGGGCAGGAGAACTTATGCTGCACCTTTTTGATGTAAAAGTGATTGTTGTTGTCCTGTCTTAACTAGCTAGATCCTTTTGTTTCAGTCTGCGGTAACAATATGTTGTTTTACTCCAGAAAGGGTGACCACTAATTTGTTTGCGCCTATGTGAGGGTTATTGGGCACCCATCCAAGTTATATGGTTTGCTTCAAGATGGGAAACCACTAACCTTCCCACGTGGTTTTCCCTATTCCCTAAGAACCACCAATATCACCACCTGAAAAAAAAATCAAGCAATTATTACAGGTATCTGCAGATCTACATAATTTTGACTTGGGCACATTTTGAATTAACATGAATTCATATGAATTGTTTTATAAAATTTAATTGTTTTAGTGGATACTAAACATAACAAAATTATTTGTGTAAAACAAAAGACATCAGGACTCATGGATGCTAAAATGAACGGAATTTAAGGTAATTGAATGACTTATTTTTCATTGAAAATTGAAAGCAGTGAAACCAAACTATTTGAGTTATGTGATGTCAGATTACATGACACTTTTATGAGTGCAACTATCTTGAGGTTACCTGTATTATAAGTTGGTAAGTTGAGGTTACCTGTATTATATTTGATCTTGCAAAAATTATTATTAACTCAATAAGATCTAGTTTTGGTCTTGACTCAGCATTCTGGGAATGTTAAAGGTTACAAATTAGAGTTCTGGTCCATAGCTGGTAAAAGTTGACTTAGCTTAAGTTTTCCTGTCCACAGTCATAAGAATTCAAACCACCACTCATTACAAATTTAATAATATCATACTGTGCAGTCAGATTGATCCCAAAGTCTTTGGAATTTCTAATGACTAGGACTTGAACTGGTTCCAAAATAGTAATCCATGAAATATGACATATATTAGACAGCTGTTGCTCAGTCTGGTATCACTTTATTTCATGTGAGATGGGTAATAATAAACACAATTCATACAGACAAGTAAATCTCATTATCTGGAGTTAGAGGTAATTTTGACATGACTTGTGTTACTCTATTCAAAGGATTTTTTTAATTCCACAGATCAATAAACCTAAACTCTACAAGCCATTGAAGTAGATAAGATTATGATTCTTATTTTACAGGGACACAATAAGTTCAACTTTTCAGAATTCTGAGAGTGGAGCCATCTTGACAACTCACTACATGGAGGAAGCTGATGCTCTCTGTTCAAGAATTGCCATTCTTGTCAATGGAAAAATGCAGTATGTAGAACATTTTAAACACAAAAGTTACACAATTATTTATCATGTCAGTGTGCTTGATATTGACGGACATAAAGCAAAGTGCACTATGATGTACTGGTGTGTGCTGGTTCATGAAAATTCATATTCACCGAAACAAAGGTCTGCATTGTTAAATGACATGGTTTAATACAATAGTTTAAAATTAGACATATTTCAGAATAGTGAAACTGTTTTGATGCCACAAAGAACTGGTCACAATATCAGGTAAAGGTCATGGCATTCAATAAAAAGCATCTCTCACAGGAATCATGTAATAATTTTATATATATATATATATATATATATATATATATATATATATATATATATATATATATATATATATATATATATATATATATATATATATATATATATATATATATATATATATATATATATATAGATAGATAGATAGATAGATAGATAGATAGATAGTGTACCTTTTTAGAGTGAGCTAATTAATGTTTGGTTACTATCATGGTGCCAGTTGTTTCAGATGTTAAAGGGGATCCACATTGAATTTGAAAAAAATACATATAAGCCAGAAACACTGAAATCACAAAATATTGGTCCCACTTTAAAATGTTATTCATGGAAACCATATATTACCTGTTATAACTGAGGGATCCTTATAAAGACTGATGGTTGAACAAAACTGCCCCAGTAGTGCATTCAAACATAAAATTAGAGCATTCATTTATTCTTATGAACCAAAAGCAAAGTGAAATATATATTAAGTAGTTACAATAAAACAAAATTTGACTAATTTAATCAAATCCATACCTGGGTTATAGGAGAGTAAACTTTGTATTGAGGTGGTGTTTTTTGGTGAGGGACTGCTATACTAGTGAGCAAACCATTTTCATAAATCTAGTATGAAAAGTAAATTTAGCTAATATTGTAGTCATGTTTAAATTTTGCATTGAAAAGATTTGTATTCCAATGACTATTAAGACAGATGGTTGTGGTGAAAACAATAAATATTGTTAGGACTATAGAGATAAATGGCTGTGGCAAAAAGATATGTATTGTGATGACTACAGAGACAGATGGTTGTGATGACAAGATGTGTATTCCAATGACTACAGGGACAGATGAATGGGATGAAAAGATGTGTATTCCAATGACTACAGGGACAGATGGTTGTGATGAAAAGATGTCTATACCAATGACTAGGGACAGATGGTTGTGATAAAAAAAATATGTATTCCAATGACTACAGGGACAGATGGTTGTGACAAAAGATATATATTACAGTGACTATAGAGACAGATGGATTGGATGAAAAGATGTGTATTCCAATGATTACAGAGACAGATGGATGGGATGAAAAGATGTGTATTCCAATGACTACAGAGACAGATGGATGGGATGAAAAGATTTGTGTTCCAATGACTACAGACTGAGACAGATTGTTGTGATGATATGTTTTCCAAATAATACAGAGACTTTACAGAGTCTCTGATAAGATATGTATTCCAAATAGTACAGAGACCAGGCTGTGTATGGGATGTATGATGTCTTGAAGGTGGAAAATATTTCATTGGGTCTTGAAATTTGTGGTTTAAGATAAACACAAACTTCACTAAAATTGGTCTACCATGAAAAATAATTAATTCACAGTATTTAATTTCTTTAATTTGTTCTTTATATAACATTCTAGATGTATAGGATCCAGTCAGCATTTGAAGACCAAGTATGGTAGTGGTTACCTCCTTGAGGTGAAGCTTAAAGGGGAAGCAACCCATGCACAATCCAATGATGCGGATATAGATGTCTGCCCGAGTCACGTCAGCATGGCCAGTTATGATCAGCGAATGGAAAGCCTTCATCAGTACATTAGAGAACTGTTCCCGAACTGCATTTTTCTGGAAAGGTTTGGAGATAGAGCACAGTACAGAATCCCCATGGAGCATGCGAGGTCTCTTGGCAAGATTTTCACTGATTTGGAGGAGGGTGAGTTAGAGGGGGAAAAAATTGAAACTTGTTATCCAATCTGCTGTAGTTAGTAAAGTGGTGACACTCATTTTGCACCACTTAAGTACTAGGTTCGATCCTTTGAGTTTTATGTTTCACCAAGTCAGAGCTGTTTCACCTAATAGGGTTCTCTTGGATCAGGGTAAGGTGTGGTGAAAAAACATTTTTGAAAATATGCAGTGGAATAATTACGGAGCATTCAATTTTAAGCTATGAAAAGCTTTGTCTCAAAAAAATGTGTGAGATACTTATACTTCTTGTTATGTATAAGGTACCAAAAGTTAGTGCAAACAAATTAAAGTACAATAAGTGACCAGATATATTTGAGTACCTTGTATAGCATCATTAGTACAGAACATACAGTTACCAGAAACTAGGTTAATATGTAGTTTGGACATATTTTATAAACACCCAACAAACTTGGCAACCACTGCATCCAATCAAAATTAAGCTGTTCAGATTTGAATACTGTTCCTATGTGATCAAGACAAGGGGAGTACACAACTTGAATGGACTGATAAATAAACACTTTTCAAGTACCAGTCTTTGTTTGCACAAATACCTATCACTAATATAGACTGTAATGGCTTCCATCTGGTATATAGTCATACTTTCGATGTTAAACTTACAAAGTATCCTTTTTAGGTCAATTGCCACCACTGTTTTCAGCCAATGTATGATGCACCACGCTATTGGTTAGTTGGCATTACATACTAAGGGCCTCCCTTACATGAAATCCAATAGATGTTGCCAGGACAAAGCACTAATATAGCTGTTTGGTCCGCCAAGGTGTAGATAGGGTTATCAGAAACTTGGCTAGCAAAGATGTTTCCAGGATGATGGCATTCTCTCATATATCTTCTTAATTGGTGGAATAGAAACAACAAATGAATGTCCCTGGTCCAGATTGGTTTTCACTCTCTTGACATTATCAGATATTTGGTTTCAGATTAAGACAACATCAATGACAAACTATGCAGCTGGTACAAAATATTAAATCTGTTTCTTCCAGTTTGAGACTCAAGTATACATCAGAAGCCTGTTTATATCAATACCTAGAAGCCTGTTTATATTAATACCTAGAAGCCTGTTTATATTAATACCTTGAAGCCTGTTTATATTGATACCTAGATGTCTGTTTATATCAATACCTAGAAGCCTGTTTATATTAATACCTAGAAGCCTGTTTATATTGATACCTAGATGTCTGTTTATATTAATACCTAGAAGCCAGTTTATATCAATACCTAGAAGCCAGTTTATATCAATACCTAGAAGCCTGTTTATATTAATACCTAGAAGCCTGCTTATATTAATACCTAGATGTCTGTTTATATCAATACCTAGAAGCCTGTTTTTATCAATACCTAGAAGCCTGTTTATATTAACACCTGGAAGCCTGTTTATATCAATACCTAGAAGCCTGTTTATATTAACACCTAGATGTCTGTTTATATTAATACCATCTGTTTATATCAATACCTAGAAGCCTGTTTTTATCAATACCTAGATGCCTGTTTATTAATACCTAGACGTCTGTTTATATTAATACCTGGATGTCTGTTTATATTAATACCTAGAAGCCTGTTTATATCAATATCTAGAAGCCTGTTTATATTCATACCTAGAAGCCTGTTTATATCAATAACCAGAAGCCTGTTTATATTAATACCTAGATGTCTCTTTATATTAATACCTAGAAGCCTGTTTATATTAATACCTAGAAGCCTGTTTATATTAATACCTAGATGTCTGTTTATATCAATACCTAGAAGCCTGTTTATATTAATACCTAGAAGCCTGTTTATATCAATACCTAGATATACGTTTATATTAATACCTAGATGTCTGTTTATATCAATACCTAGATGTCTGTTTATATTAATACCTAGCAGCCTGTTTATATCAAAACCTAGAAGCCTGTTTTTATCAATACCTAGAAGCCTGTTTATATTAATACCTAGAAGCCTGTTTATATTAATGCCTAGAAGCCTGTTTATATTAACACCTAGAAGCCGGTTTATATCAATACCTAGAAGCCTGTTTATATTAATACCTAGATGTCTGTTTATATTAATACCATCTGTTTATATCAATACCTAGAAGCCTGTTTTTATCAATACCTAGATGCCTGTTTATATTAATACCTAGATGTCTGTTTATATTAATACCTTGATGTCTGTTTATATTAATACCTAGATGTCTGTTTATATCAATACCTAGATGTCTGTTTATATTAATACCTAGAAGCCTGTTTATATTAATACCTAGATGTCTGTTTATATCAATACCTAGAAGCCTGTTTTTATCAATACCTAGATGCCTGTTTATATTAATACCTAGATGTCTGTTTATATTAATACTTAGAAGCGTGTTTATATTAATACCTAGAAGCCTGTTTATATCAATACATAAGAAGCCTGTTTATATCAATACCTAGATGTCTGTTTATATTAATACCTAGATGTCTATTTATATTAATACCTAGATGTCTGTTTATATAAATACCTAGATGTATGTTTATATCAATACCTAGATGTATGTTTATATCAATACCTAGAAGCCTGTTTATATCAATACCTAGATGTCTGTTTATATTAATACCTAGATGTCTGTTTATATAAATACCTAGATGTATGTTTATATCAATACCTAGATGTATGTTTATATCAATACCTAGAAGCCTGTTTATATCAATACCTAGAAGCCTGTTTATATAAATACCTAGATGTATGTTTATATCAATACCTAGATGTCTGTTTATATCAGTACCTAGAAGTCTGTTTATATCAATACCTAGATATATGTTTATATAAATACCTAGATGTCTGTTTATATTAATACCTAGATGTCTGTTTATATCAATACCTAGAAGCCTGTTTATATTAATACCTAGAAGCTTGTTTATATCAATACCTAGATGTATGTTTATATCAATACCTAGATGTATGTTTATATCAATACCTAGAAGCCTGTTTATATCAATACCTAGAAGCTTGTTTATATCAATACCTAGATTATGTTTATATCAATACCTAGAAGTCTGTTTATATCAATATCTAGATACCTGTTTATATCAATACCTAGATGTATGTTTATATCAATACCTAGAAGCCTGTTATATCAATACCTAGAAGCCTGTTTATATCAATACCTAGAAGCTTGTTTATATCAATACCTAGATTATGTTTATATCAATACCTAGAAGTCTGTTTATATCAATATCTAGATACCTGTTTATATCAATACCTAGATGTATGTTTATATCAATACCTAGAAGCCTGTTATATCAATACCTAGATGTATGTTTATATCAATACCAAGAAACCTGCTTATATCAATACCTAGAAGGCTGTTTATATCAATACCTAGAAGCCTGTTTATATTAGTACCTAGATGTCTGAAGTATGTTTTAATCTCATAATGAATTTTCACAAAGTACTGACAATTTCAGCTAGGTGCAGCAAGTTTCTACCACGACTTTTGCATCTTACTGTTGTGAACAGCTTTCTAATTAATCATGGTGCCGTTTAAAGTGTTGAAGTATAGCTGGCCACTTACTGTGCTTTTAAATCCAAGATCAGTGCTTGAGCACAATTGAATTGTTATTGTGCCTGATTCGTGTAATTTCTTGCTATTTGTTCTAATATGTACATGATTAGTGGCAACAAGTCATGTGTTCCACACCTCCAGCCATTTGTTTCAAATGAAAGGTAGTCTGGACTAGTTATGGGGAAGTTAGTGGCCAGCTTTCAAACTCTGAAAAATAGTAAAACATATGCACTTGATTATTGTTGAAAATAACTGCTGCCAATATATTTTCTCTTTAGAATGAAACAAATTGGCGAAAAATAACTGCTCAGGTCATTTAAAAGTAACAGCAAAGTCAGGGAATTTTGAGTCTGAAAATTCTCAGATGCCAACTACCCAGATTTTGCAGTATCATTAATTTCTTAAACTTCAGATCATGTCATTACAGTCACTTATGCCTGATTTCCACTTTGTGGTCAAATACAGTTTTATAAAAAGCACTTGAATAATGACCAATTAAAAATCCTATCAGCATTCATTGCTCTGATTCACATGAGAAGGTTTGAGAAGATGCCAAATTGAAAGGCAGTAGACAAGAAATATAAATGGAAACAAAGATCCCTTTTGAAGGGACTAATGCACTACTGGCCAAAATTGTTTCACAGGAATCTAAGGTAATACCACTTCTTCATTTTAACTGCCAAGTGTTGAAACAACCACTAATATTCATATGTAGTAACAAGATTTTCAAGATGGCTGCTATGCTGGCTTTATTGGATTTATATCAGTAGCAGTTTGATATTGGACCAACTTGACATTATAAGAAGTCTTTTGGTGAAATTCCCAACTTGACATTATAAGAAGTCTTTTGGTGAAATTCCTTACTTGACATTATAAGAAGTCTTTTGGTGAAATTCCCAAGACAGTATGACCATCCATCCTTGAGGAGTACTGATAACATTTTCAAGACAGCTGCTGCAGTAGCCATATTAGATATGAGGATGGCACAATTTTTTTTAAGGACCAACCAGAGATCTTTAATAGTCTTTGTGAAAATCCCATGTTGATACAGTAGTTCTTTAAGAGAGACTAGTGATAGCAAGATTTTCAAGATGGACAATGTGGCAGCCATATTGTCTATCCAAGAAACACAATTTTTATTAGAACCAAATCAACAATTAGATGAATGTGTTCATTTTTTATGGCATTAGTTTAGGAGGAGTAGTGATAATAACTGTGTTAAGGAATGGATGATGGAAGAGATGAAAACAACTGACAGAAATTCAAAACTGAATAATTATGCAAGGCATAAAAACTGGATAAATAATTGCCTTTGAAGTCTTTTTCTGATTGACTATAGTATGTTTTGGGGCAGAAAAGATGAACACAGAAAACACATTTCAACCAAAAGCATTTTAAATCAGTAAATTGCTGTACATAAAATAAGTATGAATAAAAACAATTGAAATATTCTTACTTGCATGTTCCTCTTTAGAGTCAATCTCTCCTGAATCAAGTTGCATCTTTGCAAAGTCTAAGAAGACCTGATAGAGGTCACAATTATAGGTTCAAATTTGTGTAGACTCTTGCCACATCTGTTGATGAGCATATTGTTAGCCATGCCTCTTTGATATATCATTTGATGAGCACATTGTGTTAGCCATGCCTCTTTGACATATCATTTGATGAGCATATTGTGTTAGCCATGCCTCTTTGACATATCATTTGATGAGCATATTGTGTTAGCCATGCCTCTTTGCCATATCATTTGATGAGCATGTTGTGTTAGCCATGCCTCTTTGCCATATCATTTAATGAGCATGTTGTTAGCCATGCCTCTTTGACATATCGTCTAATGAGCATGTTGTGTTAGCCATGCCTCTTTGACATATCGTTTAATGAGCATGTTGTGTTAGCCATGCCTCTTTGCCATATCATTTAATGAGCATGTTGTGTTAGCCATGCCTCTTTGACATATATATTGATGAGCATGTTGTGTTAGCCATGCCTCTTTGCCATATCATTTAATGAGCATGTTGTTAGCCATGCCTCTTTGACATATATATATATATTGATGAGCATGTTGTGTTAGCCATGCCTCTTTGACATATCGTTTAATGAGCATGTTGTGTTAGCCATGCCTCTTTGCCGTATATATATTGATGAGCATGTTGTGTTAGCCATGCCTCTTTGACATATCATTTGATGAGCATGTTGTGTTAGCCATGCCTCTTTGCCATGTCTGTTGATGAGCATATTGTGTTAGCCATGCCTCTTTGCCATATCATTTGATGAGCACGTTGTGTTAGCCATGCCTCTTTGCCATGTCTGTTGATGAGCATATTATGTTAGCCATGCCTCTTTGCCATATCTGTTGATGAGCATATTGTGTTAGCCATGTCTCTTTGCCATATCATTTAATGAGCACATTGTGTTAGCCATGCCTCTTTGCCATATCTGTTAATGAGCATATTGTTAGCCATGCCTCTTTGACATATCATTTGATGAGCATGTTGTGTTAGCCATGCCTCTTTGACATATCATGTCAGATGTATTACAGTTTGTTTCCACTCAGTAAAATTTGAAGGATTTCATGGATCCAGTTCAAATTTGGTACAAGACTGTACATCAGAAAAGTCTTGGTTTGGTGTAATATTCACTCTTTTCCAGCTTAATTTATTTGAGTTATGACCTGTATTTGGCATAAGACATTGTCCTTCAAGTTAGTTTTCAATCTAACTTTTTAGAAACTTAATGGTCTGAAACTAAATTTTGCATGAGGCATTACATTAAAAAAATATGATTTTTCACTTACAAAATATTACAGAGTTATCGTCCTTTAAGTTTGTTTTCACTCTGTAACTTTTTAGACACTTAATGGACTGAAACCATATTTTGCATGAGGCTTTACATTAAGAAATTAAGTTTTATTTTTCACTGACAAAATATTAACAGAGTTATGGTCGCTATTTATATTGGAGCCTTTCAAGTGTATGAACAGTTTTTTTAAAAGATGGCATCAAGTTGCCAGCTTTGCAGTCAGTTAGCTCCAGTGTATTTGTTTTCTGGTTTCTTCTGCTTTAGGGATCATCTCATGCATCATTGAGTGCTTTTTATATCTGAGTTGTGGGAACTATACAATCTACATAATAATAAGAAAGTTTAAATTTTAATCATAAATGCATTTTATATTTACAACAACCCTATGATTTAAACTTTATTGTTATTGCAAACTGAAGATAATCCCATGTGCATTATGTGTAATTAGTTCAGAAATTAAAATGGCAAGTTCATGATGTTGATTGTTGACAATATCAGGTTAGCTAAGTGCAGCCTTTTCTTTACATCTATAAGCAGGGAATTATGCTGTATTTGGAATTTATTGAAAGTTACTTTTGAAAAAAAATGATAACAACTATACAACTATATGAAAAAATACATGCAGAAAGTTTTGTTTAAAACATTTTCCCAAACTACCACCAACCGTTGTTACAGCAGTTGAGTCACTTTGAATTAATATGATAAGTGTGCTGCAGAATCTATAATGATCTTCCAGAATTTCTTTGTACCTAAATAAAAATGCATTGATATTTGACAGGTGGCAATGAGTAGATGGAAAATATAGAATTGTTAATGATGAGAGTAAGAACATCTGAAATCTCATCTTTGAGCAAGTAACATATGTAGGCTGTTTTGCTTGTTATTTTAGAAAAGAATAGAAAGTAACATTTTTTCAAATTTATTCATCTTTCAGGGAAGAAAAATAATGGAATCGAAGAATACAGCTTTAGCCAATCCACACTGGAACAGGTATAGTAGTCATTATGTCTGTCATTGTTAGTCCACACTGGAATAGGTACTAGAGTCTTTATTGTGTCCATTATTGTTAGTCCACACCAAAATAGGTACTGGAGTCTTTATTATGTCCATTATTGTTAGTCCACACTGAAATAGGTACTGGAGTCTTTATTATATCCATTATTGTTAGTCCACACTGAAATAGGTACTGGAGTCTTTATTATGTCCATTATTGCTAGTCCACACTGAAATAGGTACTGGAGTCTTTATTATGTCCATTACTGTTAGTCCACACTGAAATAGGTACTGGAGTCTTTATTATGTCCATTATTGTTAGTCCACACTGAAATAAGTACTAGAGTCTTTATGTCTGTCATTGTTAGTCCACACTGGAAAATGTATAATAGTCATTGCATCTTTTTCAGTCCATGATGTTGACATTGTGGTGAATTTGTGATTAATAGAGAGCCCAGAATTAGATTCATTCATATAGCTTGTTGAATTCACATAAAATGATTATGGTGTTATAATTGTCATCATCATTTTTGTTTTTGTTATTATCATCATCATCATCATGGTATCATAACTGTGATGAACAGGGTGACTTTGGCATCATCGCCTTTTTGGAATCTTAAAGGTAAAAGATTAATGGTTACCATTTTCATCTTAAAAGATACTCACTCACTCCCAAAAGAACAATCCACTTACAGAGTGTTCCAGCATCCTAAAATTATTCTCTACTTCTAACTTATACACAGCTCTGCTTGCCTCAGAGGTTACAGCATCTGCCTCAGATGTGGGAAGTCGCGGGGTTTAACCCCTGTGAGTCATACAAAAAACTTGTAAAAATGCTACAGGCAGCTGCCTTGCTTGGTGCACACCATTAAGAGGTTAGTGTTAGGACTGGTCGGCCAGGTGTCAGGATAATGTGACCTTGTGGGACATGATGCTACATGTCTGCAGCATGATGTCATAGTGCTAGACATCACTATAAGCTGTCACACTGCAGGCATCATAGCAATGCGACTGGAAAATTGTTAAAGCTGTGTTAAAAATCTAAATAACACACACACTCTACTTTATCTACCACTGCCACCACCACATTGATATATCAGGTAATATTTTACAGTCAGTTAACTCTAGAATCAATAATCATGATTTTTCTTTCAGATTTTCCTTGACTTTGCTAAGAAACAGCTTGACTCGGGAGAAACAGAATAGGAAAGAGAGGAAGTGACTTATAGCTTTCACATAGACTCAGTGAGGATGTAACACAGAGAGCCTTCATTTCTGTTCTTCCCAGAAATATTTAGTTTGAGGGCCTAGTCTATGTGTACACTTGTATATACCAGATGTTTGACAGAATGCATTATGCAATGACTTACTCCCTGTTCATCTATGAACATTTCATTGTCTGCATGATAACTTCACTTCTACAGCACCTGCCTTCATCAGACTAAACAGGTAAACTCTTCCTGATGAAGATAGAAAGCCTATTAGTTGCATGGTTACAAGCTTAACGTTCAAGATCACTTTGACCAAAAGAACAAAAATGGTTTTCATTCAGTAACATCAGTTCAATTTCACAGACCTGGATGAAATAGGATGGACACTTTATTATCCACATATGAATTAATGCTTTCTGTACAGTAAGTACAGTTCAAGCCCACACATATCTTTACCAAAGGTCCAGGTCATTGAGACTCCTCAAAGGTCAGTAATCTCCAGATAAAGTCACACCTTACTGATATAAAGGCCTATTGAAAATGGCCAAGCACAGAATGTGTCATTGATAGTATTTTGAATGTATTTAATTATACAGAGGATATGAAAATTTAACTCATTATGATGCAGATCTCATTATATCAAAATGTGACAAAGCAGTTTCATTTTTCATGGAGGACCATTCCAGTGGTCTAAGTACTTACAGCATCTGCCTCAGATGGGAGAGGTCGTGGGTTTGAATCCCAACCAAGTCCTACCAAAGACCTATAAAAAAACATTAGGAGGGTAGTGTTAGGATAATGTGACTGGGTGGGACATGATGTCTGTGGCATGATGCCCCAGTGCTAGACATCACTATAAACTGCCACAATGCAGATATCGTAGCGATATGACTGAAAAATCATTAAAGCTACGTTAAAAATCCAAATCACACACATTTTTCCTGGATTATGAGACTGCTCATTATATGACTTTTTTTGCTATAGTACCTTTTACATGATGTGAACTTTACTGTATTTTGTACAAAGATTCATTTAGTCTGTTTTTCTTGCAGGTTTATCATACATTTACTTAACACTTTATGTTAGACAAGTTAGATTTCAGATAGAAATTATTAGTCAAAATCCCTATGATTCAAAACATTGCTAAATTCATATTGTTGAACTGAGAGATTTATTTATTCAAAATGGGAGACAAGTTCACTTATGCCCATATGTGAATTTTAAGGTTCCAAATAAAGAAAGGTTACATTTACATGCATGTACATCAGTTGCCATTCACTGGTGATCACATTAATCTTGTCAACAACATATGATTTACTTACATATAATTATTGTTAATAGGTTTCGATGTATGTTTTACAAGACATCTTTCTTGGCATTTTTGTTGTACTTGATGTGATAATTATTATTAAATTTTCAATGCACTATTTTGCATTGGGTATCAAATTTGAAGACTCCAGTGAACGATGATCCTTCGGATGGAATTTATCTCCTTCCCCAATCCACAAAATGAAAGATCCTGTGAAAAGTGATCTTTCTGTGGAGACAATATAACCCCTTTCTCAATCCATAAATATAAAAACTCAGTGAACAGTGATCCAATTGATAAATATAAAAACCCAGTGAACAGTGATCCAATTGATAAATATAAAAACCCAGTGAACAGTGATCCATCTGTGGAGACAATATAACCCCTTCCTCAGTTGATAAATATAAAAACCCAGATAGCCAAGATCCTTCTATGGAGACATTATAACCCCTTCCCCAGTGCACACATTTAAAGACTCAGTGAACATTGATCCGTCAGTGGAAATGATATAATCCCTTCCCAAATCTACAAATTTAAAGACCTAGTGAACAGTGATTCTTCTGTGGAGACTGTTTAATCCCTCCCCCTATCCACAAATTGAAGTACAAAAATTATGAAGTGCCATAGCGGACAAAAGCTGGTCCAATCAGAATGTTGTCCTCCAAATTTTTTAATGTCATATGCCCAGAATTCCAATTTCACATGTTGTATCAAAAATGCTTGTCCTTAAAGTTCCATTTTCTATGTCGAGGTTTTAGATTGTGTTGTTTGAATTATACAGCAGTGGTTGAAATTTCAATGTCATAAGTCAAGAATTCCTAATTTACGTATTGGTTTAAAGAGTTTATGTTGAAAGTTATTTCATATGTTGAGTATTTAGATTTCATCTGTTGAATTACACAGCGTTGGTTGAAAATTCGATGTCCAATGTCGAGTTTTGAGATTGTATCTTCTGAATTACATGGCGATTGTTGAAATTTTAATGTCATACATCAAAAGTTTCAAATTAGGTATGTTGAATCACATTTATTGTGCTGAAAGTTCCATTTTTTATGTTAAGTTTTTATATTATATCTGTTGAATTACACAGCGGTGTTGGACATTTTATTGTGCTTGTCAGAATTGCTATTTTTATATGGTGAAATGATGTGTTGGTGTTAAAAGTAACATTACACAGAGTCCGCATTAACAATTCAAAATAATATCAAGTATTAAGATACATCATATGTGTATTCAGTTATGAGGCGCCATTACATTTCATGCATTTACAGTTTGAAAGTTACCATTCACAGGTCAAGAATTACTATGAATTTCTTCGCTAGAGGTCACTCACATGAACGGACCATGTTATTTTTAAAAAAGGAGGTTGAAATTCAACAGATGAAATATAAATACTCGCCATATGAAATGGAATTTTCATCACAAGCACTCACATTCAACGTGTGAAGTAGGGATTCTTGATATATGATATTGAAATTTCAATCGTCACTGCATAATTCAAAATCTACACTGTAAAACATCGACCTAGGAAATAAAACTTTAAACCACCAGCATATAATATCTAAAATCTTGATCTAGAAAATGGAACTTTAAGGATATGCAATTTGTTCCAACACGTGATTTTGGATTTCTCTACATATGACATCAAAATTTCAACTGCAAATTTCTCATTGGACCAGCTTTTGTCCACTACAGCTCCTCATAAAAAATGCCATTTTTCACAAAACCATGACAAACAATTTATACTCTTGAAAGTATCTGAATTCAAAATACGTATTGCCTTTCAGTATTATGCCATTATTAAAATAAATAATTTAGTACTGCTGTGTGTATAATATTCTTTTTTATGCTTATATATATGATTTCTGTTTGAAACAGTTAATGGCTTTTAATATATAATGATAATTATTTAACTCTAGTTTATGCACAATGTGATGATCTTCATTAATTGTACTTACATGTAGCAAATGTTCATAATAAATTTTACCTTACTAATAACTGTGTTCTCATTTTGTTAATCATTAGTATAGGACTTTATGTGAGAGTTTGTTTCTGATTTTTCTATCTCCTTTCAACATTATGGGACTGGTGATAGTTACATGTAGTTTGACGTGTGTAGAAATAAAAAAAAAAATTGTATAATGGTTTTGTTCTTGTTCATTGAAAATGGTGAGGAAGACATTGACTCATGCAAGAAGCTATTTTCAGTTTTAATTTGCTGTAACGACTCACAGTAGAAGCACATTCAGTGTACCTGACCAGAACCCCTCAAAATAACCATCATTTGTATCAGTATTCAAAGATTCAATTAAAGTCAAGGGTATGCAGATAATATCACATGATCAGTCACATTCGCTGGGCTTTCAGAGTTGCAGACAGTTGGTTTGAGTCTCATTATTGAGTGATATTTATGTGAATTTAATCACATCTGCTGAACTTTAACCTCCATATTCATTTTTGGATTTCTAATGAGATTGTTGTCATATGTGGTGCATTCTAAGCAAACATAGCAAACATGGCAAACATAAAATCATAGAGGTCACCAAAACAATAGATCAGACCCCACATCACCAAGACTCACCATTTGTGACCTGATATAGGACAGTGTCGGAACTTAAGGAATAATGATCGAATTGGGGAATTACTTTTAGCTTTAGAGCAGGAAAAAAATCCTGTTTGCTTAAGTTGTTCCTAAATGCCCCGAAACACTATCACAAAAAAAATCACTTCACATAACAGACACTGATGCAGAATTGTTGTATCCTAACAAAACAATTTCAGATTGTTTGAAATATATACATTATCATCTTGACTACAGAAGTAGAGAGATAAAAGAATCGACTACAGTCCTGCACTTGATTGATTATGGCTAGGAAATATACTGGTGAATAATGGAGACTTCAGTAATGATAACACCAATAACTTGTCATGTTAATCTTGTTCAGTACTAGCATAAAGAGATACATAGATTCTTTATACTGACCATTGGTACAACAGCACCATGCATGGACAAGGAAAGTATCCATCCAATTTTTGTACCTTAGGGCTCAGATGATTGCAGTTCATATTTTTATTCTCCACCTCACTTAGTAAACTACAGCATGCCTTGTTTTTACCAGGGTTTTCAAGCTTTTCATAATCAGGATCATCATCACCTGTGAGATTAGCATAGCTCTTGAGTAAAGATTATGCTGGGTTAATCCCCCATGTCAGTAGATTAAATGATAAATGGTATACTAGGGCTTCGATCAACCGAACCTAGGCCAGTTATCATCTATGAGCTCTAGATTTGACATGGTCACTTACCGTCATTGTCTTTTGAATAAGACGACTTTAAATCTGCTACAAATAGTGAAACTATGCAGCTACAGTACTTCTACTTATGCTTCAGAGAGGTTACGTGATTGAAGCCCTTGACCTAGTTCCATATCCACGATATTATATCAACCCACAGGTCGTTACAGGCAGATACTTAAATATGAGAATTTTGTTGATCTGTCTACCTACCTCGACAACTTGGCATACCCTGATTCTCTCCATACACCTTGCTTTAAATGTCATTTAAACACTTGGTAGAGTAAGCAGGTTGTGTAAAACTGATATCAAGGTTCTCTGGTCTTTGCTGGCCAAAGTGAACCTATATCACCAAATAAACAGTCAGGGCCCCAGGCAGCTGAGCGGTCTAGGACACTAACCTTAACTGATCACTGCCATCTCACCTCTGCCTGCATGGGTTAGAGACTCGTGGTTTGCCAACAGCTACCTGTAGGTCGGTGGTTCTGGTATCACAATACCAATTGTTTTTCCATTGACCTTAATGCTAATGTTCGGGGAAATAAATATATTTTCTATCCTACTTTAGCATGCATGTCACACACTTTTCTAGAGAGCAGTGTTAGATTGTCAATTTGACAATGACAGAACCAGGCACTCCATTGCATTTAAGAGAGATAACTCTACTGGAACTAGACAGGGGTAACAGTTATCTAGTCACAACTGACACATTTTCAGCTATGTGTACCATATTTTTAAAAATCATAAAAAATACAAAATATGATCTAGATAGAAATTAACATAAACTCACATGTTTTCAAGAGCCTCAACTTTTTTTAAAAGCCTAATAGAAAGTACAACTCTTACATAATGCACCAATCACAGCTAGTGTTGTTCTTTATTTATGAATGCAATGTTCCCTACCCTTAGGCGCCACCCACCTGGACTTTTGCAATTGGTACCATTATACCTACTTTCCAGGATTTCCCCAGGATCTTCCTCTACCAGCTATACTGTCTAACTTGTATATCATATCATGTGCGAAAAAAAATGGCATTAAACCCAGTGCAACCAATGAACAGACAATCTGGCCTACTTCATTTCACGAGTATTTAGTTATCACTTTTGATCTGTACAATGTGGAGTCCAGACTACCTCAGTCATCATCTAAGATCTTGCTCCCTCTGAATGCAGGTCTGACTTAAAGTTGTGGCCTATGTTCCTTTTCAAATGGAATGGTATTTCATTCTTCTTAAATGGCAAGGTGAATCAAGGTAAAGGAATACAATTTTATTTTGATTCTTCACTAGTCTGACAGATTTTTCAGGTTATTTTGCAGGAAATGCTCTCAGGGACATCTTCCCCCCATCATTCTGTCCGGTATTTCACTATCTTTTGTCTCTGTATCAGCTGTCTTTTGGAGAGAAAAATGTGGACCAAGAAGCAAAAGTTTATTTATTGTGATAACTGCTACAGTGGATATCATTAACCGAGGATGTACTAATGTATTTTGTTACATACCAACAGCTTGCAACTTCATTGGTTTACTGTTTGGTTGTACTTGGCAGACTGCAAGCTGGTCATTGGAACCTTTTCAGGAGACTGACAGACTACTGTGTGTTAAATGTTACCAGAGGGTTGGGGCTTGGGGGCAGTTCTAGGAGATGTAACAAAATTACAGTTCAGTCATTGCAAAGAATTTCATCCTTAAATTACCTGAGGATTCCAGGTGTGACATCTTCACAAACAGACCCATTGTGTGCAAGTATCAGCATTTCATTCTATAGGTATCCTCTGTGTCCAGTGTTGTGTGTGGAACAGTATTTAACCTAGCATTGTCTGGTCAGTGATATCACAGACAATTAAGTTGGAAATGATCCTCTGCTCATATATTTTTTTTCGATGGAGACTGTTTCTGGCTTGCTTAAAACTGTTATGTTCAGCATAAACAATGCATGTTAATAATTGCTGCCATTGCCATAAAAGACCCTTTAATCCAAAACATTAGCTTGCTGATCTTTATGACACATGTGCTACATCCGATTAGACCCCAACAGGATTCAGTCTGCTCAAAGACGGTTGCATACATTACGTAGCCATGTGTTTCATTCTATGGTGTGCTTCCTAAAAGTACTTTCACGACCATGTTGTGCATCTTGAACATTTGCTTGTATTGACTTTATAACTTCTTCCTGTGAGTTCCAGATACATTATAATTTAATTGGTTAAATGTAGTTTAAGTAATATACAGTGCATCCTTCTGTGGCTCCTTGCTGGGCCCCTCTTTGTCTACTATGGTTCTCTACCCAGACATTATGTCATTGCAGCCAGTATATGTTAATAAGCTAGTAACTAAATTTAGATATGTTGTCATGTTGAACCAATCAGATGACTGAGTTGGAACATGTGATCAAATATTGTTTCAGTTGGGGCATCAGTCATATAACCGATACATCTGTAGAGATGCATCCCTTTCATTGCAGATTTAATCTTTAACATATATCAAATATTGATACTTTTAAGCACATCAGGATTATAATACAGTCCAAAACCTAGTTCATGTGTTTTCCACTACATTGCATTCTCAATCATTATTTTCTTTATCCTTACGTTTCTTTAAATTGTGGCCCTTCATTACAGTCACACTGTTCCATAGTCACAGGGCTCTCTTCACTTTGTTTGGGCCATTGCCAAGCTTCATGCATTCCCAACTATTATGCCCAAATACTTCATACCTGCTTCCTACTGTGCATGTATGGAGTATCGGCTGATGTTTGTTATCATAGCAATCCTCAGGAGCGGACTTATCGAGTTTCGGTTATTAGTGCCTCTATATACCTCGTACCAGCCCCTTGCGGCTCCACATACAGGTGTCAGACACTCTTCACATCCCTACAAACTCCCCCAAGTCTCTCTTCCTGAGATATTCCTAAAGAAACAATTCAAAGCTCGGCTGGTGCAGTGTTCTGTGACAGGATTTGCCCCCTTTATGCCAATGTTTATATTTACAATAAAGTTTATATTGACCCTATGTATTGTGTTATTTAAATGTAGTTTATAATGTGAAGATCTTCCCTCGCTTTGTTTTCATGTCTTCATTTCACTTATTCTTTCAGCATCAGTCTTTTTTATACATCTATTACATCTCAATTATCGACCAGCAAACCATTTGAGAGATTTTATGGTTTTGGTTAAAACAAATCAAAAGACATCAAATTCATTTTGGCTTTATTTTTCCCCTGTCAGCTACTAATTTTCTATACTGTAATAATGCCATACCTGTTTAATAAAATATCTGGTTATGGGGATCATCCATTTCCCTATGTCTTAAGAATTCTGGGATCAGCCCAGACTATACAAGTCTTATAGACTGGGATCAGTCTAAGTCACACAGTGGTCTTGTATCATAGTATTTTGATCTCTAAAATTAATTTAGTTTGGATACATGTAATTGTAAATCAGAATATTTTCTATATTCTGTGATCAGCCATCTTAATTCTACTTAATCTGGGATCAGCCCAGAATACACTTTGATGCATGAATCAGCTTAGCACAGATTCTACTTAATCTGGGATCAGCCCAGAATACACTTTGATGCATGAATCAGCTTAGCACAGATTCTGTTTAATCTGAGATCAACCCAGAATACATTCTAATGCTGAAATCATCCAAGCACAGATTCTACATAATCTGTTATCAGCCCACAATATATGTTAATGTTAGGATCAGCCTAGCTCATGCGTATCCCCCATGGAGATCCAAATTTGTATTTGTTAAGGAAGTGTCATTAATGTCAGATATATTTGTAGTGATTGAACAAGGACATGTTAGTTGTTGTTGTCGTAGCGTTTAATGCCATTATTCGTCACACAATAGGCTATACATGGCGGCCAGTATCAGTGGTGGAGGAAAAACCCGGGAAAACCCTGGAAAGAACCACTGACCCACGAGAAGCTACTGGCAAGCTTTCTCACATACCCACATTGCTTAAGCTCTTAAGGAAGAGATGGTATACAGTCATGTTTGAAACCAAACGAGATTGTAGCCTGTGTTATAAATAGAGGATCTCAAATGGGTAATGATTTAATACTGAATTTGTGAAACAAGTTCAGTAATGTCCAGCTTTTACATGCCTTTCACATTTGAGATTCTTTTTATCACAGTTTTTATTTCTGTGAAATTATTTAGATAGAAAATGAAAAATTATTTTGTTCATTCTGACCGACATTGCACCTTTCATTTGTTGTGTGTAAAAAAATAGTCCCAAACTGTTGAAGTAGATTATAAGATTTTGCAAACTATAAATCAATGAATAAGCATCCATCCAAATAAACAAAACATTCTACAAAAGATAAAATCATTTTTCAACACAGAATGTCCAATGTGTGTGATGTCAGATTGTTTGATACAGCACACAGTACTGGTTAGAGTTGGCTTAGAATACATGATCCATATTTACCCTAAAATGTTACTTTCACAATTAAATACTACACTGTTGTGATATTCATATGAAAGGAGGATTACTGGATGGTGAAATTCCCATAGTTACCAAATGTATTTTTGACTGGATATTTGCATTATTTAATTTGGAACAGTAGACCATACAGAAGATGTATAACAAAATTATTCCAAGTCGGACTTGCATCACATATTTACTACATAAATATGCTTTGGCTGGATAAAGTTCTGTCAGTCAAGTGACGATTTATGTCCACATTCTTCTGTGATTAGAAGTGAGTTTGTTTACTTCTGTGAGTTTACATTTAAACCATGCTTAAATGTACCACTACAAATATACCACCCAGATCCCACACACACACTATCTACAGAGCACTACCCTTAGTTTTACTTTTTGCTGTTGTTCTTGTCTTGTTTTATACCATTTGTATAATATGATATTGTTATACATGACATAACAAGCCCCTGTGGGGATAAACTGGCTATATTCAGTTAGACAAGACCATTTTACCCCAATTCCCTTTCATGACTCAAGTTGAAATATGGCTGCCAAAATGTTCATTGAAAACAAAAAATTCCAGAAGGAAGGGTTACATGTATAAACTTTTTTCCCCATGATTACAGCCAAACAGTAAAGAAAATACTGCACAATAATTTCATTGGCTTATTTTGGACCAATCAGAATCACATAAAGTGATATGTAACACAATGTGATATTAAACATATGAAACTGCAGATACTGTAGGAATACTGTACCAACTGATATTGAAGTGAAATGACACAATTACTGATGCTGTAAGTAATAGTGATCATAGTTCCTGAGGAATTGGATTTAATGATTACTAAGTGTAACAGATACAAGATGTAAAATGCCATTAGGTGAAAACTAATATAGAAACTCTGAATATAAATAAACTGATAAGAATTTTTTTTAGATGAAACTGCACAAATTAAACAGACTTTAGAAATGATTATATAAAACAGAAAATTTCTTATTTTAATGGAAAAGTGAGAATATATTTGAACAAATTCTTTTTCAATATTAAAAAGAAAAGCCTACTTATGTAATAATAGATACTACTTGTCCTATTTACATAACAGAAGAAGGTCTGTCTCACAGCAAAATCTATTGTAAAATCCAATTTAAAACAAATTAGTAAATTATCAGTTTCATAACAAAATAGATTTTCTAGCTGACCATTATGGTATTTCAAGTCATGAAAAATAAACATGTTCCATTACTTTAACAAGAAAACTTAGTTTGTGGTTTATGGGTTTAATGCCATTTTCAGAACATTACAGGCTATATATGGTGGACAGTATATTAATTGAGGAAGAACTACATATATTAAAATAAAATGTACTTAAATAAAGGAATAAATATATAGGTTAAAATAAAAATCATATAAATAAAAAAGGGTAGAAAGGATAAAAAACCTAACGTTTAAAACACTAATTCATCAATATTAAATTAATAAAAATGCCAGTAATTAAAAAAAATTATGAAATAATATGAGAGAACCTAAAGATGATTAAAGGGGCACAATACACACTTATATACATATACAAAGGATGAATAAGATTGAGGTTGCATTCCATGTATAAGATGGTATCCAAACGTGGAACATCTGTAGCTTCAAATTTTTAAACCTGCAGCAAATCTATTTGAATTAAATGAAAATTATTGGAACATTTTAAAACTTTTTTATAACAGGACTCAAAAATAGTGTGCATACTTGCAGAATGCTGGCTAACTGTGGAAAGTACAAGGTGGGTGTTCAAATTCTTCCAACATTTTGAAAGTACTTCATTTTTGGAAGCTGCTGCAAAACCATTTTAAGTACATGAAAATTATCAAACATGTTTAAAATTACACATTACAGAGCTCAAATACAAGGCTTACAAACTTGCTAACTCTTAATTGTGGAAAAGATGAATTGAGATTTCCAGCTCTTGCACCTGTTTGAGTGAAATATCATAAATATTAGCACAGAAGAAGATTTCACAGTCTATGGTAACAGGAAAAGTCCTTTACTCTGTATCATAGGAAAGTTAAAAAATTAGCCTGGTAATTTAGTGACTCATTTCAAAACAATTTCAAGTTACTTGTTCAGTCTAAGAACTCTAGCATACACCACTCCCTCGATAACTCGCGCACATCGGGGTCCAGAAACATCGACCGCACTATAAGCGAGGGGCGAGTTATCGAGGGACCTATAAAATAAGCCCAAAACCAATAAAGTGATTGACGACATAACGGAAAAATGGGGGGGGGGGTAGGCAGATTATACTGTTGAATATTCACTTTATAATCGTTCTGAGATTAACTGTTAATAAATATCTCTTCATAACGGTGTACTTTATTATTTTCTCATAGGACAACATTAAAAATTTCAGGATAAATTACAGTATATTGAGGCGATCATCGAAAACATTATTCCACGTGGTTTCCGTTCGCTGAACATGTGTACCACTTCACACATTGTGTACTACGTCACTAATTTTTATGTTGAATTGTATACATTCTAGTTTTATTGTTTGAGCCAAATTATAATTTTTTTTTACACAAAAGATCGACTCTTTTCGAGAAACAGCGTCGATCGAACGATAGATAGATAGATTTGAATGCGATAGAAGTAAAATGGAAAAAAAAAACAAAAAACAAGAGTTAATCAGTACTAACATATTTAATTGGTCTCAAATTTAAAACAACGTAAATTAGAACAAGTTAATACTTGCCGTTTGTGCCACGCTTGACAAATATCAATTCACTTTTTGAAAAAATCAGTTAATTGTTTTTGTGTGTGTTACTCCTTGGTTTCTCTGCCGCCGAGCAAAATCCCTCAGATTTCTCAACTGCATGAGCTTTACGTAGTCAACATTTTGGGTCTCCAGCCACCTTATGGCAATATCAAAATATTTGCTTCCTGTGCAGAGGGGTGGGGGTGCAACATCTGTGTCTGCATCACTTTCAACACTTGTGTTATTCCAGTTAGAATCGTCTTCTGCTGCAAATTGGTTCTCTGTAGAAATAATTATAGTTTCATCTGACATGTATGCGGCTGTAGGGCAATCATTGTCAGAACAAATCCACTCCTCCATCAAGAGAAACGCCCATCTCAGGACCATGAGTCTGTACTAATTTCTCCCAAACAGCCTCGGCATTAATGACATCAGTTTCACTGAAACATTCGAAGTCACTATCGTCGTCGTTGTCTCTGTTACTGTTTTGCTTTACGTAAAAGGCAGCTCCAAGACCCTTAATCCAGCACCCGAGGTCTCTTGTAATCGATTTTTTTTTTTAATGTAACAAACACTTCCCCAAGTTGTTGATCAAAACAAAGCCGGCATGTACATGTAATTAGGTTCTCACAGAAGTACTCACGGGTTTCGATGTGACGGTCGATTGACTCTTTTCATGTTTTCAATGAACAGACTATGTTGTAATTATAATGTTTACACTGAAACGGAATTAAAGGATTAGAACGTGACTTTCACACAGGAAGTCGTTTAATTGGTGTTTATTTCATTCTCTGTTGCCACCTGTTAACATTTACCAGAAGTTTTCATTGATCGCTATTTCACCAGACTGTTTATTTACAGTATAATGACAACTATTTATCCTAAAAACTTACATAATATATGATATCTTTAAACAGAGGTCTCGCTAGGATTTTAAAACTGGGTCTTTCTGCCTCTGAATTCAATCACTAAATATCAGTATATTTTTTCACTCGGCCGCCAAGTCAAAGCCTTTGAACTAGCCGCCTAGCTGTTGCATCATGTTCTTTTTTTTTTTTTAATGTACTCTTATGAAATAGCAACAGTACATCAAAGAGTCTTTCAGTCACTGAATTCTGTCATTGTAAATATCAGCACAGTAAACTGATCAACACATTTTCCCACAAAGCAGGTGGCTGAAACAGGACCGGCAAATCTTTGAATTTTCCCGCGCACCTATTACATGCGTACGGAGGACTCCCGCCTTTTCTGCGTCCCAGATCAAAAATTGGCGTCCAAATACGCGTAATTAAGCGTTTTCGAGATCTCTGAAATTAATTCTTCTCTAGAACTTGCAAATTTCAAAATATGGATTATATTTTTATGGGCATTAATCACCATTTTCGATGATAAAACGAGCAATGTATCAAGGTTTAATTTATCAATTCTTATCGTAATTTTTTTCATGTTCAGCATATTTTAAAGATATTTTAAATACATTTTCTCTGGAAAAAATCGGGAGCCAAGACGGACACCGCGTTATAAGCGGGATCGCGAGTTATCCGGGCGCGAGTTATCGAGGGAGCGGTGTATATACATCTTAGGTAAATTCAGTAGAAATATTTATCCCTCAGAGTCTGATTGTAGTACTTTGTAGAAATATTTATCCCTCAGAGTCTGATTGCAGTACTTTGTAGAAATATTTATCCTTCAGTGTCTGATTGCAGTACTTTGTAGAAATATTTATCCTTCAGAGTCTGATTGTAGTACTTTGTAGAAATATTTATCACTCAGAGTGTGATTGCAGTACTTTGTAGAAATATCTATCCATCAGTCTCATTGTAATACTTTGTAGAAATATTTTTCTATCAGTCTCATTGTAGTACTTTGTAGAAACATTTATCCCTCAAAGTCTGATTGCAGTACTTTGTAGAAATATTTATCCCTCGGAGTTTGATTGTCATACTTTGTAGAAATGTCTATGTATGAGTAACTAATTAAAAGGAAAATAACAATTGTGTTATATTTTGGAATGGAACTTCCACCTTTATGCAGAAAGATTTTGTCAAGTAATCAGCACATAAATGGTCATGTGACCAAATCCAGACATCATTTCTTTTCAGTGTGATTAAGTGCAATAGCATGTAGTGATGATTTATAATTTATATCAAATTTATTCATCAAAAACCTTGTGCAACTTGGAATATATTTCATTTTGTATAATAAAGCTATAGACTCAAACAGCCAAAGATCGAATTATATAAAAGGTTCACCGATGTGATATTCATTCACAGGTAAATTCTGCATGGGATATTTAACCATAAGGGCAAATTTCTACAATAAAAAGGGAGTCAAATACAATCATACTAATTACATATTTCAATACACTGGACAACAAATTTTTACAAAAGTCATGTTACTGAAATAAAATTAGTCAATTCTTATCAATTTTTATGTGCTGAACACGAATATGACAGTCAAATTGCAAAATTGGCTCTAGTTTTTTTGTAATCTGCAAGAAATTAATGTTTACATAACGAAATGCATTCCAATAGTAAAAGGTCAACTGTAATAGCCTACCTATAAAAAATCAAGTCATTGACTACATCTTAGATTTCTTCGCCTGTCTCTTGTACAGCTGTTCGGGAGCATCTCTGAGGAGTGTCCAGCAGTAGTCAGCCAGCATTGTAGTGGACCATTTTCCCTGGTATCTTTGTTCCATTGTTGCGATATCTTGATGAAAACGTTCGCCGTGTTCATCACTAACAATACCACAGTTGCTAGGAAAGAAATCCAAATGGGAATGAAGGAAGTGAATCTTTAGAGACATATTGCAGCCAAGTTTCTTATACTTCATCAACATGTCTTCTACTAGTTCCTTATAGTTTTCTGCCCTAACATTTCCGAGGAAGTTTGTAGAAACTAGGCGAAAAGCATTCCATGCTTGTTTCGCGTCACCTTCCAGCAAGTTGTTGAACCGGTCATCTTTGAAAAGCTCTCGAATCTGAGGACCCACAAAAACTCCCTCTTTAATCTTTGCTTCGCTGAGTCGAGGGAATTTTTCATGCAGGTATCGGAATGCTGGCAAAGTCCGGTCAATGGCTTTCACGAAGTTCTTCATCAAAGCTAGTTTGATGTGAAGGGGTGGTAGCAAGATTTTCTGAGCCTCAACCAGAGCTGGGTGTTGGATATTCTTCTCTCCAATGGCTACATTCTGCCTGTGAGTCCATTCCTTCCTCATGTAGTGCATTTCCCTTGCTCGGCTATCCCACTCGCATAAGAAACACATGTATTTTGTATATCCTTGCTGCAGTCCCATTAAAAGGGCAACTACCTTCAAATCACCACAGAGGTGCCAGCTGTACTTGTTATACTCAATGGAATTCAGTAGCTGCCTTAAGTTATCGTATGTCTCTTTCATGTGGACAGCATACGCTCCTGGAATAGATGGAAGAATGTTTCCATTGTGCAAAAGCACAGCCTTGAGACTCAGTTTCGAAGAGTCCACAAATAGTCTCCATTCTTGTGGGTCATGAGTGATTTTTAAAGCATTCATGAGGCCCTCAATATCGGAACAGAATATCAGATTACTTTCCTTTCTGAAGAAAGGCTCCAATTGCTGGTGGCGCTTTCGATATGCAGTAATTGTGACATCTTCTTCTAGAAGATTCCATTGTTGGAGTCTTGATCCTAGCAATTCTGCCTTGTTCTTTGATAAGTCCAAATCACGAATCAGGTCATTTAGTTCTTCCTGTGTTATTCTGTGTGGGGTTGATGATGCACCACAGTGAAAATCTGGATCACTGCATGCTGATGGACCAGGAGAAGAACAGGTCGACTCACCTTTGTCTTCGTCAGATGAATCAAGAGAATATTCTGCTGGAGGTTCTGGAATAGGAAGTCCCTCACCATGTGGAACTGGTCTCAATGCAGACGGAATGTTTGGGTAGACTATTCTCGACTTCTTTCGCTTCGTTATTCCGCCGGAAAGAGGAGGAACCAAGCAGAAGTAACAGTCATTTAGGTGGTTGCTTGGCTCTCTCCACACCATTGGGACTGCAAACGGCATTGATGACCTTTTGCAATTCAACCACTGTGAAAGCTGTGTTGTACATGTAGCACAGCATATATGCGGAGCCCAAGGCTTGTCTTGGTCACCAACCTTGCATCCGAAGTAAAGATGATATGCCTTCTTCACTTGAGAATTGATACTTTTCTTCTGGTTGGCAAATGTCACTTCCCCACAAATATAGCAAAAATTGTCCGCGGTATTAACACACTTTCGAGGCATTACTGTTCTTTATTGTACATAAATGGATAAAATAATAAGTTTTGTGTAACAGTAGCTTGAACTGTCTCGCACAATGTCTAAAATATTTTAAATGCTGAACCTATCTGATTGGGCTTTATATAGTACACTGCTTACGTCAGCTTCAGCAGCCGCCTGGCATTAGTATAATAGGCCTACACATGTATAGTACACTGCTGACATCAACTTACTTCAGCAGCCGCATGGCATTAGTATTGCATTGCATCAGAAAATGATGCAATCAACTGTGGATGATGTGAGCATGATGGTATTATGCAATGTTACATCATTATTACGGATGTTGCTGCAGTCCTACTGGAGAAATTTACACAGTGAAACATAGAAAATGAGGTATATGAATATCTTCAAAACGAGAGCCAATACAAATTTTTCACGGTTATATTCGTGTTCGGCACACCAAAATACTACAGATTAGGGCCTTTTCAAGTCAGTAATGATTTCACTGTTGACCAGTGATATCTACAACTGGCCTTTTCATATTTCAACTGTTAGTAATTTAAACAAAGTTTTGCAATGATTTATCTATCCATTCCTTACAAGGAACATGGAGTGACAATCCAAAATCATCAGGAAACTTCTGATTTCTGAACCTGGGAAAAGAAAAAATAAAGAATATTCTCAGGGTTAGTGTTGTTATGTATTTCAACACATGACTTGGTACATAAATACAATATACCCAACAAATCAAACCAAATATTAAAGAAATCTAAATGAACTAAAAATAAGAGCCATATTATGATGGAATTGGCCTATTTATGTACAAAGGAATTAAAAAGAAAATGTCCGAAACATATACAATTATCTAAAACATGTTTGTGTTTAAAAACAATAGTGTGAAGTGATAGTTTGTATTATGAATATACTTGAGAAATTTAAATAAGAACCCATCAATTTTACTGCTCAATAAATATGTATAACTCAATATATTTCAGTTTGCTTAATAATGCCATAAATATCAACACTGATAATCTAAATTCACAGTTGCAATGTTTGAATAAACTCTACAAGATTGGACTCCAAATGGTAAAAATACGAATAAGAACACATACAAACACATACATTCTTACCAGTGACAACACTGGGGGCTGCAACGAGAAAAATTATAATAATGAAAACAGGAATAATTTTAACAAAGGCATGCAAACATACTTATGAGTGAAAGCATGGGGCCTATGAAAAGTCATCAATAATAATACTGTTAATAATATTAAAAAAGCACACATCCAAACAAACGAAATGGGTGATGTAAGACCTTTTATCAATCATATATGGTTACACTGTGTCATCCCTTCCTCTCAGATGCACTTATAGCAGAAGGGAAAACAACCAAACAAGAGGCATAACAGAATAAAAGGACCCAAGTGGGCCTGATATCACTTGTTTAGGAAGACAACATGTTGTTGTTGTTCTAGGGTTTAACGCCATTTTTCAGCACAAGATAGGCTATACATGGTGGCCAGTATAACAGGTGGAGGAAGAACCCTGGAAAACCCAGGGAAGAACCACCAACCCACAAGAAGCTACTGACAGGCTTTCCCACATACCCACGCTAGCTGAGTCTTGGACTCCAACCCACACAGACAGAGGTTAGATGGCAGTGATCCGGAACGGTGAGCGCTTTAGACCACTCAGCCACTCGGGGCCCCAGAAGACAACATGTAAGCTTATGAATGTCAACTTGCATGCATTGAAAATTTAGAGGGAAGCAAAGCTAGTGGCTCATGTTTGCTACACTGTATGCTAATATTACTTGAATTTATTTCCTAGACACACAAGGAGCTGTGGTGATGCAGTGGGTAGCATGCTGGTCTCCAGACTGAAAGGGTATGGGGTTAGAATCCTACCACAGGACCAGCCTGGACAAGCTGCCATGGTGTGTCCATGGGCAAGACACTTTATTCCAATTGACTCTGCACTAAATAACCTACTTGTGTTTCCGTGCCATAAAGAACCAAACCAAACCAAACCAAAACCACAAGCACATTTGTATATATGTATGTATATATGTGTATATATAGTAAAAACTGTCCTAACAGTCACCTTTACTCTGTGGTCTCCTATTGACAATGGCCATTCTAATTCGCCCTCCCCGCAACCAATTTTCTCTATAAATGTCCTGCTGTAATGGTCACCTTCCTTCTGTGTTCACCTGAACACATCAAAACAGTGATTTCTCCCTGTCTTAAGCCATCACTGTAATGGCCACCTCCCTTCTGTGTTCACCTGAACACATCAAAACAGTGATTCCTCCCTGTCTTAAGCTGTCACTGTAATGGCCACCTCCCTTCTGTGTTCACCTGAACACATCAAAACAGTGATTTCTCCCTGTCTTAAGCCGTCACTGTAATGGCCACCTCCCTTATGTGTTCACCTGAACACATCAAAACATTGATTTCTCCCTGTCTTAAGCCATCTCCAGAGCATATCTACAATATACTGTTCAGTCTTTGCAAACCAAACTTTTGCTTCATGAGGAAGGCATTGTTTAGATAAAAGAATATCATGGGAATCAATATACAAACATTTCTTGTCTTGCTTGTATTCATAGCTGCAGTCAGATTTACATGTAAAAATGGTGCCAAGATGTCAAATTCAAATCTGGGCAGTTTTTATAATTAGGGAATGGGTCAAAGTGATTTGTTTGCTGGATAGCCTGAAAAGCAGTTGTGTTATTACTGCAGAAACAAAGTCACCATTTGTGCCAGTGTGACAGGTATAGTTAGCTCTCATCTATTTGCCTGTACATTAAAGCTATGAAAAAAGTACATCTTTGAGAAAGATACAAATTACATCCCTTTTTTAAAGTAATTATTCAAAACAATGTCTGTAAAGGCAGGCGAATATATACCACCTGTCTTATGATTTTGGCAAGCTGAACAACTGACTAATCCAGATCAAAATACCAAAACACATGCTTTCTCCAAATGCTGAAAAATCCTCCTGCCTTAAGAAATATTAGTCTCAAACATGATGCTACCAATTCCTGCATCTATTATAAGACAAATTAAAGCAAGTTGGCAAGACCTGACATGCCTATGTCATTTTACAAAAGGATAAAATGCCATTGTCACAATTAACACAGTTCATATTATACCAAAATATATTCAATCAAAATGTCACAATATAAACTATTTACTATAAATTAATCCAAAAGTTACACAAGTATACCAAACACCTTTATTAATGCTTAGGACAAATACTGGCATGAAATGAAAATTTTCAGCTCTTTTATATAAATTTACAGCATGTGGTACGTTTAGTTCTCATACCTTTTTCTTTTCAATCAAATTAGCCTGTATTGATTAATTTAATAAATGTGATTTTAATTATAGTTAACTGATTACATATTTTTTTGACGACTTAAAGGTTTGTTTTGATTCTTTAATTTCAAACATCAATGAATAACTGTGTGATTATATAGTGGGAATGACCATTAGCAGTGTGCCAATTATTGTTTTAAAAAATCAGATTTTGAATACAGTGTGTGGTAAATTTGATTTCTTTTCATTCAAATTAGCGTGCATTCATTAATTTAATGACAGTGACTTTATTCATAATTTACCATTGACATCTTTTTTGGCAACTTAGTGATGTGTTTTTATCTTATTTAACTTCCATCAATAAAATAATGTCTATATTTTTTGAGCTAAAACTAGGATAAGCTCTCAGTTTTTATTTTTTTATACATAATTTTTTTATTATACCAAAATCTAACTTTTATGATCAACTAATCCTGTCCAGCCAAACCCTGTATATATCCTAGTTTACATTCTAGACTGGTTCCCATTTATAACTATAATTAGTACAGCGAGTCCTTGATCCACCCTTAATTTACTTAACACACCTAGGAATAGTTTTTAATGAACAAACAAACAATGTGCAGTTCTGCTTGTCAAAGATTATATTAGTGAAATATTAAATCATATTGCAAGCTCAAGTACACCAAAATAGCAATTGTGCATTATAGGATTCTTATACTTCTTGAGAAGTACAGTGTGTGTTGTTTTATCGTCTGAAAATGGCAAGGACAAAGCAAACTGTATGATGTAGAGAGAGGTAAAAGGGTTTTCATACTAACAACTTGAGATTTACTTTTGTTTATATAGTTTTTCATAACACTTTAACTTATTCTGTATTGCTGCCCAATATTAATCCCGGCTGGGATTAGGTGCAGCAGAACGGAGTGAGTGATATTCAGCATATATATAAATAGTGGCAAGATTTGTTTTTGCTGTTGTATATGTTGCATAGTTGTGAAATAGGATATTCAATAGATTTAGTATAATTTGTTTGAGGATTGACCGGCTCCCAAGCATTGAAATCCCATTTAGAATAACTGAAATAGGAATAATAGTAGTGTGCGACCCATTCTCGGCTGTACACACACAAAACAAAATGGAAACAGATCGAGAGGGACAGGATGGCCCAGGCGGATTTAAAATCAAGCAATATTTCCAGACCATCATAGAGGACAACAAAATGATAGTCAACCACCCGGCCGGGTGCCAGACTATAGACTTTGATGGGGCGGAGAGTACACCAAGGCAAAGCGAGGTACTTATGGCACTACACACCGCTGGGATTGACATAGGCAAGATAGAGGCAATGCAGAACGGGGGACTGAATAAGTACGTGATATACCCCAAAAGGAATGAACCGCTGCTAGAAGGGGATGAGATAATCATAAAAGGAATGGTGGCGAGAGTATACAGAACAGTGCCCTTCATTAGGAACATAGAACCGAGAGCGACGGAGGTCCACGTTATGGGACTGCCGCTGGAAGTGAGCACCAATGAGCTGGTTGAAAAATTACAGAAGAAAATGGGAGTAAAGACCATCACTCATAAAATGGCAACCATATGGGGGTTTGCCCCAATCAAGTCGGGCAATAGACTAATATATGTGAGCAAAGCAGATGCCAAAAAAATACCCATATTTTTCTATGTATTAGGGTTTCGAGTCAAAACCTGGTACCGGGGGTCTGAACACGACAGAGCGTGCCCCTTATGTCACTATACCGGGCATGGTCCTAGAGACTGTCCCGGGGCAAAAGAAGCAAGAAGACCACAAGGTGAAGCAGCGAGTCAAGAAACTCAGCAAGAAAAACAACCACAACAACAACCACCAAAACAGCAACAACAACAACAACACCAGGCGGAGGAGATAATGAACCTGATAAAAACTGTTAGAGAGAGAGAAGAAACTATCCATACCCTCCCAGAACTGGACATTACAAAAATTGAGGCCCATAAGACCCTAGATTGGGAGGGATACTTAAGCCCCAACAAAACCGGCAAATCAGAAATACAAGTCGAGGAAGGCATACCCATAAGGAATAGATTTGAAACCCTGGAGGTAGAGCCTACTCAGCAAGAGGATAACACACCACAACTAACCTCAACACCTATGCCGAAAAGAGGGAGGCGAAAAAGAAAAACGGATACAATCTCACCCCAGGAAAGATCGACATCAAAAAGGAAACAAAACAAAGAAGAGGGAAAGCATATAGAAGCGGAGTCCTGTGAGGAAAAAACAGACCTGGACAGTGAGGATGAAGAAAAGGGGCCAATGGAATCGGAAGGAAATGAAACAGAGGACAGTGGAGAAAAGAGAAAAGAAGATTTGGAAACGGACACGGACACAGATACAGGGACCAAAGAATCAACTTAAATGACTAACACAGACAGCTCAATACAACACACAAGCAATAATACGGCCGAGAGTGGAAGCACTATGGTCTCAATACAGGGGGGTGGGGAAACCAGTGCCCCCTCCAGTGAATTTTCACAATAACATAAATAAATTATAATTGATAAATAACCAGTAATAAATGAAAAGCAACACCCTGGTATGTGACAGGAATGGAGGGAAAAAACTTACAGCTCCTGTCAATAAATGTAAATGGTATAAGTAAAGAAAAATTGTTAAAATTTCCAGAAGATTTAAACTATGATGTGCTATTAATACAGGAAACCCATAATGGATTTAAAGGTAACATGAAATCACTAATAGAGGGCAGACTAAACGGAATATTAATAACTAATGATTATGTTCACACAGATGTAAAGGGGGGGAGGGTGGCAATACTATTTAAAAACAAAAAGGGCCTAGTATGGGATAGAATGGAAGTAGGAAATTTTTTCAAGGGGAGGATGATACACGTTGTAATTGATGAAATACATATAATTAACATTTACATGCCAGCAAATAGGGAACAAAAGAAAATATTTTTAGAACATTTAAATACATATATGGCGAAATTTGCTACAGAAAATATTATTATAGGGGGTGATTTTAATTGGGTAGGAGATAATATAGATAGGGAAGGGAACTTAGCACCAAACGATATTAGAATAAAACCGGATATGGATTACTTTATTAAAAAATACAAATTGATAGATGTGTATAGAATACAGAATTTACTAAGAAAACAATATACGTATGAATATAAAACAAACAAAGGGAGTCGCATAGATAAATTTTATTGTAATAATTATGATAAAGATGTGTATAAAGAAACTAACATTATTGATTTTAAAATATCAAACCATAAACTTATTAATATGACTATAATAACTAAATCTAGAGAAATATGGGGAAAAGGTAGATGGATGTTAAATAACTCAATTTTAAAAGATGAAGAATTTATACAAATTACAAAAAATGAAATAAATAAGCTTAATAGTAGGGAAAATGCAGATATAATTATAGAGTGGGAGAAACTTAAAGGCAAAAATAAGGAAATAGCGATTGAGCACTGCAATATAAAAAGTAGGAAACTAAAAATGGAAAGAGAAGCGATTAGATATCAAATGCAAAAACTGAATAACACCCATAATACAGAAACTAGATTAAAAAACAGATTGGAAGAAATAAATAAATTAGAAAACAGGGGTAGAGAAATTAGGGCAGGGAAATATACGGGGATTTACAAAAAAGCTGAAGGGTTATATAAAAGGGAGGAAAAAAGAATGGGGGGAGATAAAACTATGAATAAAATAAAAATTAATACAACAACAACAACAACAACAATCACAGGGAAAGAGGAAGTAATGAAACAAATTAAGAATTATTATACTACACTTTACGAATCTCAGAAAATAGCAGATAATGAAATTGATAACTACTTAAATCAAATACCTTGTGATAAAATTAAACTCGATTTTAAAAACCTATGTGACGACTTTATTTCGCAAGATGAAATTTTAGAGAGTATAAACTCAATGAATAAGGGGAAATCACCAGGAGGAGATGGACTCTCTGCAGAGTTCTACATGACATTCTGCAGAGAGTTGTTGCCCATTCTCGAATGGTTATATAACAATATTTTTTTACGGAATAAGGGAATGAAAGAAACAATGAAGGAGGGGATCATTATTTTAATATACAAGGGGAAGGGGGATAGGGAAGAATTGAAAAATTGGAGGCCCATCTCCCTCCTCAACAATGACTACAAGATACTGAGTAGAATATTAAGTAATAGAATAAAAAAGGGGATAGGGGATATAATAAATATAAATCAAACATGTGGGCCATAAAATAGGGACATACAACATAATATTCTAAACATAAGCACAATAATCGAATATCTACAAAATAAGGGACAAAAAGCTGCTATGGTACTTTTTGACCAAGAAAAAGCCTTTGATCGAATAGAGCATAATTATATACAAAAAGTCCTGGAAAAATTTGGATTCGGAGAGCCCTTCCGAAAATGGACTAAGATACTATATAATAACATAACTTCTAGAGTACAGAATAACGGAGCAATGACAGAAAAATTCGACATAAAACGATCAGTGCGGCAAGGGTGCCCACTATCCATGCTATTATACGTAATAGCAATTGAAATGCTGAGCATTAGTATAGCAGCAGAGAGGGTGAACAGACCATAGAATTCCGACAAAACAAATAAAACAAACAAATAAATCATCTCGTAGAAAGGTCCAGATTTTACAAATGAACTTTCCTTGAGATGTTTATTTTTGCAATGACTGATTGTACTAATAAAACCTCAGTTCGAAATAGTATCTGAAAAAATAAAGTACTCTACGTGTTTATTTATTTCTTGTTTATTTTTTTGACGACCAACATTGGTAGGTACCCTCTCTGCTGCTCCCCCTGTTACCCAAATATTTTATCAATACCCACACGATATCTTGTTCTTGGATCATGTAAATTTATTGTTATAAATCCATGCGGGGTAGCTTGCACTCGTGAGAAGAAATTTTTGAATTTAATTATATCCATGTCACCACCACACCAGGTTTGATGAATATTTCGCAACGTGTGTGTGTCTACGCCATTAAACACAACTAAAATGTTGCAGTTGTCTCTGATCACTTTTGGTATTTGTGTATATCGTTGAGTAACATAGATCACGTCTGTATTTTTATGTCTCCCTCGGGAAAATATTCTGGCTGGATTTGATTGTTTATCTAGCATCACATCGTCGTATACAACTAAATTATTAATAAATCCGTCTATGGAATCTACGGATGGTGCTTCATCAATATCGGTTATAAACTCTATAACATCATTATCTTCATCCAGTAATCGCGCGTTTTCATTGAAATCTTTAAGTACATCATAACATCGTTGATCATCAACGGATGGTGCTACTAAATACAACTTATCCCATTTCAACCATCTCATTATCAGATTAAGTAATAATTGCGTCTTACCCGATCCAGATGGTCCTATGATAATCATTCTGATGGAGTTCGGTAGCGCAGGATGATGCTTAACTGGCTCTCGTTGCCGAGTTGCTGAGAAATCAATTATATCCATATATATTATAACATGAATTTATATTGTTTACGTTGTAGAGTTAAAACTCCAACTACTGATTTAGCTACGGTTACAACAAAAAATAAAAAAATAGCGTATGGTGGAAAATGTTCTGTATGCGGTAGAAAGAAATTTTTGTTTTTACCTAATAAGCGCGGTGGTGATATTGCTAATTTGATGTCAAAGTTTCCAGGTGCTCCATGGGCTAAATACAGCGGAGAAAAACATCTACCAGGATATAATTATTGCGGTCCCGGTACTCGACTCGATATCAGGCTCGATAATCAAGATCAACCAAAACCAGGCGAGGAACCAATAAATGCTATTGATCGAGCTTGTCATGCTCATGATGTAGCTTATAAAAGTCAAAATCTACAAGATAGGCATATTGCAGATGTAAAATTAATTCATTCATTAAATTCTATAAAAAATAAAAATATTAGAGAATCATTAGCTAATTGGTTAGTAAGATCCTCGATGAAAGGTAAATTAGCGATTGGGGCTGGTAATTAATAATGGAATCAATTTATTATTCACCGAGAGGATACTGGAGAGGCAAAGCAGCAATTGGTAAACTTGCTGATGCAGCGGCGGTTAAACATTCTACTGCTAGCGCGTGGTTGTCCAGGCAGGCAATATGGCAAATTTATCTACCACGTCCTAAACAAATTCAGTACTCGTATTTCGATGTCAGTGTTCCTAATGAAGTTCATCAAGCTGATATTCTGTTTTTACCGCATGATACTGTGCGTGGAAAAACGTACAAATACGCGCTAACCGTAGTTGATGTTGCAAGTAGATATAAAGAAGCAGAGCCGCTATCAGCGAAAACATCATCTGAAGTAGCCGATGCGTTTGAACGAATTTATCAACGAGGTGGTGGACCACAAGGTGGTCTACGATGGCCGCAGCTACTACAGGTTGATCCTGGTAAGGAATTTCTTGGTCCAGTATCATCGCTGATGAAACAACATAATACCAAAATAGGACGAGGACATACTGCAATTCACCGTGATCAAGCAATTGTTGAGCGATTTAATCGAACACTTGCTGAACGGTTATTTGGATATCAATACGCGAGGGAATTTATTCAGGATAAAAGATCTCGCGAATGGGTTGCAAGATTACCAGGCGTGATAGCTGCATTAAATAATGAGATTACACGAACAACCAACATGAAACCCATTAGCGCGGTCACAAAAATAAATATACCAACACAACGAAAAGATGCTGGAAAACAAAAAATATTAGGTGATGTCACAGTCAGATATTTATATGAGCCTGGTGAACTTGAAGGTGGTAGCGCGAGAGCAACTGATCCTATTTGGAGTGTTACCACACACAAAATATCTACCGTGACAAGATCCACTGGAAGAAATGTAGGCGTTTCCAGACCTGCAATCTACAGATTAGATTCGGCCGCTCCTCAACGTGGATTTACACGTGAACAACTACAAATAATTCCCGAGGATACACAACTACCGCCGCGATCACTTCGGTGATTTCGATCACTTAACTAGCACTAGTGCCAGCACCCAAGGCGCTGGCGCCTCTACGTCGATTACACTCAAGACAGGTTAACATGGTATTTTCTCGTGTATGACCGCGACTATTATCTTTTCTATCTACGGTAAATTGTCTTGAATCATTACTCGAATATCGCCATAACATTATACAATTACAACATGCGCAATGATTGTTCTGCTGCTGTTTTAACTCAATAATAAATTCAACATCAAGATCAAAGTCGCGTTTATTTTTTTTGTCAGATTGTTTGTATCCGATTAATTTTTTTCTTATTATATCATCATCGATGATGTTAAATTTATCAACGATTTCAGGAATTATAATTCTACGTAATTGAGATATATTTCTGACCCTCGATACCGCTAAATAAACTAAATTTGACCACTCGATGCGATCGTCTACAATCCAGACTCGTGTATCAGAAATAGTTAATCCCTGAGACGAGTGGATTGTCATGGCGTATCCCAACACCCATGGAGATTTGTCAGCGCGTAATGCATCTTCGACCACACTGATATCAACGGCGACAATATCATTTAATACGAGAATCTGTTTCCTTGACTCTGTCAAGGGTCCTGGAATATCAACATTAATATTCTGTTTTCGTGTATCTGATGGTCTATAACACAACGGTACGGGTAGTTCTGAATATTGTTCTTTATGTAGTTGAAATAACTGTTGTTGTAAAGCGTCTCTGATTATTTTTCTACTTGCTACGATCAAATCGTTGGGTTTCCATGAGTTCAAAAAATCACTCATTGATGTCTCTGAGATCACTCCACGTATTATTTCACACTGAATTTTGTTTGATTGTAATCTGATTAATTTTTTAAACTCCCTCAAATTTGCATCAAGAGCTCTATGATCATCATCTATTTCTTCGTAATAATCAACGAAATTTTTTAACCAATCATGTGGAGATGGTCCAACAAAAGGCGGCGGTTGACCATGATCGCCACACATTATTATGGCGGTATTTTTCGTCAACAACCAATCAAGAAACATTTTTAATGTATCCAATGAGACCGTGCATATCTCATCCCAAATAATTATTTTAGGTATATATTTTTCTCCCATCCGTTCAGGAGTCCATGTATCTCCGCGCCATCGGAAGAAACTATGATACGTACACGATTGTGCTTGCCGCTGTTTCATCTCACGTGCGAGTCTATGTGTGGGTGTCAGCACGATTATATCTGAATTTCTAAAAACATTAATCGTTCGAGTTGTTTTACCGCATCCACCAGGTCCATTGAGATATACTGTCTTATATCTGGTTATTGGATCACTCAACGATGGTGCCTTCGACATTTCTGATATTTTATTACCCTCACGATAAAAATCTCTCATTGGAACATCTGCTGATTCTGCATAATTGTGTAATAGTTCCTTTTTTATTCTCCACGAACCCCATCGTTCATCATTACTTGTAAATTTCATAACAGATTCTAAATATTTACTTGAAATATAAAACGAGTCCGTTGCGACTCTGACTGCGGTCTCAGGAAATCTATTAATCATCGATAATAAATTTATAGAAACATAAGCCAACATGGAAGATCTTAGATGAGTATATTGCGGGGATACGTCATTTATGTAACTAACGATCGTACCTAATTTTGTTCCGTCGGATAAACAAACACTCTCTCGATTTACAAACGTATTTTTCGCTGTTGTATCAGCGATTATAAAATCGTACTCGGCATCATCTAAACTTAATCGTGCGTGATGTCTTTTATAATCATATGCACCACCTTGAGTAAATTTACCTATAATTTTTCTACCGAGATCTTTTGCGGTTTTGAGTTTATTAGGAATATCATCTTCGGAAACATCCTTAAACTCGCTGATAACTTCAGAATCTGACATGGGCAACCAAACTTTGGTCTGTGCATGATATGATATAATTGCCTCACTGACCACCAACGATGTCAGTATCATACAATCTAGCATATATCGCAACAAAACTATAGGTGCCCAACGTTTTTCACAAAAATGTCTGCCAAACCAAACATAACAAATCTTGTGAAGATTTTCGTTAAACTCGAATGATTCAATACAGGCGAATCCAGTCAGATCAAAATCAGGTAATGGTCCATTAATTGCCACTCGCGTCATCTCGTTTGTAGGATGACCAAATCTTTCAAAGTACGTAGAACAATCTCCGTATCCCAGAAAACTTCCTGGATAACATGCAACCATATCAACCGAAATAACATCATTGTAATTGTATTTGGTATTCCATAATCCGCCATGTCCATATTCGACGCAACTTGCGCGTACGTCCTCGAGTAAATCAAATCGTGTTGGTTTCCATGAATTTCGTTCTCTGGCGAAATGAGCCGCAACAGATGGAACGGTAAAACAATTAGTTAGTAATTTGTCAGTATTTTCCGCGTGCTTGCACTGTAAAAACGTCGCAAGATTTTTCATCTCGTCATGGAGGGATTCTGTGCGATATATTTCACCGTTCGGTTTGACAAACTGATCAAATTCACCCTCCTCATTACTTTTAAATAACCATACCGATACAGGATCGGTTTTACTTATTTCGTTGATAAAATCAAACATACTATCTGCCCCAGAATTATCTGCCCCAGAATTGTCTGGGGGGTAAAATCTAACAGTTCGATCACGTGGAAATATTGTTACCGCGTTAGTCCATGCGTGCGCGTTATGATCGATAATATTTATTGGAGCTCCCTTCGATTTATATTTCGACTGGTACAGTACTTCTCCCGTTATTGTCGCTACGGTTATTGGAAATTTTAATATTTTTCCTAACTCAGCAACATCTTTTATTGTAGCACCGGTATCCTTAACTGAATCAGCCCACGAGTTTATTTTTTCACGCCTTAAATCGGTTAATCCATTTCCACGCATCGCGTTTGTAAAGTGTTCTATTACTCGTTCAGCCACACAATTTAACCTTGAAAATTTCATCGGCGCTAGTTTATCAACGTTGGGTTTTTTATTTATCTCATAGATTCCATAAATAACCGCCGTTACAGGATATGCTCGCTCATAATACGGTTTGTCAATACCAGTCAATAGACCCGGTCTGGAATTTTTACTTAATATGATAGTTTTATTATTACCAAGGACAGGATCATATTTGTCACGGATAATCCAACTATCTGTTTCTGTTAATACAATAAATTTTACTCTGAAGAAATATTTTTGATTGCCCTCGTATTCAGCGATGTAGTTAATGATAGTTGCCGCTCGCTTGTCGTTCATTGTGGCGTCCGTGACAGCTTCCGTGACAAAGTCAGTGTTGCGTATAATCTTGAACGTTGACCATGTATGAGATGCACCATCCGTGTAAAATTCTTTCTTGGCGTCGTGAATTTTCGAGATCAAACTTTTATTTTTCGGATCAACCAGATCTCGTACTGGCAAGTCAGAAGATAATCTGTCAAGGTTGAATTTATACTTAACAGGCCTAGTTTGGGATAATCTCTCAAACTCGTTCATATAATTAAAACAAATATTTAAATAAAGAAAATTATATATATATATACAATGTCCCAATGCAGATGGTTGATGATCGGCTCGGTAAATCGATGCAACAAATCCTGTAGAAAGGAATTTTATTGGATGCACTCACAAAACATACGACGAGGAAGTCTAGGACCAATACCATGTCTACGGTGTGGTATTGGAGTGCGAGGAAAGACAGAATTATGTGGGAAGTGCGGCGGAAAACGGTTCAGAGAGCTTAAAAGATATTATGACAAAAAAAATAATAGCGGTGAAAACGCTATAAAATCCGTGAGGGATTATATATCAAGATTTCAGACAAACAATGATTTAAACATATAATATTATTATAATGGAGCAAAATATATTTGTCCCACATCCTGTCATAACAAACTATGAATCAAATATTAATGGTATCATCAGACACTGCAAGTTGAAGAAACAAGTTGGTTATATTACTAATGTTGGTTATCTAATGTTCACATGCGGGGGGGGGGGGGAAAGAAACATTATCTGTGTCATAGATTTACGTATGAATGTTTCTTCGGAGTGATCAATGACGGTCTTGTTATTGATCATATTGACGGGGACACTCAAAACAATAATTTATCCAATTTACAAGCTATCTCTCACAGCGAGAATAATACACGCGGTAATACAGGAAGATGTAAGACAATCGGAAAGAGGGCGGTAATTTCCACAAGCATAGAAACTGGCAAAGTAATTATGTTTCAGTCTATGAACGCGGCTGCGAAATATTTTGATATTCACTCGCAATCAGTACAAAAAGTAGCAGAAAATATATATAAAACCACCTTCTCGAAAAAATATAAGCAGAAAATTATCTTTAAGTATCAATAACTATCATTACCACATTATTAACTATCATCACCACATTATTAACTATCATCACCACATTGAATTAATTTTTTTAATTTATGTCACAGTAGGTCCTCCATACACTACTGAATTTTTGATTACATAAGGGGAGATTACTTTGTAATATATAGTTTTCTTCGTAGATGGTTGGTTTTTTATGATCGTAATTAGTCAGTTTAACTAATTACATCGTAACTAATTACATCGTAACTAATTACTCGTAGAAGTATTATTTATGTTTTTTAAATATTTCCCCATCATACAACATTACGAGAGATCATGATAATGTTATTGATCCGTAGGAAGCTGTGTGTGGGAACAGAAACCGTTGCTCATTGTAATCGACCTGCAGTTGTGTGTTCATGCCACTGTTATTATTGATTCTCAGTCTGCTTAGGAAACCCGCTACAAATACAGAAACTGTTGTTATTGATTCTCAGTCTACTTGGGAAACCCGCTACAAATACAGAAACTATTATTCAGAAACTGTTATAAATACAGAAACTGTTATTATTCAGAAACCGCTACAAATACAGAAACTGTTATTATTCAGAAACCGCTACAAATACAGAAACTGTTATTATTCAGAAACCGCTACAAATACAGAAACTGTTATAAATACAGAAACTGTTATAAATACAGAAACCGCTACAAATACAGAAACTGTTAAATACAGAAACTGTTAAATACAGAAACTGTTATTATTCAGAAACCGCTGTTTAGTGTAAATATTGGTTCCTTAGCTATATAGCTAGCTATATATAAACTTCCGAAACATATGTTCGTAACAATGTTTGATAGCTCGATCAGTATGGTATTGGACTGTGACGCTCGCGGTCCAGGATCGAATCCCCATGGCTGACAATTTGTCGGTGGTGTACGCATAATTGCGATTTTTATAATAGTGGGGGGAACCGCAAAAACCCCCCCGCTCAGTAAAATTCCCAACCACAATATTGACTTGTGGTTGATACATATTTTCGTATCACCCACTGGATTAATTATTGTGGGTGGGATTTTGCTGAGCGTACATGTTTGTACTGTCCTTAGTTAGTGCCGTTTCATTCATAATCTGAGCTCGCTAATACACTCGATAGGGGCTCTTCATTCATTGTATATATCCATTCATTGTATATATGTTATATGTATATCCTCTAAACTTGGTAGATTGCGGTGGCAAGCTACGAGTTTAATGAGGATTGTGCTGTCCTTGTGCTGTCCTTAGTTAGTTATATGTTATATCTATATCCTATAAACTTGGTAGATTGCGGTGGCAAGCTACGAGTTTAATGAGGATTGTGCTGTCCTTGTGCTGTCCTTAGTTAGTTATATGTATATCCTCTAAACTTGGTAGATTGCGGTGGCAAGCTACGAGTTTAATGAGGATTGTGCTATGCCGTCCTTAGTTAGTTATATGTATATCCTCTAAGCTTGGTAGATTGCGGTGGCAAGCTACGAGTTTAATGAGGACTGTGCCGTCCTTAGTTAGTTATATGTTATATGTATATCCTCTAAACTTGGTAGATTGCGGTGGCAAGCTACGAGTTTAATGAGGATTGTGCTGTCCTTGTGCCGTCCTTAGTTAGTTATATGTTATGTGTATATCCTATAAACTTGGTAGATTGCGGTGGCAAGCTACGAGTTTAATGAGGATTGTGCTGTCCTCCCTCTTGGGCCTCTAAACCGTTGTTTGGCGGGTTAGGGGCTCTCGTAGAGGGAATATTTGCCGAATGAACTTGGTAGATTGCGGTGGCAAGCTACGAGTTCTTGGTTGTGCTGTCCCTGAAACATCCCGACGAACTCGCTAATACACTCGATAGGTGTTCTAGGGATATTTTTTTTTATTTTAAAGATTTATATATTATATAATGAACCATGAAAATATCAATGATGTAATTGTCGCTATTAAAAAATTAAAAAAAGATGGAATTAATATATCTGATGAACTTAATCCTGAAAAAATAGTTTCTGATTTTGAGATTTTACAAGAACGTAAAACCATGGGGACACACACACTATCATCTGAATACAGGCTCATGAAACGGATTCAATCGGCAATGTTTCAGTCGCTAGCTACCGTAGAAGATGATCATGTGAAGGAGTTCGTTCCTCTTTCTACCGCCGTAGAAAGAATTAAGTCGTTATTATCCCACGAGTATGAGGCAAAGAAAACGATTAGTACTCGCATAAGACTATTAAGAAAAATAATGTTAGATCGTGAAACGATCCAAGGTAACTTCGTTACTGGTGAAACGATCCAGAGTAACCTCGTTACTGGTGAAACGGTCCAGAGTAACCTCGTTACTGGTGAAACGATCCAAAGTAACCTCGTTACTGGTGATAATGAAAATGAAAGTTTTGGTAACTGGGGTCCATGTCAACGCTGACCACGTGTATTGGTAGTCAAAATCAAGAAAGTTCTAACCTTGTCAAATTGTTCCTAATAAATTTTATTTATTATAAATTTTATTTATTATAAATTTTATTTATTAATAATATTATTTTTACTGAGGATTTATTTTTTTTATACTAAAATCAAGAAAAATGCACAAATTACTTGATTCTGACGGGGTAGTTGGTAGTCAAAATCAAAGAAAAATGCACGAATTACTTGATTTCTGACGGGGTAGTTGGTAGTCAAAATCAGGAAAATTGAGCAATTTCGTTGTATTTTAGTAAAAAAAAAAAAATCTCAGTAAAAATAATATTATTAATAAATAAAATTAATTTATAATAAATAAAATTTGTTAGGAACAATTTGACAAGGTTAGAACTTTCTTGATTTTGACGGGGTAGTTGGTAGTCAAAATCAAGTAATTCGTGCATTTTTATGTTTCTGAGGGGGTAGTTGGTAGTCAAAATCAAGTAATTCGTGCATTTTTATGTTTCTGAGGGGGTAGTTGGTAGTCAAAATCAAGTAATTTGTACAATTTCAGTAAAAATCAGGAAAATTAATAAATATTATTTTTTTTTGTGATAGAAATTTTAATTTTACTTTCATCGACTAGCTTTTTTAGTTGCCTGGGGAGATTAATTTGTACCAAACACAAATTTGTGCTAGTAATAATAAAATATTTTTTTAAGTTGATCGAATTTGATTCTGAAGATCTACGACAAAAGTCCTTAGACAGAAATCCTTACGACGGAAGTCCTTAGACAGAAATCCTTACGACGGAAGTCCTTACGACGGAAGTCTTACGACTTTACATACAGATTTATTACAAGCTCTTCTTCACGTATGTCAATCAAGCGATTAAGGTGGTCTGTGAGCTTAAAATTGATTCGCGTTAACATATTATTGTGACACCGCAAATACACGGGATTAGTTGGTTCTTGCACGATTAAACTTCCAGGGGGAACTTGTGGTGTGAACGTGTACAGGATGTATCCTTGTTGAGCCTGATTTGATCTTCCGAGATCTATTTGATAGCTGCCATCGATTACGTCACAAACCAGATTGACCGCGACCGTCGGTGTTATATTAACGATCCCCGGAGATACGTGTCTTCCGCCGCCGTGTGGATCATTATCATGTCTAAGAACAGTTGGAGGTGGAATTAATTTTCTCCATGCATCGAGTAGTTTAGGAAAAAACTCATCAATGGCATCATTGATAGATTTTCTTAACTCGGTTACACTATACCCGGGAAATTTATAATTCGGTACATCGGCTTCTGTTAATTTATATTTTTCTAACCATATTTTTGCATAAGTTCCTTCAGAAAATTCTAAACTAAGCATCGCTTGAACTATTCGGTTATTAATATATTCCATATCTGATATAAGCTGATTTAATATTTCCACACGCGTGATGATTTTTTCACGCGATGACGCTGATATGCCAAAAATATGTTCGTTAAAATATTGATTTAGTTGATCTAGTTGTTTTTTACACTCTTGATTGATTTCCTGAAAATATTTAATAATATCTTCTCGATAAAAACCCTTAAAATGTCCTGTTTCCCCCGGATTTTTAAAAAACCATGCCTCAATTCCACCGAAGACGGAAAAACTGTGAAGCATTGATTTATTTTTTATAATACGTAGTTTTTCCCCGTATGATGGATTAATTTCATGATATGATTGTCTATCCGTGACATAATCAGACTTTTTCGGTTCTGGTGGTATCGGTGTTATCGGTGGTGATATTTCAGGCCAACCTAGTACGGATCTTATCGTGGACTGATAAATATCAACGGCATAATCAGGCGAGTTTATTTCAATCGTCGAGGACAGGGTGGGTTCATGAACATTAATTGATATTTTTGATTCTTTTCCTGTTATTGATTTTATTCTACGCGCAAATTCCTCACTGATCTCTTCAATCTCGTAACTGCCAGTTGGTATTCCAACAACAACCCAGTCAGGTGTTCCATCGGGTTTGTTGTTGTTAGCAAATACGAGCGAATTATTTGCTGGTGTACCATTAAATGATTTTGATCTGATATTTGGCCAGCTGTAATATACTCGTAATTGTGCTAGTGCTATTTCTTTTACTGGAATTGCAGTGGGAAAATTAACACTAAATTCAGGATTAATTTAACTTACCGAGATCATCGTTATCTTTGGCGGAGTTGTGTTGGTCACGATCTGCTGGAGTAATTCTGTCATTATTGATACTTGTATCTTTAATACCTTCGTCGTATATTTTGGTCATCATTGAAAATTCGAAATCAGATATAATTCCATCACTGAGACTCGCTGATAACAACGAGGATAATTTCGAGTATGCTACCGTCGCTGTATGTAATTTTATTTTGTAATCGGATAATTTTTCGTTCGTACAAGTACATATTTTTTTTTGTGATGATACCAAGCACACCTGCAATAGTTGTTGCTGCTGAAATACAAATAGTTACAGCTACTGGTGCCATCGTTGTCAACGCTGATAATATTACACCGGTTCCAGCAACAACAGCGGATACTGAATAAACAATCACATCAACGATAACCAATCGTCGTCGATATTTTTTTACTTTTACTGTATATTGATCGACTTGATCTTTTAGCGCAGCCTGCCATTCACGCGCTTGATTGTATCTGTATTGTGCACCGTCCATATATATTTTTATGCAGTAACCAATTGAGGTGTTTCAGCTACAAATTCCAAACACCACCAGAAGGATGTTGCGGTTAATGTCTTATCATCTGCTTCCAGGATAAATATTTCTTTGAATCCGATATTTAATATAACAGATACAACCCCGGAAAACCTGTCGGTGGAATGACGCCATGGAAACGTTGTAAATATTTCAAATTTTGCAGCACTAAACACAGACAGCCTGTACACGCCAGTGGTTGTTGCGATATATTCGATAGTATTATTCTGTTTTGACCATGTTGCGAATCCCGATGATACCGTGTATACGATGTTTGTGATATGCCCGGGAGATATTTCAGCTGGAATTTTAATCAGATTGGTTTTATTGATAATCTCAGGAATTCCCGCTACGATGTCTAGCTGTGTTCGTTTGATCGTGTCTAGGTTACTTTTGATATCAACGAGTTTCATGTCAATGACGGAAGGAGTTCCAAAGAACTTATTTATGGCATCATCGGTTTTCTGAAAATTTCTTCGAAGCCTTGTAAAACCGGTTACGTGAACGTCATATTCGGCCCGTAGCGTGGATAGTTTTCCATCCACGTCGTCGACGTATAGTTTGTTTGCGACGTCGTTGTCAGATTTTGGAGCTGTTACAGCTACTATTTTGTTCCCGTTCATGCTAAGTTCACCTGTCATTGTGTCACCGGTGTTTCTCACGCGATTAGCAACACTTTTTGCAATTTCATCTCTGATGGTTTTAAGTGACATACTTGAATCTCTGATTTTGCCGCTATCAGTAAACACGGGAATATTATCCGTAACTGCACCGAGTACTCGCCGGACTATATCATTCCATTTGATATTGCTGGTTTTTAGTTTACCATATCGATCTTGAAAAATAACAACTTCATCTGGGTCAACTCCAGCCAGGTTCATGATATCAGCGAGGTCATCTTTAGTCGCATACTTTGACAGATCAACGTCGGATTTTATTTTCTTACTAGTAGAAGATCTTCCGTAAATGTCAACCATTATAATAAGATCCGTTGTTTAAAACGCCTTACGCGCAACAAATCGGTTGCTTGTATAATCGTGCACGACTTTATGTGGCGGCTTGGATGATTTTGATATAGCGTCGAGTACATTAATTACTTCACGGCCGCATATTGGCGGATCTGTCATTGTTTGTGTGGGTAGCGTTGAATACCAAACTTTGGAACCTCTAGTTGTTGCGTGGAGTGGTGCGACATACTTGATAAATTCAACAGGTGGAGCTAACCCGTACGAATCAAAATAAACAATTCCACGCGGATCAACCGCGTATGATACCCAATGAGTACCGGGTCCGGAACGTTTGTCAAGATTAATAATACCTGTTTCTAGTTTGTTTGGTTGTTTCGGTAATTGATCTCGCATAAAAACACCTCTAAAGGCGGATATTTTTAATTTTTTAGCAGCATCAAGTAAATCAAAATTTGATGCTGGAACGTCTAACGAAATGACCCTGGAAGCCTTAGGCCTCTCCCCCAACGAGATCCCGGCAATCTTAGACCGCGTCCCTTTTTTTTGTTATATCGTCCACCAGTAACTTTTTCGAAAATTTTTTTACCCGCCGCTCCAGCAACACCTCCAGCAGCACCTAACGCAACTGCTTTTGCTACGGCTGGAGCAGCTGCAGCTAGTAATGCCGGAATGGCAGCAAGAAATGGGAATATTCCACCTGTTTTAACCATGTCTTTGATGGCGCTCGGGGAGAGATGGAATTGAACTCCAGTTTTTGATTCTAGGGCTTTATTGAAATGTTTAATCTGATTATTTGTCAACGATAATTTGTTTGGACCACCACTAATCTGATCTCGTTTTAGTGATATTTTAGTTCCGCATTTGTTGGCGGTTTTTGATTGAAGCTTTTTTACCTGACCAGGAGTCAGAGTAACATTAACATGACCATACGACATTTTTATATAAAATATATATTTCTAAATAACACGATTAAATATTTTCCACCGGTGCATCAACAACCCTCATTCGACCACTACCACCTTCAAGTAACATGGCTTTGTCGCTAAGTATGACCGCGATCGCTCTGTAGAAGCCGGGAACAATTGGTGGACCGGGTATATCAGGAGGAGGGTTAGTAACATGAGCTCGAAAGTGTATATCAACAACAGATTGTTTGGATAAATCAAGATGTTCTAGTGAAAAATAATAAATCGGATATAGACCTGTAAAATCTAGTTGTGATATTTGCAAACCAGTATCTATATTTTGATCACGTCCCATAAATGACATCAAACGATGATATGCGCGCGCTACATGATTTTGAACAAAATTTAGTTGTATATCCTCGGCTGGTTCTTGATGTCCATTTATCCGTAAGGAAACTTCATTAACTCCAAGGTTGTCAAATATCATATGTGAACGTTCTTGATTATTCGTCCGAGCATTATCTTGTAGTGCAATAAAAATATGTCGTGGTGCAGAAACACCCTGTTGTGATGCTATATGCCATGTAAATAAACCATTAATATTGCTTTGAGCAGCATCTGTGGTTACTGTTAACCATGATAGCAATGATTTACCGCCTTGATCCATAAAAGATAGTAATTTTTGTTCCTCAGTAATAGATGGAGTCATTACTGGCATCCACAATGAAAGTTTTGATATATTTACTTTACCATCAGCAACACCAGCACCTCGCCAGATTGCATCATTATCATCACCTTTTCTTACGAGCACAATTGTGTGTTTAGCTCCAAAGATGACTTTTCTAACATTTCTGCAGAATCCAAAGATGTGTGATAATGGAATTGCACACGAAAAATTTCTATTATCTCCTGACAACGCCGCCCGGCGTGTTGCAAATCCCAGGTTGTAAGTCGCATTAACGGTTCCTATAATATCAAAATCAGCACCTGGTCTGTCTGCGTGCTCAAAATCAACTGGTTGTGGATTAACTGCAGTATTTTGTGGTGTTCGTATTTTAGTATACTGAACATGATCAGCGTTGTTGGTAATATCCTTAGCAAACATCATTGTTGGACCAGCCGATCTTGTAAAGTCGTCAGAATATCTGGCTAGACCAATTATTGTTGTAGCAACGTCGACATCATTCTGAACTGATTCAATATTTTTTCCATCAATCATATATGTGGCGCCACTAAATAATGCCATAATCCCGTTGTTGACAAAACCAACACGCAAATTAGCAGCATATGGCGTATTAGCTACAACATTCGTTACAAGTCTACCTTCTACTTCAATAAACGCTTCAGCGGGCAAGAAATATCTACTCGTATCATGAACCTGTAATTCGATTCTCCCCCGCTGATTTGGTAGTCTTGCGTCATAAGAATAAAATTGATAATCACGTACCGACTCGTACTTAAGGACAGGTGCCTCCATATCAAATGCTGGGTCTGATTCGCGCCTGAACATTTTTATTATAGTTACCATTTTTCCAAATGATGATCATCGTCGACGAAGACCACTTCCTGCTATTAAATTTGCTGTTATATTTTTTTCTGCTTCTTCAGATATCGCCGCTAGTTTTTGATTTGCAGCCTGATTTATTATTTTACTGACATCTGCAGGCATCACCTCAGTACTTGCCAGTTTCACCGGTGGTTGTTGTTTTCGTCGCAATAATCGTGCTAGTCTTTCTTTGATCGCCGAGAATGCCTTACCAGCAACATTGACAATTGCACCAGGAGCTTTATCACGAACAATATCAATAGCCTTTATCGATAATTGTTTTGCAACAGGTGCTACTTTTGGAGCTATCCTCGTGAATAATCCCCGAATGACATCACCAAGTCCATTTCCGTAAATAACACTATAGATTGGTAATCGTGAGTTTACCGCTCTAACCTGTGTGGGTTTACGATGATTATCATGCACAATCATCTTATTTTATTTACCATTTATCTAACAACTAATCATCAACGAGCTCATCAATAAGTTCTCGGTAAACGCCAATATCCATGATACCACCTTGAAATAGTCGCCGACAAATATCAGCTGCTTCATTGGTTATTTCTGGTGAATTATTTCCAGCACGTTTTCCTCCTATGAGAACTTCTAACCGTGACACGTCATTGATGATATTATCAGGACATAAACCACGTCCTGTTTTAGGTTCATCTTGAGGTGGTGGTTGCATTACCGGAGTAGGTACTTCAGTGGTGTCCGGGGGTGATCCAGATGGTGAATCTGTCGGTGTAAATGTCATTTTCGGTGCAGAAATTTTACGTAAAGGTGAAGGAATTTTCTTCGAGGAGGGTGATTTAAGTGACTCTTTAGCCTTTTTAATTTCCGACATCAACCTTTGCTGTGGCGAAGAAGATTGTTGTTGTTCTATTTGTTGCAGAGGTGGAGGAAGCTGATACTGGTAGGACTCTCCTTGTTCTGGTTGTTCCCGTCTCTCTCTATAAAGTCTTTTTACTTCTTCTTTAAGTCTTTTAAATTCTTGACCTCTAGCTTGTTTTTTATTGTAATATACGCGATATATCCATTTAATGAAATTATCATCATTTGTTTTTTCATGACCGGGTTTTAAAATACTAGATTTATTAGATATATTTTTTGATATCATCTCAGGTAATCTCTCTCTTTCAATATTTCTAATTTCCTCAACAACTCCTTCGTTAAATCTTGCAATTAATCTTAAGCTTTCTTCTGCTGTTTTGGGTTCAGATGCAAGTTTTTTTCTCACATCGGCGACTTCAGCACGAAGTTCTCCAATACCTTCAAGTATTTCCTCACCAACAGGTGGAGGCTGAGCTGCGGCTATGTCAGTTGGAAGGTCTCGTAAAATCTCCCTTGCCTGTTTAGTTCTTCTTGCTATTTTTTTTGATACCGGAAGAAGATCTTCTTTGATGACAGTTGTAACTTGTTCAGTAGCCGCAGTGACGGGCTTAAACAGTTTTTTAGTGTCTTCTTCAAACTCAACTTTTGCTTCTTGCTGCGCTTGTAGATTTTTTCTAAATGAGTCTCTGACAGGAAGAAATTTTTTAATTGTTTCTAATCGTTCTCGTGCTGTTCTTGCAGTATGAGATTCTGGATGTATCATTTTATTATAACATAATAATTTAATTAATATCAGCAGAAGAGGAGCAGCAGAGAGGGTACCTACCAACGTTGGTCGTCAAAAAAATAAACAAGAAATAAATAAACACGTAGAGTACTTTATTTTTTCAGATACTATTTCGAACTGAGGTTTTATTAGTACAATCGGTCATTGCAAAAATAAACATCTCAAGGAAAGTTCATTTGTAAAATCTGGACCTTTCTACGAGATGATTTATTTGTTTGTTTTATTTGTTTTGTCGGAATTCTATGGTCTGTTCACCCTCTCTGCTGCTAGTATAAAACTAAACGAAGAAATTAAAGGTATAAAAGTTCCAAATATTACAGATGAAGTGAAAATGCTACAACATGCAGATGATTGCACCAACTTTATAGATGATCCTAAATCCTTTGAACACCTAATAAAGGAATATGAGAAATTTGGACAAGCATCCGGATCAAAAATAAATCAAGACAAAACGGAAATATTAGAGATAGGCAACTGGCGGGGTAGGCTCTCAAGCATACCTGCCCATGTATTCAAAGATACCGTTAAAGCACTCGGGGTGTACTTTGGCAAAAACGAAGAGAAAGAAAACTGTAAAAAAATGGAAAGTGAGATTAAACGGAATATTGATATCTGGGCACTTACGCCGTTATGCTTAATGGAACGAGCACAAGTGGCCAAAACCTATATGTACAGTAACCTTAACTATATAATGAAATCAACCAACATAAATAATGTAATATTGAATAATATAGACAAACCTATAATTAATTATATATGGGATTTTAAATTACACTATGTAATAAAAGAAATTTTGTATAAAACGAGAGATTTGGGGGGATTAGGAATACCAAGCCCATTAATTTTAAAAACTACTAATATACTAAATAGATTTAAACGACTGAGCGACGATCCAAAATTACCATGGGAAGGGATATATATATATATTGGTTTGGGTTCGTTTTACGGAATAGGGAGGGGATATACAAAAATAATAATGTCATGAAACTACTAGAAGCACCGAGAAAATATAAAAGTATAAAGGACTTATTAATGAAATATAGAGATAAAAAAGAATTTTGGGACTTAGACGAAAAACTATCATATAATTGGATTAGAAATGACATGACCAAAAATATAATAACTAAAGTAGAAAGAAAACTTATATGTGAACTGGAAGAAAGCATGGGGGCACTGGTCTAGATTAGGGTCCCTGAAAATACAAAGCCTCACCTTCAAATACATGCATGATGCGTGGTTGACAGGAGAGGTGGCAGCGAGACGGCGTATGGTCAGAGTACCGCCAAAATGTCCGCTGTGTAAAATAGGGTCTTATAGTAAAAGACATATAATTTTATACTGTAGAGAAACACAAAATGAAAGAACAATAATAATAAATGAAATAAATAAAAATAGCTCTTTTAAGCCGCAAAGTCTACTATACTTTGACGGGGATTTTAATAAAGAAACGCTATACAAAATTTCTAGTTTTATAGTAAACACCATTAAAATATGTGGCCCTATTAAATTTTAATATAGAATAGATTTCAAGAGGGAAAGTACAGATAATGAGGCCATGGGGCTATGTCACATGGCGCCACGCGAAGTGAACAGGCCCATGGCAGAATCTGGAAAGGAACCCCTCTTGAAAAATAAATTTTAAACTAAATTTCTATCTATTCTATCACTAACTCCAGCAAAAATCTATGGGATTTGAAATTGAATTTTAAATTAAAATTTAAATTTAAAACTTATCTAAAATTAAATAAAATATGTATGATCAAATTTTGGTTTGAAACTCAAACCAATTTAAATTAATTTTTTTTTTTTTTTTTTTTTCACGTATCTCTCAAATATTACTTTTAAACCCATTTAGAAACATTTATAACTAAAAGATAGACCAGCTCCATGGGGGAGAAGCATAATAATTAAAAAAAATGTGAACCCTCCCTGGAGCTCAGTCTAATCTTATTAAGAAAGGTGATATAGCACATTCATAAGAAACATTAAGATTCAAAAATTAAGGGGAAATCACCTTTCTCCCAAATTCAAAAAGTACAAACAGGATTTTCCGTGGTATGTGAACACGGAATGTAGTAGAAAAACTTATACACTACAAGAATTTGATCTAACAAGCTATCCCAACAAAAACACATTATAGCATACATAACAAATAGCACAAACATATAACAAACATGGGATGTAGGAGACCCTAGCAAGGTCACAGAGAAAATGAAATAGAGGAAGTTCAACCGTGAGGATAATTTAAATCACTCTCGGAGATACTCCTCTATAGATACACTAGGGATTGAATAAATACCCGAACTCCTAAATTCACGTTACAAAAACGATGAAATAATACATTACAACATATCTGGGGGAATACAAAAACACATAAATAATTTATGTAATTAGGAAAGGGGGGGGGGGCATCTGTCTGGTGCCCCCCCCCCAAAAAAAAAAAAAAAAAAAAAAAAATTAAATAGCTTGAACAAATAACGTTAGAATCGTCAAAACTGTATCTAATGGAGTTTGACCATGAGAAATACTAAAAAAACAAATATATATCACATTTGGGACCAACCATTTCATTGGGAAAGGGGGAGAACATACTATTTTTAAGTTTAATAGGGGTTGCATAATGGAATCTTTCGTGAGTTTTTACATAGCTCGATTCATCTGCATATAATATCGCTATCATAGAGGCCATTCTTCCTGACAGCATTGTCTTCAGTTTTCAAAGTGAATGAACTGCATGAACCTTCGATCGACCCAAACTATATTCAATTCCGCTCAAACTGTATAGCAATTCTATTGTGGCAGCCTGTATTCGTGAGCGCGAACATGTTGCCGTGTATGCCGTGTAATCAGAAATTGATCATTCGCTCCCTCTCCTCGCTAGACCCTTCGAGAAAGACGAGATTCCACGACCCAGCTGGTGCTCTGATGTTCAACTTGAGATACACTGTAAGCTTTAGCTGGAGACAACAAAAACGTTTCCTCCCAGTGGAAAAAGAAAGGCACCATCCCCCAAGCTCTGACCTCTTGGCTGACGTGGATGATTCGTAAGGCATATTCTGAAATCTTACGGTTTTCTATAGCTTATAATTTTGTTATTTAAACTTGCAGAGAAGATAACTGAATATGGTCGATGCGGTGGCGGTTGCCAGACATCGGCCAAACTTTGTTAAGGCCAGCACAACCTCTTTACGAGCAAGTGTTGAAGCTCTCGCTGAATTCAACTGCAATTTTGTTTTCACGGAACGGATACATCATACGTTTTTCCTTACTCTTTGTCTAAGTATTTGAGGTAATCATCGGTCGCAGTTTGTTGTCCCACGCTAAGTGCTGCGTATAGTTACGATAGTGGTTTTATCACAGTGCCCTCGGAATGGTGACACTGGTAGGGACTTCTTTGTTGTTCATGCATTTCCGCATATCAGAAAATACTTACCTGATCTCATCTGAATGAAGCCCTCCCACACTTAACCCGCAAATGTGAGAATCCTCGTTGATGTATCACCAACTCTTAAGGACTCGAGAAAATGATTATATGAACAATTTGCGACTAGTCGAGAAAAGGGTGAATGCAAAATAGAGTATACTCGAGTTGACGGGACATGTTGATAAAGATAAATACAATTATATTTTTTTTAAATTCTAGAGCCGGGCACACAGTGCATTGCATCAAAGAAGGGTCTGTACTGAGAGATATTGTTTTGATCACAAGTATTTAGAAATGTACTGAATTTTTTATTGGATCCATATGCTTACTATGGGAGTTAACGAAATTCTATTTGATTATATGTCTGATCGAAGTTTTGCTTGAACGTTTTAGATGTCGCGTTGTACTGGTTTGAACTTTAATGATCACTTAAGTTCAACTAATATGGCTAGACATCTAAAATTGTCAAACAACGCCTCTATTAAGTATACAGCCACATAAAGTTTTGTTAATTCGATGCATTTTTTGTGTGTTTATAGTCTGTCTTGTTTGTCTGCTTTGTAATTGCCTTCAACAGAGACTAGGTGTGATTCGAAATAGCTTAGGCTAGCTAAAAACTAGTTTGGCACTGTCCGTTGCAAGTTTAACCGATTTATCTTAATCAATCCCTGATACGCAATCCTCTTGTTGGCACATTGTTATTACACACACACACACACACACACACACACACACACACCATGTCAATATATGTAAGAATTTCAGTTCCTCTCCAAATTTCTGTATTCATGGTTTGAATTTTATTTACAAATTGTTTTGCATAGTGGTGGTGTTCGAACTTCTTACTTTATCGAAAAGGAATTGATCGCAGCATAATCACCGAGATGCTAAAATCAGTTCCGGCCCTAGGGCAAGGCGAACGAGGTAACGCAACCGCCTTGTGCCCTGCGCTTTCAGAAAATCAACTTCGCAATGCATTTTTTTTTTTTTGCTTGGGGCCCCCGCTCATCGTTTTGCTGCCTTGTGCCCCTCATGCTGCCTTGGGCCCCGCACATCCAAGGGCCGGGCCTGGCTAAAATAATCATACTATAGAAATTAGCCAAGCTGTAGATATCTCCGCCCCTTAAATAAATAAATAATTAAATAAACAAATAAATAAATCTATGCAAATATAAAAGTCTATAAGTATAGTTTAAACTGGAGAGAGAGTAAACCCACATTTTTTGTAGAGACTATGAAAAGTGACATGTAGTGTATTGCATCTAGTAATGAAATTGAAGCAGCGCCAAGAAAACCATTAATTTTATAATGCAGCGTGTTAGGAATCTGTATTATAGACTTATTAGGGCACAGCAGTACGAAGCACGAGTAGGTTATTTAGTGCAAAGAGAGAGAGGGACGGGGTATGAACAGGGTTGTTGAAATGTCGCAAGATGCCACAGACTTATGTGTTCAGTAACAAGTTGTTGAAATTCACATATATATATATATATATATATATATATATATATATATATATATATATATATATATATATATATAGAGAGAGAGAGAGAGAGAGAGAGAGAGAGTTTTATAATTTTTTACTCAGAGATTCTGCTATTTCTTACAAAGTGAAATAGTTTCGAAAGCCCGTGACCCACTGAAATTAATCACTAAACAAGAAAGCAGGTGAATCAAGTTAATTTTATCAAAACGCGCATTCTGATTGTTCAGCAGGGTTTGCCTCTGCATCAAAATGTGAGGCAGTCAATTCTGATACACCATGTGACTTACCAACTTCAAACAAGGACGCCTCCATATGAAACAGATGTAATAAACAATCCACCTCAGCAGATAATGCTATTTAAACTAGATATTTGACTGCCTAGTGTATTTATTTTGTTGTACGGTGGTTGGGTTGATTTTGTTCTTTTTCTTAAGTAGTTGATATGCCCAATACAAGATCCTACATCTTCAAATACTCGCTCGTTCATGAAGACAGGCAATGGTACCAACGAAATGTTCGCTTGCCAGTGTCATTGCATCTTACTGTAATTTTAAGAGTATCTCTGACAAAATGTGGGCTGAATTGATTTGGCAATCATTCAAAAACACCGTAGTACGAATGTTACCTGAACCGATGATTTAATTTCACTAATGTACACCTGTATTACGAGAAAGTTGCATGTTAGCTATTCCTCTGGAGTTCCAGTGTGGCATCTGTACAGTGTCTACCGGTACCCCATGACTCGAAAAGCTCTGGGTACATATACGCACAGTTCAACGTTCCTGTCTGCAACCAACTTCACTACACACACACACACACACACACGAACACGTGTTGAATATAGGCGATTGCTTCATGAATTAACTGATTTTCTGAATGTAGGGTCTTGGATGAATTTATCTTAACGATCTTGGACAAGTTCGATCGTGAGCGACATCCATGCATTTAGTATGATATTGCATCAGGATTGGTGATCTGGTTACCACTCTGGAATCCATATTTCTGGTCTGATTTCTTTCAAACATGGAATATAGAATTATATTATCAAGATATCAGACGAGTTCGATAATAAATAAGATCCATTCATATTAATGACGTGATGTAACATCTGATTGGATGAGCTTCTTTCCACTTGAGAGATTGTATTTCTGATCTGAACTGGCCGAACTTGTTACCACTCCGTATGCAATATTTCCGCAACGATTTTAATCAAATTTCGAATATAAGTTCATATAAACATGATCTCGCTAGAATTCGATAACGAAAAAAAAATCCCGTGAATATTAATAAAGTGATCTTGCATCTGATTTTCTGAGTTTGTTATCATTCGGAAGACTGTAAATCTGATCCAGTTTCGATTAGACTGGTAAATACTAGACTGATACCATCAGTTATCAGCCAGTTGAGTGATATCGTTCCCACTTGGGCCTCTTGTTATCTCATTAAAACGTGTTGCTCAATATGAAAAAGGAAAGTCTCTATTGCTAACACACTGATATATATCTAATAAATATAACATGTTTCATTCATATGTAGTATTTATGTAGTAGCGGGAGGGGGGGGGGGCGAACAGACCTTTCTGTCGGAGCGTCCAAAATACGAAATAAACCTTCCTAAAAAAATGATTAATAACCTTAAAAATCAAAATAACTAAATACACTGAGGATTCTCTAAGAGAATTTCTCTCTAACATTCCCTCTTGAGGGTTAGTCCACGTTATTTCTCCAACTGAAAACTTGTCGATGGCGAGTATATTACAAAAACGAACCAACTTGAGGTCGCACCTCCCCTGCTGCTGTAAATTTATCCAAAATTTTTATCAATACCCACACGATATCTTGTTCTAGGATCATGTAAGTTTATTGTTATAAATCCGTGTGGAGTATCTTGCGCTCGTGAAAAGAAGTTTCCAAATTTATTTATATCCATGTCACCACCACACCAAGTTTGATGAATATTTTGCAACGTATGAGTATCGACTCCATTAAACACAACTAAAATATTACAGTTGTCTCTGATTACTTTTGGTATTTGTGTGTATCGTTGAGTAACATAGATCACATCAGTGTCTTTATGTCTCCCTCGAGAAAAAATTCTAGCTGGATTTGATTGTTTGTCCAGAATCACATCATCGTATACAACTAAATTATTAATAAATCCGTCTAAATCATCTACGGACGGTGCTTCATTAATATCGGTTATAAACTCGATAACATCGTCATTCAACAATCTTGCGTTTTCATTAAAATCTTTAAGTACATCATAACATCTTTGATCATCTACAGACGGGGCTGCCAAATACAACTTATCCCATTTTAACCATCTCATTATAAGATTAAGCAACAACTGTGTCTTTCCACTTCCAGATGGTCCTATTATTATCATTCTGATGGAATTCGGTAACGTGGGATGATGCTTGACTGGTTCTCGTTTTCTTGTCGCTGAGAAATCAATTATATCCATGTTATATAAATACATGGATCTGTATTGTGTGAAATGTAGGACGCGTACCCCAACAAGTGATCTATCAACGGTTACAACAAAAAATAACAGATCAGCGGTTACGGGTAAGTGTGAACGATGCGGTACAAAGAAATTTAAATTTATTCCATCGCAGTCAAAGTCAAATAGTATTTTAAAAAATTAAAAAAAGAGGAGGTCATATTGCAGCAAAATTAGGAAAATTACCAGGGATTCCGTGGGCTAAATACCCAGGAGAAAAACATCTACCAGGATATAATTACTGTGGTCCTGGAACCCGACTTGATATCAGACTTGACAACCAAGACCAACCAAAACCAGGTGAATATCCTATAAATGATATTGATAAAGCTTGCCATGCTCATGATGTAGCTTATAAAAGTAAAGATCTACAGCATAGACACATAGCAGATGTAAAATTAATTCACGCGTTAAATTCCATAAAAAATAAATCCTTCAAAGAATCATTGGCTAATTGGTTAATAAGATCTGCGATGAAAGGTAAATTAGCGCTAGGTGCTGGTAATATATAAATGGAATCGATTTATTATTCTCCCAGAGGATACTGGAGGGGTAAAGCAGTCATTAGTAAACTCGCTGATGCAGCATCAGTTACACGTTCTACTGCTAAAAAATGGTTATCCAAGCAAGCGATATGGCAAATTTACCTACCACCACCGAAACGAATTCAGTACTCGTATTTCGATGTTAGTGTTCCTAATGAAGTTCATCAAGCTGATATATTATTTCTACCACATGATACCGTTAAAATCCAAAGACGTCAAAAAACATACAAGTACGCGCTAACTGTAATTGATGTTGCAAGTAGATATAAAGATGCAGAACCATTATCAACTAAACATCATCTGAAGTTGCTTCTGCCTTTCAACGAATTTATCAACGAAGTGGTCTACGATGGCCACAGCTATTACAGGCTGATCCTGGCAAAGAATTTCTTTGTCCAGTATCATCGTTGATGAAGCGACATAATGTCAAAATACGACGTGGACATACTGCAATTCATCGTGATCAGGCAATTGTTGAACGATTTAATCGAATACTCGCTGAGCGGTTATTTGGATATCAATACGCGAAGGAATTCATTCAAGATGAAAGATCGCGCGAATGGGTATCAAGATTACCAAGTGTGATATCCGCGTTAAATAATGAGATTACTCGAACAACCAACATGAAACCCATTGATGCAATTACAAAAGCGAACATACCCGTACAACGACGTGATTTTTCAACACAGCCAGTATTAGGTAATATCACTGTAAGATATTTATATGAACCCGGTGAACTTGAAGGTGGTAAAAAAAGAGCGACTGATCCTATTTGGAGTATTACGACGCACAAGATATCTACCATAACAAGATCTACTGGTAGACCTGCAATCTACAGACTGGTTTCAACTGCTCCTCAACGTGGATTTACACGTGAACAATTACAAGTAATTCTTGAAGATACGCAATTACCACCACAATCACTTAACTAGCACCCCTACTACGATTACACTCAAGACAGGTCAACATCACATTTTCACGTATATGGCCAAGACCATTATCTTTTCTATCTAAGGTAAATTGTCTTGGATCATTATTCGAATACTTCCATAACTTTATACAATTACAACTTGCACAATGATTATTCTGCTGTTGTTTCAGCGCTATGACAATGTCAGTGTCGAGATCAAAATCGCGTTTATTTTTATTTTTTTTGTCACTTTGCTTATAACCAGTTAATTTTTTTCTTATTATATCATTGTCAATATCATCATTGATCACTGACGAGTCCATGACGATTCTCCGCAGTTGAGATATTTTTCTAACTCGAGATACTGCAAGATAAACTAAGTTTGACCATTCGATACGATCATCTATAATCCAAACAACTGTATCAGTAATAGTTAATCCTTGAGATGAGTGAATCGTCATCGCGTATCCTAGCGTCCACGGAGATTTATCAGCGCGTAGAGCATCTTCAACAACATTGACGTCAACTGCGACAATACCATTCAACACAAGATCTTGTTTCTTCCTTGACTCTCCTGGTATATTAACGTCAATATTCTGCCGCCGTGTATCTGCTGATCGATAACATAACGAAACTGACAACGTTGGAAACTTTTCTTTATGTAACTGACACAACCGCTGCTGAAGTGTATCACGAACTATCTTTCTACTTGCCACTATCAAATCGTTTGGTCTCCACGTTTGCAGAAAGTCGTTCATTGAAGTATATAGAATCACCTTGCGCATAATTTCACCTTGAATTTTATTCGGTTGTAGTCTGATTAATTTTTTTTAACTGTTTTAATTCTGCATCAAGTGCTCTATGATCATCATTTATTTCTTCGTAATAATCAACGCAATTTCTCAGCCAATCATGTGGAGACGGTCCAACTACGGGTGGTGGTTGACCATGATCGCCGCACATTATCACAGCAGCATTTATTGTTAATAACCAATCAAGAAATATTTTTAATGTTTCTGATGATACTGTACATATTTCATCCCAGATTATAATCCTCGGAATATATTTCTCTCCCATCCTCGAAGAAGTCCATGCATCACCCTTCCATCGGAAGAAGCTGTGATAAGTACATGATTGTACTCCTCGTTGTTTCATTTCTCGCGCGAGTCTGTGTGTAGGTGTTAGCACGATCATATCTGAATTCTGAAATAGTTCGATCGCTCGAGTGGTTTTACCAGAACCTTCAGGTCCGTTTAGATAATCTGTCTTGTGTCTGGTTATTGGATCGTACACCAATGGTGCAGACGACAGTTTTAATGTTTGATGTTTTTTACAATAAATATCTTTAACTTCAACATCAGCGGATTCGGAATAATTAAGTATATTCTCTTTTTTTATTCTCCACGAACCTCACGATGCACATGTGTCGATATTTAATTTTTCCAACAATCCTAAGTATTTTTTATTGATATAAAACGAATCCGTAGCAACTCTGAGAGCAAACTCAGAAACCTTATTTATCATCGATAATAGATTTATCGAAACGTACGCTAACACTGAAGATCTTAAATGGGTATATTGAGGTGACTCACCGTCCATGTAGCTCACAATTGTACCTAGTTTAGTTCCATTTGACAAGAAAGCTATTTCTCGACTTATAAACGTATTTCTTTTCGTTGTATCAGCGATTATAAAATCTAACTCAGCATCGTCCATAATCAATATTGTACAATGTCGTTTATGATCATATGATCCTCCTTGGGTGAACTTGCCAATTATTTTTCTACCAAGATCTTTTGCGAGTTTATTCTCGTAATCTGTTTTATCAGGATTTTAATCATCAGAATATTCCTTTTGTTGTGGTAATCAAACTTCGGTTTGTTTCCGATATGATATAATTGCTTCACTGATCGTCAGCGTTATTAACATCGCACAATCAAGCATATATCGTAATAGTACTATTGGTGCCCACATTTTTTCTGAAAAATGCCTACCGAACCAAACATAACAAATCGTATGGAGATCTTTAGTAAACTCGAATGACTCGATACAAGAGAATCCAGTTAAGTCAAAATCCGGTAATGGTCCATTTATCGATACTCGCGTCATTTCGTGTGTCGGATGACCGAATCTCCTGAAGTATACAGAACAATCTCCGTATCCGAGAAAACTTCCCGGATAACATGCAACCATATCAACCGAAATAACATCTTTATGATCGAATTTAGCAACTGACGGAACAGTAAAACAGTTGCTCAATAGTTCGTCAGTATCATCAGGATATAGCAGCGCAAGATTTCTCATTTTCTCATGGAGAAGATCTGTTCGATAAATAACACCATTAGGCCGTACAAACTGATCAAATTTACTTTTTTCTTCCATGATACTTCCATCGTCGTTCTCAGAACTCTGAAATAACCATACTGACACAGGATCGTTTTCACTTATTTCGTTAATAAAATCAAACATGCCTCCAGAATGAAATTTAACAGTTCGATTTCGTGGAAACACTGTTACTGCGCTAGTCCACGCGTGCGCGTTATCATCAATAATTTCAATCAAACTACTTTTGATTTATATTTTGATTCATACAAAATCTCTCCTGTTGTCGTCTCTACGGTTATTGGGAATTTTAATTTTTTCCTAACTCAGCGACATCTTTGATACACGCCCCGCTATATTTAACCATTTCTCCCCACTCGTTTATTATTTTACGTCTTTTATCCGTTAAACCGTTTACACGAGTCGAAACGGTAATATGTTCTATTACTCGTTCAGCTACACAGTTTATTTTTGAAAATTTCATCGGTTTCAGATTATCAACGCTGGGTTTTTCATTTATAGGATAGATTCCATAAAAAACCGCGGTCACAGGATATGCTCGTTCATAATACGGTTTGTCAATACCAGTCAATAGACCTGGTTTGGAATTTTTACTCAGTATGGCAATTTTTTTCACCATGACGTACAGGATCATATTTGTCACGGATAACCCAATCACCTGTTTCTGTTAGCACGACAAATTTTATTCTGAAAAGATATTTTGGATTGTCAAGGTGGTTAATGATAGTTGCTGCTCGTTCGTCATTCATCGTAGCGTCCTTGACAGAGTCAGTGCTTATAATCTTGAACGTTGACCAGACATGAGACGCACCATCTGTGTGAAATTCTTTCTTGGCGTCGTAAATTTTATTGATCAAACTTTTATTTTTCGGGTCAACCAGATCTCGCATCGGTAGGTCAGGAGATATTCTGTCGAGATTAACTTTATATGTTTTCCAGGGCTTGATTCTGGATAATATATCGAATTCGTTCATATTATATTTCAAACAAATATTTAAATTAAAATATTATGTATATAATGTCTCGATGCAAATGGCTCATGATGGGTTCACTAGTTCCTTGTAAAAAACCTTGTGAAAAGGAATTCTGCGGACAACACTTGCAAAACGTTCACCGTGGAAGTCTAGGACCAATACCGTGTCTGCGATGTGGTGTTGGAGCTAGAAGTAAAACACAGTTGTGTGCGCGTCATTGTGGAAAAAATATCGCGAGCTTAAAAGATACTATGATAAAAAAAAAATAACAGTACCAACGCTATAAAATCCGTGGAGGATTATCTAAGTTTGCAGACAAATTATGATTTAAACAAATAATATCATTATATAAATGAACCAGGAGTTTGTAAAGCATCATATAATAACAAACTACGAAGCAAATCGTGATGGTATAATTAGGTACTGTCGATTGAAAAAACCAGTTGGTACTGTTAATAATACCGGTTATCTCGTGTTTAGTTTTGGGAAGAAAAAAATATTACTATCACCGATTCACATACGAGTGTTACTTCGCGGTGATTAAAGATGGTCTTGTGATCGATCACATCAAAGTGTGAAAACCGATAATAATTATCCAATCTTCAGGCTATCACACAGAGTGAGAATTCTACACAAGGATGGACTGATAAGTGCACAAATATTCCTAAAGCGATTAAATCTTTTAATACAGAGACTTGCGAAGAGAGATTTTTTCAATCAATGAATTCAGCTGCAAATTATTTTGATATTCATCCGTATTCAGCACAAAAAGTCGCGGAAAATATATACAAATCCGCTTTTTCCAAAAAATATAAACAAAAAATTATTTTCTGTTATTGTTAGGGGGATAAACTATCATCTTTAGCAAGTAATTACCTCAAATTATATTTATTAACTATTTATTTTTTATTTTTTGGGTCTGCATTTCACCCATATACTAATTATTATTTCGACTTGAGCGAAGGGAAATAATTCTGTAAATATATCTTTCTCCGTAGATTGTGATTTTTGTGATCGTAATTAGTTAATTAACCATCTACGTCGTAATTAATATCAATAATGTAACATAATTGTACTAGTAGAAGGATAGTTATGGTTTCTAACTTACAAAATAGAAAAATAAACGTGGTTACATTGTACATTATAGCAAGTTATTTTTAGATCTGTTCAGAACACGCTGTTTTAGTACAGATATTTTACGATCTATTCAGAAACCGCTGTTTTAATACAGATATTTTACGATCTATTCAGAAACCGCTGTTTTAATGCCGATATTTTATGATCTATTCAGAAACCGCTGTTTTAATGCAGAAATATATATAGCTTACAATCTATTCAGAAACCGTAACTATAGGTAACTATATAATAATTTCTGAAACGTATATATATCAGATGCTTCAGTAACTCATTGCTAGAGCATCGAACTATGAAACTCGAGGTCCGGCGATCGAGTCCCATGACTGACAACTGTCAGTGGTTAAGCTTATTTCGTGATTTGTATATTTTCCGCGACAAAATATAATTAATGTGGTCCTGGAACCCGACTTGATAATCAAGATTAACCGTAGTTCGTTATCGTTATTATAGGTTGCTTTACAGATTCTTGGTTCATTTATATAACATTACTACAGAATATGTAACACACTACTGCTCCATTTCGACCTCAATGGAAAATTACTGGCACCGGTTACTGTTCCATTCTGAGGTCAGTGGAAAATTACTGGCATTGGTTACTGTTCCATTCTTAGGTAAATGTAAAATTACTGGGAGGGGTGTGCAAAAATCTGTTGCGCGTGGAAAATACCCCGTATTAAGATTTATGTACTGTGTCGTCATTCACTCAACACGCCCTCTGAACGCAGTGGTATATGAAGATTATATTTGTGACTATTTCATCGATAAAAATTTAATTTAAATATATATATATACTGTATAATGGACCATGAAAATATCAATAATATCATTTCTGCAATTAAAAAATTAGAAAAAACTGAATTGATATATCTGATGAACTGAATCCTGAAAAAATGAGAACGGTTATACACTGCCGTCTGAATACAAGTTTATAAAACGAATTCAGGCGGCGATGTTTCAGTCACTAGCTACTGTAAAAGATGATCAGGTCAAGGAATTCGTCCCTCTTTTAGAAAAAATTAGGTCGGAGTTATCCCGTGAATACGAGGCAAAGAAAACGATTAATGCTCGTATAAGACAATTAAGAAAAATTATGTCAGACCATGAAACGACCGAGCACGTGTAATATTTTTATTATTCTGAAATATTTTTTGTGGTATTTTTTGTTCTTATTTTTTATTATTCTGAAATATTTTATTATTATTCTGAAATATTTTTGTGGTATTTTTTACAAAAACTGATCAATTTACACGATTTTGAGTACGAAACTACCCATCAGAATTAACATCAATTTACACTATTTTGAGTACCAAACTACCCATCAGAATTACAAAAATCTGATCGATTTCATAAAAATTAGAATATTTCTGATAATAAAATAGTTCAAAATATTTCTGATAATAAAATAGTTCAAAATATTTCTGATAATAAACTATTTCTTAAAAAAAAATGTTTCAGAATAATAATAAAATATTTTAGAATATTTCTGATAAAAATCTACGATAAAAGATCTTAATATCAGAAATCTTACGATTTCACATACAGATTCACAATTAATTCTTCACCACGCAGGTCAATTAAGTGTCCGAGATGGTCAGTGTGTTTAAAATTGATTCGTGTTAACATATTATTATGACACCGTAGATAAACATGATTAGTTGGTTCTTGCACGATTAAACTTCCAGGGGAGACTTGTAGAGTGAACACATATAAAATACATCCTTGCTGAGCCTGATTTGATTTTCCAAGATCCAAGATTTATTCGATAGCTGCCATCAATCACTTCACAAACAAGATTGACTGCGATCGTTGATATTATATTGACGATTCCTGGTGAGACATGACGTCCGCCTCCATATGGATCATTGTCATGTCTGAGAACAATCGGAGGTGGAGCTATTTTTCTCCATGCATCGAGTATTTTAGGAAAGTTTTCGTTGATAAGATCATTGAGTGATTTTGTCAATTCGCCGTAAAAAAAACCCCATCTGCTTCAGTTATTTTATAATGATCAATATATGCTTGTTTGATACTTTTTCTTCCTGAATCTATGTAATTATTAGCATTTATTACCTCAATAATAGTCTGATTAATGTATTTAGGATCTAATACAATTTGATTTAAATGTTGTATCGTTGCAATGATCTGATGTTTTAGATCGATATTGGGATACTCCAAGATATATTTTTTAAATAAACGTGCTAATGTCGTTAATGTAGTTGTGTATTCAGTTTTAATATCTTTAGCTTCTTCTCTGAAGTATCTTACATAAACAATATTAGTTGAAGTTTTATGATCATAACCAATGATAGAAAACGGTGTCATAGGATATAATTTTCTATCATGAATAATATGAGTATCCTTACCAGTCCATGGATACGAATTTCGGTATTTTGGAGTTATTATAAACTTTTATTCGTCCGTGAGAAATTCAATTAACTTCGGTTCTGGTGGTCCATGTTGCTCTGGCGGGATTTCAGGCCAACCTAAAACAGATCTAAGAAATTTAATTAACTTCGGTTCTGGTGGTCCATGTTGCTCTGGCGGGATTTCAGGCCAACCTAAAACAGATCTAACTGACGTTTGATAAATATCTACGGCATAATCAAGCGAGTGTATTTCAACCGTCGCGGATAAAGTTCGTTCATGAACGTTAATTGATATTTTTAACTCTCTTCCGGTTATTGATTTTATTCTACGGTGAAATTCTTCATTGATCTCTTCAATCTCATAACTACCAGTTGGTATTCCAACAACCTGCCAATCGGGAGTTCCATCGGGTTTGTTCTTATTAGCAAATACGAGCGAATTATTTGCTGGTGTACCATTAAATGATTTCGATCTGATGTTTGGCCAACTATGATATACTCGTAATTGTGCTAGTGCGATTTCTTTTGCTGGAATTGCAGTTGGAAAATTGATGTTAAATTCAGGATTAGTCGAGCTCATTGAGATCATCGTTGTTTTTGGTGGAGTTGTGTTTGTCACGATCTGTTGAAGTAGCTCTCCTGACGTTGTCAGTGATGTCATTATTAATACTCGTACCTTTAATACCAGCGTAGTTGTATATTTTAATCATCTCTGAAAACTCGAACTCAGAGATAATTCCATCACTGAAGCTTGCTGATAACAACGAAGATAACTTCGAGTATGCTGTTGTCGCTGTATGTAATTTTATCATGTAATCGGATAATTTTTCATTCAATCAAATACATATTTTTTTTGCAATAATATTAAAAACACCAGCAATTGTTGTAGCTGAAATACAGATTATCACGGCTACTGGTGCCATCATTGTCATTGTTGATAATAACACGCCGGTTCCAGCAACAACAGCGGATGCTGAATAAACAATTACGTCAACGATAACTAGTCGTCGTCGATATTTTTTTATTTTTATCGTGTATTTTTCGATGATATTTTTCAGCGATGTTTGCCATTCACGTGCTTGATTATACCTATAATGTTGCGATACATCGTCGATTGAGATACTCATTATATTTTACGTAGTAAACAATTGAGGTGTTTCAGCTACAAATTCCAAACACCACCAGTAAGATATTGCGTTTAATGTCTTATCAACTGCTTCCAGTATAAATTCTTCTTCGGTTCCCTTGTTTAATATGATAGTAACAACCCCGGAAAACTTGTCGGTGGAATGTCGCCATAGATACATTGTAAATATCTCAAATTTTGCAGCACTGAACACAGACAGCCTGTACACGCCAGTGACTGTTGCGGTATATTTGATAGTTTTATTTTGCTGTGACCATGTTGCAAATCCAGATGACACTGTGTATACGATGTTGGTAATATGCCCGGGAGTTACTTCGGGTGGGATTTTAATCAGACTAACATTGTTGACGATCTCAGGAATGCCCGCTACGATGTTTTCTTGATTGTGTCGATGTTAGTTTTGATATCTTTTTGTGTCTTATTAATCGTGTCAATGTTAGTTTTGATATCAACGAGTTTTACGTCAACCGTCAACGGATTACCAAAGAATTCCTCTGCGATTTCACTAATTTTTCTAAAGTTTCTGCGAAGATTTGAAAACGCGTTTACGTGAACATCGTACTCGGCCCGCATCGTGGATAGTTTACCGTCAACGGTGCTGTAGTTAACGTCAACGTATTTTTTCGTTGCAGCATCTTCGTCGGATGTTGGATCTCTCAAAACTACTATCTTATTCCCGTTCATGCTGAGTTCTCCCGTCATTGTGTCGTCGGTGTTTCTCAAACGATTAGCAACACTTCTTGCAATTTCATCTCTGATAGTTACAAACGACATACTTGAATCCCTGATTCTACCACCGTCAGTAAACACAGGGATATTATCCGTGACCGCACCGAGAACTCGTCGAATTATATCATTCCACCTGATATTACTCGTTTTTAAAACACCGTATTTATCCTGAAAAACAACAACTTCATCTCGGTCAACTCCAGTGAGATTCATTATATCAGCGAGTTCATCTTTAGTCGCGTACTTCGACAGATCAATATCACCTTTTTTTTCTTGGTGCTGGTAGAAGATCTTCCGTAAATATCAACCATTATATAAGATCTAAGATCTGTTTAAAACGCTTTACGCGCAACGAAGCGGTTACTTGTATAATCATGCACGACTTTATGTGGCGGTTTGGATGATTTTGATATAACGTTAAGTACATTAATTACTTCACGGCCGCATATTGGCGGATCTGTCATTGTTTGTGTGGGTAGCGTTGAATACCAAACTCGCGCGTGAAGTGGCGCGACATACTTGATAAACTCACGCGGTGGAGCTAACCCGTACGAATCGAAATAAACGATTCCTCGTGGATCAATTGCGTATGATACCCAATGAGTACCGGGTCCTGAATTCGAATCGAGATTAATAATATCTGTTTCAACGCCGTTTGGTCGTTGTGGTAATTGATCTCGCATAAAAACACCTCTGAAGTTTTTTATTTTTAGTTGTTTAGCAGCATCAATTAAATCAAAATCTGATGATGGAGCATCTAACGAAGTGATCCTGGAAGCCTCAGACCTCTTTCCCAACGAGATCCCGGTAATCTTAGACCCTTTCCCTTTTTTATATCCTTTTCCTGTTGCTTTCTTTAATGCCATTCCATCAGCGGTTCCAACAGCACCTAACTCAGCTGCTTTTGCTACGGCTGGAGCGGCAGCAGCTATTAACGCTGGTATTGCTGCGAGAAGTGGAAACATACCACCTGTTTTAATCATGTCTTTGATGGCACTTGGAGCGAAATCAAGTTGAACTCCGGTTTTTGCTTTCTGCGCTTTATTGAAATGTTTTATTTGAGTTTTAGTCAACGATAACTTGTTTGGACCACCATTAGCAATTTGATCTCGCTTTAGTGTTATTTTTGTCCCGCATGCGCTCGCGTTTTTTGATTGTAATTTTTTCACCTGACCGGGAGTCAGAGTGACATTAACGTGACTGCATGACATTTTATGATAAATACTTGCCACGCTCCAAATAATAATTAAAGATTCTCCACTGGTGCATCAACGACTCTCATTCGACCACTACCACCTTCAAGTAACATTGCTTTGTCACTAAGTATAACCGCGATTGCTCTGTAATCAACACCAGCTGCATTTAATGTTGCTTTGAGATGTATATCAACAACAGATCGTTTTGATAGATCAAGATGCTCCAGCGAAAAGTAATAAATCGGATACAAAGTTCTGAAATCATATTGTGATATTTGCAAACCGGTATCCATATTTTGATCACGTCCCATATATGACATCAAACGATGATATACACGTCCTATATGATTTTGTTCATAATCTAGTTGTATAATTTCTGTTGGTTCTTGTTGTCCGTTTATTCGCAAAGAAATATCTGTGATACCTAGTTTGTCAAATATCATATGAGTACGTTCTTGATTATTTAAACGATCATAGTTCTGAAACGCAATAAAAATATGCCGCGGTGCAGAAACACCTTGTTGTGATGCTATATGCCAAGTAAATAATCTTGGAACAGCACTTTGAACAGCGTCTGTGGTTACTGTTAACCATGATAGCAATGATTTACCACCTGTGTTCATGAAAGAAATTAAGTTTTGTTCTTCTGCGATCGTTGGAGTCATCACCGGCATCCACAAGGAAAATTTTGTTAATACTACTTTACCAGCATCACCAGCAGATCTCCAGATTGCATCGTTATCATCACCCTTTCTTACAAAAACAACTGTGTGTCTAGCTCCAAAAATTAACTTTTCTAACATTCCTACAAAATCCAAAAATATGTGATAGTGGAATTGTACATGAAAAACTTCTATTACCTCCTAGCAACATTTTTTTTACGCGCTGCAAATCCCAAGTTGAAATTTTCATTAGAACCATGAATTACCGGCGTCGCATCAGCGTCAGCGTTTCCTGCGAAATTTCTTGGTCGCATTATATTATACGGATTATCTTCGGGGTGACCAGTATTATCTTTTACAAACATCATTGTGAGACCTGCTGATCTTGTATAATCATCAGAATATCTTGCCAATCCTATTATTATTGTAGCAACGTCGACATCTTTCTGAATCGATTCAATATTTTTTCCATCAATCATATATGTGGCGCTATCAAACAGTGCCATAATACCATTGTTGACAAAACCAGCTTGTAATGCATCTGCGTAATTAGCACCGTTCGTTCTTACAATTGTACCTTCTATCTCAATAAAAGCCTCAGAGGGCAGAAAATATCTACTTGTGTTATGAACTTGTAGTTCAATTCTTCCACCTTGATCTGGTAATCGTGCGTCATAAGAATAAAACTGATAATCACGTACTGATTCATCTTTGATGACCGGTGCTTCAATGTCAAATGTTGTGTCAGACATGCGCTTGAACATCTTATTATAATTATTTTCGTCTAACACGTTGATTACCGCGTTCGGGAAATTCCGCTTCCGAGTTCTTGATCTGCTAACGCCGCTAGATTTTGATTTGCAGCTTGATTTATTATTTTACTGACATCTGCGGGCATAATTTCAGTACTTGGTAGTTTTACTGGTGGTTGTAATTTTCGTCGCATTAATCGTGCTAGTCTATCTTTGATCGCCGAGAACGCCTTACCAACAACATTGACAATTGCACCAGGAGTTTTTTCACGAACAACATCAATAGCTTTCATCGATAATTGTTTTGCAACAGGCGTTACTTTTTGAGACAACCTTGTAAATAACCCTTGAACAACATCACCAAGTCCAACTCCGTAAATTGCTCTGTAGATTGGTAATCGTGAGTTTACTGCTCTGACCGGTACGGGTTTACGATGATTGTTGTGTACAATCATCTTATTTTATTTGCCATTTATCTAATCATGGTGAAAACTAGTCACTGTGATCATCAACAAGTTCATCGATAAGTTCTCGGTAAGCACCGATATCCATGATACCACAAATATCAGCTGCTTCATTAATTATTTCTGGTGAGTTATTTCCAGCTCGTTTTCCTCCTATGAGAACTTCTAATCGTGACACATCATTGAGGATATTATCAGGACAAGTAATAAAACCACTTCCCAAACCACTTCCAGTTGCTCCGTCTTCCTTACTTGTTGTTTTCGCCCTTTTCTCAAAGAGTCTTAAGGGTGATCTTTTGTTTTTTTATGTAGCTCCTCAGACTTTTTAAATTCCGACATCAACCTTTGCTGCGGTGAACAAGATTGTTGTTGTTCTATTTGTTGCAGAAGTGGAGAAAGTTGATATGAAGGCTCCTCCTGGGAAGGTTATGATTGTCGTTGTGAGTCCAGATAACGAAATTTATCTATATCTTTAGTATATTCATCGTATACTTTATCACCAATTTTTGCCCGGGGTTTGTTATAATACACGCGATATAACCATTTAAAATAAATTTTACCCCCTGCGCCAGCGTACTTGGGTTTAAAAAATTCAGACCTTTGAGGAAAATTATCAAATACAAAACGAGAAAAATCTTCCTTTTTAACTTCTTCTTTAAGTTTCTCAACAAAACCTTCGTTACATTTTTCAATCAGTTCAATATTTCCTCTTCCTGTTTTAGGTTTAGGTGCAAGTTTTTCTTTCCCGTCGGCGAATTCAGTATGAAGTTTTCCAATACCCTCAATTATTTCTTCACCGACGGGAGAAGGCTGGGCTACAGCTATATCAGTTGGAAGTTTTCGTAATCTCTTTTGTTTGTTTAGTTTTTTTGTGCTATTTTTTTCAGTTTGTTCTGCAGTTTGTTTAACTGATGGAAGAAGACCTTCAGTGGCCGTTGCAACCCTTTCAGTAATTTTAGTAACAAGTTTACATAATTGTTCTGTGCCTTCTACAAATTCAACTTGTGCTTGCTGTCTCGCTTGTAGGTTCTCTCTAAAAGAATCTCTTACGGGGATAAATTTTTTAATTGCTTCTAGTCGCTCTCGGGCTAACCGGGCAGTATAAGATTCTGGATGAACCATTATTTTGATATAACATAATGATTTAATTCCAGCAGCGACCTCAAGTTGGTTCGTTTTTGTAATATACTCGCCATCGACAAGTTTACAGTTGGAGAAATAACGTGGACTAACCCCCAAGAGGGAATTTTAGAAAGAAACTCTCTTAGAGAATCCTCAGTGTATTTAGTTATTTTGATTTTTAAGGTTATTAATCATTTTTTTTAGGAAGGTTTATTTCGTATTTTGGACTTTCTACAAAAAGGTCTGATCGCCCCCCCCCCCCCCCCCCCCGCTGCTTATGTCAAGTAACCCAAGTCTAAAACTACTGTCGCAATAAGTTCATCTTCGTTTGTAATTGTGGGCTTAAATAGTGTTACCAACCTATACAGTATTGGGTACAAAACGTGTGCGAGTAAAAAAAAAAGATTTTATATAATCTACTATACACATTATGTATTGGCACGTTCCTTCAAATGAGAACCTGTACATTGACATTTTATATTTTTCGCGTTACCGTGTATAGTTTTCCTCAAAAAGAACTGTAGTAGCAATCGACCAGAACAGTCGAGATATGTTTATGTGTGGAGGCTAGATCCATTAATTGCAAAATAAATTAATAACTGAGATATGATGTTTGATATAGGCATGTGGTCACAAGTTTGCCCCATTCCTACAATGTAAGACATAGCACATGTTTGTTTTTTTTGTTTTGTTTTTTTTTGTTTTAGTGCAAAGTCTTGCTATCCAAATAATGGCCTTGTATAGCTTATTCCGATGTCGGTTGACCTCAGAATGAGTACCGGTAGTCAAAGTTTCAGGAACATCTCACACATTTGGCAGCCTATATGGACACTCTTCCACTATTTTATGTGCAGTTAATATACTTACTGTGCTGTCTTTATCCTGGCGGAATGAACATATGACACTAGCAAATAGACGCATTTTCATCTTCCGTTGATGTACATTTGAATTTGTTGCAATGCGAGACGGTATTCGAACTATGCCGAAGTATGTTTAAGTAGGTTCATGTGGAGGATATGTTTCTTGAACGAAACGAAACGTTGCTTACAGTTCCATAGACATAATATATTTTTATTTGTTTCGTTAAAGAATATCTCAACTTAACTCGATTTCGGCATGCCCGACTTTCATCGCTTTCCAGCCAACTGAAATATAGGTCAACGAAACTTTAAAACGGGTCCATTTCTTTTGTGAGAATTTGAATTAATTAGAGAAAAGACATCAGGGTAAGTAAAGTGTGAGAAAAACATTATAACTTTACTTTGTAGAAAAGCGTCATTATTGGTTGCCATTTGTGTGTGATATTTCTGAAAAAAAATTAATTCGTTACATCAAAACACGCTACACAGCACCGTTAGTTAGGCGGAAAGACCCATCACCCCACCCACCCCAGAACAAAAATATCGGGTGATGTGTCTTACGTTGTAGGACTAAAGTTTGCCCCACTCTCGCACTGGATTTCATGTATATGTCCTTCTTTTGCTAACGCAACATTCACATGGTATATTACTGATTTGCCCATTTATGTGCCGCATGCACATTTCACTAAGTCAGATTCATCTAATGAAAATAGGTGCAAGTAACATAATATGCCGATTGACAAGTGTATCTTCTAATGTATTTCTTTTCAAACGACGCCAGGTACTCGTGTATTATGTACACATTACTTTTCACCATTTTCATGTCATTTAGAAATGTTGCCTGTGACTCAAAATGTAATTGACTCAAAAACAACAAATTAAAAACTGGACGTAATGTAAAGTCACGTGTGTGTGTGTGTATATATATATATATATATATATATATATATATATATATATATATATATATATATATATATATATATGGACCAACTGTCGGAAACGTTCGTATTTTTCTTATTGCAGACAATTTAAAATTTTATTTCAATACACATACACCCTTCTTACAAAATAGTTTATGTACAAAAAGCAATCTCAACCAACAAAATCTGTAACATATTTCTTCTCTTTTCTTGACTTTACTTACAGTAGAGATGTAGTTTCTTAGAATAGTAAGGGTATTCTCTTTTGTTTGTTTTTTCCTTCCAAATCCTCATTTAAGTTCAACATCAAAGTTGTTCTCGAAGTTTGAAGATGGATTTAGGTTTTGTTCGGATGTGATTGAGGGTTTTATACTCCAAAAATTGCAAGACATATGAGCAAGTTTTATTGGTGGATGTATTGAAGCCCTGAACTGATTATTTCAATTTTTAGGAAAATATATTTCCTTATACCATTCATAAGAGTCGCCTTTTCTCCATTCTGAATATGTGTCTGTGTTAGGAAATCATTCGATGTTTTAAACTACAATTATAACTAACATTCCTGTTTATGGCATAGCATTCTTCCGCTATGCGTGTGCGTTGGATTTTATTATCGGTACCATAAGTTTGGCATCATATTTATTCGCTTCATGGTGGTTTAAATTCATTTCCCACTTTAATGACTTTCTTCTAGGCTCTACATTGCTGGCATGCGATTTCAAAAGGGTGCCTGTGTTTTTATTCCCATGTCCCCTATTTTTGTCTCGTTCATCCATAACTAGTGAAGTGGGGCGGTTTAGCCTCAAGGGGAATTAGCATCACAAACCACCCTGGGCCTGTTTAGCCTCTATGTAAATTTAACATGGGCAAAAACCCTGGGCATGTTTAGCCTCAAGGGAATTTAACATGGTAAAACAATCTTCGACCTGTTTAGCGACAAGGGGAAATGGAACAGGGTCGGGACCCTATTTTAATATGGTCCCGACCTGATGGGTCTATGGAAATTGAACATGGGAAAATTGAAACAGGGAGGGTCTCTATTTTTTTTTTTTTAAAAAAAGGGGCTAGGCAATGAAAGTCAAGATCTTTTCGAGACCTATGAGTGGCCCTGAAAAGGGCCTTTGGGTTTATCTTCACATGCCCTATTGTTAACACAGAGGGCACCGCATTGGTCTTCTTCTTGTCCACAAGCTGCGCCTGACTGCAGGACCGTAAATGAGAACCCTTTTTAGGCATCCTTGCCTCTCCACATATATTCTTCTGATCCACAGGCTGGTGTCTGTCCTGTGGACAACTGTCCACTTGGATCGGACATACATTGGTATGTCCGTCCGGAACATCATGGAAGACACAAGAGTTGATGATTGCACGTCGGTCCACATGTTGGGGGTGCCGAGAACAGGTGAAGGAATGCAGTGAACTGCGCTTATTTATAGGGAGAGGAAGGATCGAAACGGATTGGGTTCATTGACCAATCCAAACACGCGTTACAAAATTCAGTCAGTCCACGTCCAATCCGAAGAGAGCAGTCTGTGACGTCACATGTCCCATATAGATTCGCTAGCGCCTGTACGCAGTCAATCCATGTGACAGTTTTTCAATATGACGGAAACTCAGAAAACGATAAATTGGGGTGCACCAGCCGTGGAAACTACCCAAGGGAACCCGGACTTACTTTCAGAAGAGGTGAATTGGGATTTTGTGTATTTTCTTACCTCGCAAGAATTTGTTCCGGAACCTTCGTCACCTTCTCCTTCATTACCGCACGTGGAGTATTTTAGACAGAGACAGAAAGAAGAATTGGAGAAATTTATACAACAGCAAAAGGAAGCAGAACAAGCTTTTCTCCTACAGCAACAGCAGCAAGAAGAAGAGGTAAGAAAAAAACCACAAGATGAAGCAGCAGCAGCAAAGAAACAAGGGTGTGAAAGTCAAACGGTCACGGTACTGTTAGACATTTTAGCAGAGTTAAGAAGTCTGAAACAAATGTATCAGACTTCTTTATTACGACCGAAGAGAATACGACCTTCCCGAGCTAAACACTCCAACCCTGTGACTAAGCCAGCCGTACCAACCTTAGTTATTTCAACCACATCATCATCATCAACATCACGCAGTCCAGAAGTAGGCTTTGGCCGTGGCAAAGGCTTAAGACAGTTAAAGTTGATTGCTTAAACTCACCCCTACCCCAAAGGCCCTTTTCAGGGCCACCCATCTCTCTCGAAAAGAGATCGACTTTCAGTTGCCAATAACTAAAAAAAAAACATTTTACCCCTATAGTACGTGTCTGTGTATGAGTGCGTGACTATAGCTTCTTATTTTAAAATCAAAACCCAAAGGCACTTACCTTTATATCTAATTTATTCTTTTATAAATATTTACAATCCAATTCACAATTCACAACATAGCACTTTAAAAAGTTCATAGACTTCTTCTATTTTATTGTTCATTCTCTCTGTTTTTTAAATTTCTTCATAGTTACAGTCTTTTCCTCCTCTTCCTCCTCACTTTCTTCCCTTCTTTTCTTCTCCTGTTTCTTTTTCTTCACCTGTCTGCTTTCTTCCTCTTCTTCCTCTCTATCACTCTTCTCTTCTTCTTCTTGCTCCTCTTGTTTCTTAGGGCAATCTGGAGACCAGTGTCCTTTTTCTTGACAATGATAACAGGTATCTTGACTTTTGTCTCTTTTTACCCCTGTTTTGCTTTTTTGACGGCCTGGACACTCTGAAGACCAATGCCCTTTCTTCTGACAGATATAGCAAGTATCTTGACTTTTATCTCGATAGGAGGGTGGGTAGTCCCTCGGCTGGTCTGAAGAGAATTTTCGGATGACCCCTCGCAAAGCTCTGATGAAACGTTCGATCTGTGTAGTCTCTTCCATCGTTGTGCTCGGTTTGAGAGTGAAATGAATAGTAAAAGGACAAGACACATACCCTTTATATACGCTGGTCTGCCATGACTATAAAGTAACCCATGGTGTTTAAACTTTAGTCATTTGACTTTTTGCTATCAAGATGAAACGATCCAATTCATTTAAGAAGAAAGAAGAAGAAAGTAAGAGGCAGAAACGTGATCTATCGCCTCGTACCAGGGCTGAAGTCTTGGCACAGATTCATGCCAGTGATTTGGAAGAGGACATGAGTGAACCAGAATCCAAACCCAGAGAGTTTTCCTCTAAACAAAGTTCACCACTCTTAGTCAACCCTGAAAAATACTATTCCATTCGAGAGACGGAAAAGCGTCCCTCTAGAAAATTTAGAACCACGGCTTACAAATACGCGGTGAAGTTTAAAGATTTCAAGTCCGACGTACCGTTAGAGAAAGCAGAAGGGTTCATCACCGAGATGTGGGATTCTTTGCTCACCACACTCAAGCGACAATGTCAATCCAAAGAAGACGATCGCTTGAGACTTTCCATACAACACGGCGGTTTGAAATCCCCTGTTTGGATCGAGTTTAGCAGACCTGCAGAATTGACCGCTTCCAAAGTCATGGACAAGATTCAACACGTGCAACAATCTAATGACCAGTTTGACATCACCGATGGAAAAGCCACACTGGACATGACCCACGTCTCTCCTCCTCAAGGGACCGGACAACACAATAAGGTGTTATTGGTGAACGTCTTCGCAGCACCAAAAAGAGCCTCGTCCAAATTTACAATTCTCAAGACCAGATGTGTTTAGCCAGGGCTATCGTGGTGGGACGAACCTATGTCGACAAAAACGACACGGCAGAATGGAAAAGAGCCTGGAAAACTATTCGACAATCGGACCGAGCCAAACAACGAAACGAAGCAGAACTCCTGTTACAACAAGCCGGCTTGCCCAAAGACAACCCTGTGGCATTCCTGAAATGCAAAAATTGCAAGATGTCCTAGCTCCACGCTACACCTTGAAAGTGCACCATCAAGAAGTGCGCGGGCCTCATTTGTTTCGAGGGAAAGACTTTAAGGATGGAAAATACATTCACCTCTATCATCACGATGAACATTTCGATACCATTACCAGTATCATCGCATTCCTGGGATACAGTTATTACTGTGAGAAATGTGACTATGGCTATAACAATCGAGAGCCACACAAGCATTGTGGATCGAAATGCTCAGGATGTTTGGCCTCTCAACCCTGTCTGAACGAAGGGCAAGAACGAGTGCATTGTCCAGCTTGTCTGCGCCCGTTTGTCAGCCCTGCCTGTTACCAACAACATCTGAAGACGCAAGGTTCACAGAAGAAATGTGCTTGTCACCTGCTGAGATTGTGCCTCACGTGTGGACAAGGCCTATGTACCAATAATACCAAGGCACACGTATGTCGAGGAAAGAAAAAATGTCACATTTGTCACCACATCCTCGATTTGGAACATCAGTGCAACGTACAAAAATACCAACCCCAACCAGAGAAAGATGACGGTTACAAGAAAAAAGGCAATTTCATCTTTTTCGATTTTGAATGCATGCAAGAGACCGGCATTCACATTCCTAATTTCTGCGTGGCTCATCGAGCGTGCGAGAAGTGCATTCAAGAACCTATTTTCAGTCATTGCCCTCACTGCAGTAAGATTCCTTGAGGGCGTGAAAAAATCTTTCGGGGACCGAACACGCTAGCTGATTTCGCTCAATGTGTCCTAGACCCCATCGACAAGACGTGGAGTCAAGAGGACATCGAACGTTACGGAGATTGTCGTCGTCATGCCACGGTGATGGCTCACAATTTCTCCGGATACGATGGACAGTTTCTTTTGAGATACTATACGGAACATGGTACCCAGCGTTCTAAAGTCACTTTGAACGGAGCCAAAATCATTTTCATGCAAGTGGGACAAGTGCAGTTTAAAGATTGGATGAGTTACTTGGCCATGCCTTTGAGTCGAATGCCTAAAACGTTTGGAATGACAGAAATGGCTAAAGGGTACTTTCCACACTTTTTCAATACGGAAACCAATCAACATGCCGTTCTACCCCATTTGCCTGAGGCTCACTATTACGACCCCGACAACATGCGTACCGAACAACGAGAAGCTTTCTACGCTTGGTACCAGGTCCATGCCTCTGACCCTTTCGACTTTCAGGAAGAAATGTTAAAGTATTGTCGTTCCGACGTGGACATTTGACGGCGATGCTGTGGAAAATTTCGAGAACTGTTAATGGAACATGGAGGGGTCGATCCTTTGAAAGAAGCTTGCACCATTGCCAAAGCGTGTTCCTTAGCGTACCGGCAACGATTCATGCCTGAAAACACCGTGGCTGTCATGAGTCCTCAAACGACCAACTATGTCAAACGTCAATACTCGGTTAAAGCCCTACGTTGGTTACATTACTTGTGCGACAAGGAAGACAAATGGATTCAGCATGTCCGCAACGGAGGGAGCGAAAAGACCATTGGAACGCATTTGGTCGATGACTGGGACTTAGAAAACCCCAAGATCGTGTACGAGTTTAACGGTTGCTTATTTCACGGATGTCCCGTCTGTTACCCTGATCGTGGCACTACAAATCAGTTTTTACAACGAACCATGGAAGACTTGTACCAGGCCACTTGTCAGCGACGCCTAAAGTTAGAACAGGAAGGATACCAAGTGGTGGAAATGTGGGAACACGAGTACGATCACCGTTTGAAAACCGATCCCGAGTTTAAACGTCTCGTGGAAAGTTACCAGTTCATGGACCCGCTGAACCCGAGGGATAGTTTGTACGGAGGAAGGACCAGTGCCACCTGTTTGCTGTACCAAGCCGACGAAGAGAAAGGAGAAGAAATCAAATACTTGGACGTGTGTTCGCTGTATCCCTACGTGTGCAAATATTGTCGCTTTCCTGCAGGGCACCCACAATTGTTAACGGAACACATCGACCTGAAAAACATTCGACAATATGAAGGCTTGATCAAGTGCAAAGTTTTGCCTCCCACCGACTTGTACCATCACGTCTTAGCACACCATTGCCAAGACAAACTGATGTTTCCTTTGTGCCGTACTTGTGCTGAAACGTGCAACCAAGACCAACCTTGTCAGCACACCCAGGAAGAACGGGCCTTGACGGGGACGTGGGTCAGCGTATAATTGTTCAAAGCTCTGGACATGGGATACCAACTGTTAGAAGTGTACGAAATTTGTCACTTTCCCAAGACACAACAATACCACAAGGGTGACCCCAGTCAGAAAGGCATTTGCGCCGACTACGTGGATGCCTTTTTGAAACTAGAGCAAGAAGCCAGTGGCTATCCTTCCTGATGTCACACTCCCGAAGACCAAATACAATTCAAAGAGAAATACTGGGCACAAGAAGGCATCATTTTAAATCACATCGAGAAAAACGAAGGCAGGCGATCGTTTGCCAAAGTGATGTTAAATTGCTTGTGGGGTAAAATGGCACAACGGTCGTGTTTACCCAAGACGGAATATTTGACAGAACCTTCCCGCTACTTTCAGATGATTCACGACAAAACTAAATTCATGAAACACGTGGACGTCGTTCGCGAGGATTTGATCTTAGTGAATTACGAAGAAGATCTGGACTTTGTAGAAGCCGATCCCTTTGGAAATGTCATCATTGCGGCTTACGTGTCAGCTCATGCTCGCTTAAAATTGTACGAAGCTTTAGAACTGTTAGGGGAACGCGTCCTGTACTTTGACACGGACAGTTGCATTTACATCGATCACCCGAGTCAACAGCACCCTGACATCGAAGGAGACCGTTTAGGAGCCTGGACAGACGAGCACCCCGACGACAAGATTCTAAGTTTCGCGAGTGGCGGTCCTAAAAATTACGGCTACGAATACCGGAACCAACAAGGAGAAGTGCACACGAAGTGTAAAGTGAAAGGATTGACTCTGAATTATCGTACCAGTCGAGTGGTGGACTTTGGCGTATTGAAAGAAGCCTTGCAGTCTAGAGAAGATGAACACTTTAAAGTGACCACCTATCAGCCCAACAAGATTGTACGTTTACCCACTCACCACATCGTCAGTCGACCCTTGGAAAAAGTCTATCAAATCGTGTACCAGAAGCGAGTGCGGCTTCCCAACCACTTTACTTTGCCGTATGGACATGTCGGTATAAAACATTGGTTGTAAGAGGATAGCCACCTACCAGAAGTATGACTTCGCCACAGCAAGAATCGAGTGAGAAATCCAGTGAGAACTCCAAGTTCAAACCCTACCATTTTCCGGTCTTCTTGCCTGACTATTGTGATTGTGCCTGTTGATTGGAAACATTTCAAGCATGGCCTACGGATAGGGAAGGATTACCTTCTTCGAATGTTTTAGCTAGAACAGGATTTGTCTACTTGGGACCTGAGTCTGGATTGGGATACGAATTACAGTGTTTCGCTTGCGGACTGAAGTTACGAATGGATCTATGTATCTATAAAGATTCAGCTATTCTGGAACATACTCAATGGTCTCCGCACTGCCCTTACCTTTCTATGGCCTTTCCACCCATTACACTACGGTACAATTATGACTGTACCTTAGAGACGGTACCTTCCAAAACAAGACATAACAAAGGAGCGATGTACAAGCTTGAGACTTCATTGCGCCTAGTATAAAAAGGAACCCTAGGCAAGATCGATAGTTCATTGTGACTACCAAGACCAAGCGAACAAGATGAATCTTTTGAAAGAGACATCGTTCCAGTTTGAGGATTGTAAAAAAGTTTTACCTTCCCCTGGTGTGGCTAATATTGGATGGATAAGACCCATGCATTGCGACGGAAAATATCCGGAAGGAAACTGCAAGTGTCCATGCGGTTACCATTGTAATTGCGTAACGGAGTTTGCAGACGAGTGCGATTGTGAGCCTTGCGATGGGAGCGATGCTGTACGTTGTGACCTTAGCGATGCCGAAAAGCATCATGGGAACTTTGTTCTCACTACCCCTATCATGGAAAGTGATGATGTGCGTGTCAAACCTGATGGATACGAAAGCGATGCCACTCGTCATCTTGGACACTTTACTGGGTTTCATTTTAAAGGTGGATGTCAATCTTTACGTCTACCACCCTACGGATGTCATCCAGCCCTGAGCAAACTCCTATCGATGTCACCCTACCTTTATCGAAACGAACCTGTGAAAGACGAATATTCGTTCCCTGTACGTTTGTCGGAATGTGACTTTGAAAATCGTCTTCAATCGTTCAAAGGAAAATGGCCTAAGTATCTGGGAGGACCGACCCCCGAACAATTAGCCAGAGCCGGATTTTTCTACTTGGGCGAAGGGGATAAAGTCAAGTGCTTCAGTTGCGGTGTGTCACTTCACCACTGGGAACCACAAGATTCGGCCTACCTGGAACATGCTCGATGGTCACCGAATTGTCATTACTTACCCTTAGTGGGACCGAGACATTGAAGTAACTTACCATGTCGTTGAAGAAGAAATCAGATTGGTTAGGAATCAAATGTTGGACATCACCGAGACCAGTATTTAAACTTCATTTCAAAAACGATATTGAATCATTACCTAAAGAACTGCAGGAGAAGTTTTGCAAGGAGGTTTGGCAGGGACTTGCCAGAGTGAAATCTCAATGGGTAACTGTAAAACTTTTGTGCCGAGAAATTCACAAGAGGAAAGTGAAAAAAGTCAACTATCGTGTTAGATTTCTCAGGGTCAAGGGTGCATTCATCCTATTATATCGCTTTAGACCGTTTACATCAAAAGAGTTCAATGAGATTCTTGGACGTTACCCTGAATGGCAGTGGTCAGAAATTACTCACTATGTGGATTACTTTTGCTTTAGGAGAAGATTGTGAATTGTTCTGACTGACCTATTCATGGATGCTTTGCTAGAGAACATTCGTGCTTTGCCTATGGAGTTAAGAGAATGCATTTACCGAGAGCTGGTCAAAATACAAGTGAAACGTAAAGAACAATTGCATCCGTTACATCACCGGTGTTTGAACCACTGGTACCTGAATAATATACAAGGACTGATTCAATTGAAAGTGTTCCATTGGACAGACATCGATCAACGACCCCTGGTTTAAAAAAGGATTGGTTTGCTATTGATGATTCTATGTACTACATTGTAAACTCACTGCATCGAATTGCAGAGGAAGAGTTAACGAATTACCAACATCTTTTACACAATGTCAACTTAGTGAAAGAGGAAACTTCTGAACGAATTGTAATGTGTAAATTAGTGATTAAACGATTTAGATTCGACAATGAATTAAAACCATGTCTGTGCAAACGGTACATTTCTTGTGTCAGAAAGAGGATTTAGTATGACCTATTCATGGATACTTTACAAGAGAACATTTGTGCTTTGCCTGTGGAGTTGAGAGAACGCATTTACCGAGAGCTGGTCAAAATGCAAGTCAAACGTAAAGAACAGTTGCATCCGTTACGTCACCAGATGTTTAACCACTGGTACCTGAATGGTATAAGAAGACTGATTCGTCAGAAATTGTTTCAGTGGTTAGACCTTGTTCAACATTTTGAGAAAGTGAATGAACGAAATGTTCATCATTTTGGTTACTTCGAGATTCACCTAGAGCAACGCATTGAGGAAGACGAGTTAAAGGATTACCAACATATTTTACGTGGAATCTGCTTAGCGAAAGAGGAAACTTCTAAACGAACTCTGAAGTGTAGGTTACAGTATGCAAGATTTAGATTCCCAACTGGAGAACGAAGATCTCTAGTTAGAAAGTACCTTTATTGCTTCCGAAATAAAGAGACTATAAAAACAGGAATCCATGCCACGGCTCATGTCACAAGTGATTGAACAGATTCCGTGGAAGGAACTCAATGACCATATTCAAACCGTGGATCATTACCATCAATTATTACAAGAACTGTATCCAATCAATTTGGGACGACGCATAGTGTGTATCTTAGTGACTTGTTTTCTGGGATTTCGTTTACCAGCCGATTCCTTGTGGACTCTTTACGAACAGTACTTACCACCCAATTCAACATGAAAGTGGTGCCTTTAACTGGTCACGAAAGACTCATTTTGCTCAAAGCCTTGCGTTTTCATCTGGATACTTCTCGACCTCTACGGGAACAAAAGATTCGTCAACTTTTAGCTACCGAAGACGTGTATGACGATGTGTGTGTAGCTTGTGACTTACACCCCCATTGGACAGATGTACGTGCCTGGAAAAAAGGGGGTTTTGAGGCTTGGACCCAAGAAGTGGCCCAGTATGCACGAGAGTTGTGATCCTTCCTTTCAACGTCCAAAGAAAAAGTCACTTTTCAACCTGTGTTAGTGACAGTGCCAGAAGAACCCGTCACCCAGGACAGGACTGTCGTGGACATGCCTGAAAAAACTTTCGGGAGGACACTTGTGTGACCTTACCCCCTATAGAACTGGTCAGAACATTACCCAAAACATGTTGTACAGAAACATGTTTCTATTCCACGCTGATGGTTTTCATGTGCCTTTTATCGTTGTACTTAAGCCTTTGGCTTTTATGTATTTTTGTCTTTCGTGTTCATGTTGAAAACATTCAATAAACGTGTCCTGAAAAAAGTATAAAAACTCTTGTCTTGTCTGTTTTCGTGCCACAAGTGACATTCCTAACACTATGGCTACATCTGCTGGCTCTGCTCCCTCTTCCTCCACTGTCAAAGTCATCGACGAACACTCAGATCGTGCCAGTTGGGAGGCTTTGTATCTTCGCCATCCCTTTAACATGCTCATTGCTGGACCTAGCGGTTCAGACAAAACCGAATTTGTCAAACGTTTGATCGAACATAAACATCATTTGATCGATCGACCACCTCAACGCATCGTGTGGTGTTACAAAGAGTGGCAAGCGGCGTACAGCCTCTTGCGAGAAAGTCAAGGCGATTCCATCGTGTTTGTGGAAGGCATTCCTAAAGAAGACGACGGAATCGTCTCTGACTCCCGTCAAACCCATTTGGTCATTTTCGAAGACATGTTAGGAGAAGACGAAGAAGAAATTAAACTTTGGTTCACGCGCAAAGGGCATCATCGTAATGCCAGTGTCGTTTACATCACTCAAAATTTGTTTCAACAAAGTAAAGCCCATCGCACCATCAGTCTCAATGCGCATTGCGTGGTCTTGTTTAAAAGCCCTCGAGATAAATCGCAAGTGCAAGTCTTAGCCAAACAGTTAGGAACGCCTTGGCTGACTCAGGCGTACGACTATGCCACTCAAACTCCACACGCTTATTTACTCGTCGATTTGAAACCTACGACCCCTGATGATTTGCGATTTCGTACCCAATTGTTTCACCACTGGTGTCAAGACGGAGGGCCTGTCCTGTACACGTCTCCGTCCTCGACTTAATTTCACTCTAAAAAAATCTATAAAAACCTCAGACACTTTTCGTCTGTCTCACACACAGTTTGAACATGACGTCCCTTCAGTCGCATCTTCCCGTCAAATTGATTCGTGCCGGGCTCGTGTCTTAGAAGCTAGTCTCAAACAAGTCTTACGATGGTTCACTGTGACAGCACGTCAATTACTGCAAGGGATCATTCAGACTCCTCATCAAACCAAACGCTTTTTTGATAGAAACAAAGTCGCTTTGACCCAACTGGCCGATCCCTGCATCGACACTCAGACCAAAAAACAAATCATTTTGAAACCTGGAGCGAGCGGTACTCTAGGAGGTGTCATCATTCGCTCTCTCTTAAGATGGGATCCTAATGCTTCCAAAGTTCTCCCCAAGAAAAAAGAAGTCAAACGAAGCTCCAAGAAGAAGAAAAAGAGCCACGGTGTCAAGACCAGGTCCCCAAGGAGACCGTGTCTCCAAGAACTTCTCCAGTGGCGGGACCCTCCTCTTCCCAGTCACCACCCCGGAAAAAGAAAAGTCCCCAGAAAAAGAAGCAGAGAAAAAGTCCCCAGAAAAAGAAAAGCCCACAGAAAACTAGTCGCAAGAGAGGCACTTCGGCCAGGACGCAACCTTACACTCGCAAACCACGACCTGCAACGGTGGTGACCGCGTCTCCGGTAGCCTCAGATTCATTCAATTCTCCGTTGATGACACCAAGAACTGAAAAGTACTTGGAGACGTTGATCACACCAAGAACTTCTCCGTTGATGACCCCAACAATTTCCCCAGTGGCATGACCCTCCAATTTAGCGGCAGTGGCCGCTGCTCACAAAGTACCTGCTCCCAAAATCAAAGTTCAAGAAAGATCGGGCATGTTACAAAGTTTACTGGATTTGTCCAAGCAAGAACTGGCTCGATTTAGTCCGTTGCGTACCCCTGAACGACGTGTCATACCCGTCCTCATGTTGATACGCCGTAAAGACAATCAGTGGCAACGCGTTCCAGTATAAAAAAGGCCTGCAACCAAGTAGGGGTATCAGTGAATTTCCAAAAGATGTCACCTCCAAGAAGTGCACACCGTCACTATCGTCAAAAAAGAAAGAGACAAAGGCAGACTCGTCATCCGACAAAGCGCTTAGCCAAGCATCGACGTTACCCTAAGAAAAGATACAGTCGTTCCAAGAAAAAGAGGCATCAACAAAGGGGAGGATTCCTTGGCGATTTTGGAAAAAACATTGTCACCTTTATGACAAAGCGATAGTCCAAAAAAAAAAAGATAAAAGGGCGTGTGTTAAGTCATCGACGTTAGTGTATGTTTGCTGAATGTCCCGGAACCCACAAGCAAAGATGTCACCCTCCAGAAAACATTCCTCTTCTAAACCCCAAGGAAAGAAAAGGAAAGGACTGCCTCCACGTTTAGTCAAACATGGGGACATGTTATCTGTCCTGTCCAAAGCTTCTCCACCCCCGCGAAAAAAAACTCATTCAAACAGCCTCCAAAGAGGTCATCGATACCGTGTGCGAATGTTGTTTGAACGTCTTGAAAGGTACGATCCCTTTGTCCAAACACCAGAAACAATGCTTAGGCAAACATCGTCACGTTCTTCGCCAAATGGTTCAAAAGAAAATTCCCATTCGTCAAAAGAAGAAGATGTTGATCCAACGTGGAGGAATTTTACCCCTCTTGTTAGGCCCATTGCTGAAAGGAGTCTTGGGAACAGTGTTGGGAGGACTGATGGGAGCAAGATAAAAAGGACCTCTGAAGCCCCAAGATCTCAGAATCGACCCCTGACATCCCATGGAAAGACGAAAACTAGCTTTTGTGCCTTACAAACGATGGATGGAAAACCATCATTGGCAAGAACAACGCACTCCGCATTTACCTCCCAATCCCAATTTGACTGAGATGTCCCAGTTACAACACGAATTGCAGTCCTTGATGGATCTCCAAGATTTGTCCGAAACAGAAAAATCGCAAAAGTACGGTCAACTCTTGCAACGACTGCAACTCTTTCACCAGAAAGCTTTAGACGAAACAGCTCTTCCCACTCTGAAAGATTTTAAGACCTTGATGAAAAGTCCAGCACCATCACCACCACCACCACCACTACCATCCCCAGGGGTCACCAGAGACGCTACTCCACGAAGGCCTGAGGAAGAAGAGATACGAGAAGTGTTTCAAACACCGTCAGCAGCTCCCATTTCAAGTAAGATTGCAGCATCCCTGTTGACCCCGTCCCCCACACCCCAACGAGAAGAAATGAAAGCTTGGGTAAAAAGATGATGTCCACTCCTCCTTCGACAGAAGTGAAAAAGAAAGAAGGGAAACCAGAAGTGAAAAAAGAAAAGAAAACCAAAGCCATTCCATTGCCACCTCCTCCACCACTACCTTCGACTTCTACTCCCGTAGCCCATAGGACACGTAAATCCGTTTCCAAACTCCCCTTTCGACCCACCCAAAGTAGCATCCTCGAAGAGTGGGTGCCTTATTAAGAAACAAGAAAGAAAATGGAGAAGGTGTTAGCCAGCATTTACTACGATCCCTCCCATCCTGCAGGTTACGCAGGAGTTCAAAAAATGTATCGTGCTGCCAAAACTCGACTGAAAAGTCTCCGTTTACCTCAAGTGCAACGATGGTTACAAGAACAAGCTACCTACACTTTACACAAACCCATTCGACGCAAGTTTTCCAGAAGTCGCACCCAAGTGGAAGGCATCGATCATCAATGGCAAGCCGATTTAGCGATGTCTCTCATTTAGCCAGCTAAATCGCGGCTACAAATATTTGTTTTGTGTCATCGACGTCTTTTCCAAATTTGCCTGGGTCGTACCCTTGACTTCCAAATAGAGCAGTGAGTTAGTGCGAGCCCTGCAACGGGTGTTGAAACAAAGCGGTCGTCACCCTCTTCGATGGCAAACGGACAAAGGTACCGAATTTCTGCACCAAGCTTTCCAAAAAGAATTAAAGAAACATGACATTCATTTTTTTACCACCGAGAATCCTGAAACTAAAGCCAGCATCGTGGAGCGTTTTCAAGGTACTTTGAAAGAACTAATGTGGAAATATTTTACGCATCACCACACTCTGAAGTACATCGACATCTTACCGCACCTGGTGCAAGCGTACAACCAATCTTACCATCGAAGCATTGGACGTGCCCCTCAAGAGGTGACTCCCGAGAACTAAGTGATGGTGTCTGATCCCCTGTTTGGTACGTCCCCGACGAGGGCTGTCCCCAAGAAAAGTGGAGTTTTGGTCGTAGGAGATTGGGTACGCATTGGCAAAACCAAACGCACTTTCGACAAAGGTTACTTACCTAACTGGACTACCAAATTGTTTCGTGTCACTGGACGAGTGCATGGCCGTCATCCTGCCGTCTATAAATTGGAAGACATGAACGGAGAAGTGCTCAAAGGAATGTTTTATTTGCCCGAGTTACAACGTGTCACCAAAAAAGAAGACGACGTGTACGACATCGAAAGCATTCTCGAACGCAGAACCCGTAAAGTGGGCAAACGACGTGTCAAAAAAGTCAAAGTACGTTGGAAAGGATATCCACCCAGTTTTGATTCTTGGATCGACGCTTCGCAAGTCATCGACTATAAAAAGAAGTGACCATCATGCCCTTGCACACAGATTCAGCTACGGCGACCACTCCTTCACCCAGTTCTTCTCTGCAAGATTTACAGAAACAATCCTTGTGGGTGTGGTGTGGAGAACGTGTGCCTAAAACGCAAATCGTTTTTTTTCTGCCAAATCTTTGTGGTGTATTGTGTCATCGGTGCAGCCATTGCCAATTTGAATTTGCAACAAGAAGACAAACAATTGTGGACCATTTTATTGAGCAGTTGCATCAGTTACCTGCTCCCCAATCCCTCCCTGAAATTCTCTTCCAACGGGAACAACGGGAACCTTGTGTTCAGTGCCAGTGTCAGTCACCACTCCAACAACAACAACCCCATTTTGGGCGGAGACACGCCTCTGATGTCCAGTAACCCCTCGGACAGCCACAGAACTCTGGAATTATGAGCAATAACAACCAATTTTACTTAACCTTACCCAGTGACAGTTCCATGGAGGTGTTTCCCAAGAACACGTTGTGCTGTTACATGGTCAAATTACCTCAGACCATCGAATTAGATCACGAAGCTCATTGGGAAGTGGCTTTGGTAGAAATCATTCACCCGACCCAAGTCCTCAATGTCCTTCCCAACCAAAATTATTTTTTAGTGGAAGTTCATGACGAACCATTGCAAAAGAACTTGAATACCCGTGTCAAATATGATCACAAAACCTATGATCACAAAACTCAAAAGTGGTCCTACCACTTGTTCGTTCCTGCAAGCTATTATTTTAGTGGTCAACATTTGGTGAGCACCATAACCTCCAGGTTTAATGTCGTGTTTCTTAAAGCTTTGGAGAGTGTCAAAAAAAGTGTCACCCTTGAGTAACACAAAGCAGCTCGTCGCTTCCTGATGAAATTTGACGGGGGTAAAATCATGTCTATTTTATTTTGTCCTGAATTGTTTGATATGTTGGGTGGGAACATGGACATGAGAATGACCATGATCAAGAAAAACGAATTGCCAGTCATTTCCGACAACGATTCTTTTACCAAGTTATTTCGTTCCCCGGTAGAACTGAATCAAGGACTGAATTTGATTTTTGTGTACTCCAATGCGGTGGAGTACAACGTGGTGGGACACACCTCTGTACCGTTACTGCGTGTCATTCCTTTCAAAGTGGATTCTGCTGCGAACGCTGACGAGGAAGGTGGAAACACTTACCACGTCCACCGCGAATTTGTACATCCTCACTATTTGCCCGTCAGCAAGTCGTATTTGGACACGGTCAACATTGCTATAAAAGGAGATCTGGGACAAAATATTCCATTCACCAAAGGAAAAGTCACGGTGAAACTCCATTTTCGAAAATGGTTCTCTCACGACTCGTAAGTCATGTATCCAGTGTACCGAGGGGTTGCTCTACAGCGAGGACACGGTTTATGAGATATGTTAAAATCGGCTTTTCGTTCGGTGGCTCCGGTGTTGAAACCGATGGTGACACGCGGATTGCACGCCTTGAAAGATGCCGCACTGACACAAGGCAAAGAATTTCTCCAAAATGTCATCATCGACAAACAAAACCCCAAAGAAGCCTTCCTGAGGGCAGGCAAAAATGTCTTGCTGAAAACGGGTAAAGACCTTTTGGGTCGACGAGAAACGCCTATAAATGCCCTGCACGCTACCAAGTCAGGAATTCCTACTTCCTTGACACAACAGCAAGGACAAGGCAGAAAGAGACGACGAAGAAAACACCCTTTCACCTGACTTCACACGTCTAAAGCTAGAAAGGCCAAAAAAAAAGAAGAACCGTTCGAGACTTAGACGTTTTCGATTATTGAGAAAGAGAGAAAAATGATGCACCGAGAGTCTTGCGCTTGTTCCAAGTCGGAACTGGATCTGTTTGCCATGCCACCCACCATGATGACGATGCAAGAATCCCAATGGGTGGAATTTCATCCCGTCTCCTCTTTGACGGATTCAGCTCCCATCGAGTTTGATATCAAAGGTCAGCCCGAAGATTACATTGATCTGAATAGCAGTTACCTGTATTTGAAAGTCAAAGTGATCAAAGCGTTGGACAACACCAGTCCTGGAGCCAATGATAGAGTAGCATTCCTTGTTCAACGAAGTGGACTTGTACTTGAATAACAAACTGGTCAGCAGCAGCATGGATACTTACCCTTATCGTGCCTACCTGGAAAATCTTTTGACATACGGAAAATGTGATGTGATGTGATTTGGATTTTTAACGTAGCTTTAACAATTTTTCAGTCATATCGCTACGATGTCTGCAGTGTGGCAGTTTATAGTGATGTCTAGCACTGGGGCATCATGCCGCAGACATGTAGCATGATGTCCCACCCAGTCACATTATCCTGACACCGGGCCGACCAGTCCTAACACTAACCTCTTAATGCTGAGCGCCAATCGAGGCAGCTGTTAGTGCCATTTTTTTGTAAGTCTTTGGTATGACTCGGCCGGGGATCTAACCCATGACCTCCCGCATCTGAGGCGGACGCTCTAACCACTAGGCCACCGGAGCGGTCCGTAGGGAAAAGAAGCCAAGAATACTCATCTGGATGCTTGGGTGGTATGGAAACCTAACACAGCGGGTGATAACACGTTTAACGATACAGCCCTGACAGAAGATGGGAATCCTCACAATGTGGGGTTTAACACACGTAGAAATAAAATTCTACAAGGGCGAAGTTTAGAACTGATGGATCGTTTGTATTTGGACATGTGGTCACAAGAAAAGTATTTGCTAAAAGGGGTGAATGTCCGCCTGAGACTGAATCGTAGCAGTGCCGCTTTCCATTTGATGGCCCATGCCAATGAGTACAAAACTATCATTCAAGAATCCCGACTTTACGTGCGTCGTGTGGAAGTGTTACCCAAAGTGGGAAACGACATCAGTCACACGTTGAGTAGAACGACCGCCAAGTATCCGATACGAAGAGTGGAAGTGAAAACGTTCACCATTCCCGCTGGACAGCGATCTATGATCGAAGATCATCAGTTCCAAGGACAGTTACCCAAACGTTTGATCGTTGGTATCGTCAGGAATTCAGCTTTCAACGGAACCTACAACGAAAATCCTTTCTACTTTCAACACTTTGGTGTGTCCAAGATCGAAGTCAGTCGCGACGGCAAGACCTTGTGTACCCGACCCTTTGAGCCTAACTTTGGTGCCGCGAAGAATTATTTGAGATCATACTTGTCCCTGTACGAAGCCACGGGACAGTTAGGAACCAACACCAGTCACGGTATTTCGTACGACGATTATGCAGGAGGTTATGCTTTGTGGGCTTTTGATTTCACTCCAGACCAAGGCAGCAACGAGGGACATTTCCACCCTATAAAATCGGGTCAGATTCGTGTGGAACTTCAGTTTGCAAACCGAGACCCTGATGTAACGGTGAACGTCATCCTGTATGCAGAATTTGATAATACGATAGAAATCAACAGTTTGAGAGAAGTCATTCTAGATTATTAGAAGTCATGGAAGACTGTTATCCCTCTTTACCTAGTGGAGAAACTTTGGACAAGGAATGTGAGGAGACCGTGGAAGAAGAATCTCAAGACAAAGACGACGAAGTTATGATGAAGTCGAGATGGCCAGAACAAGAAGCGCATTTAGTCTCCTGTTATGCTACAGTATTGGCAGAAAAAAATGAAGGAATTAATTAAGGAAGAGTGTTATAGATGTCACAACGATCATCCCAGTCAAATTCAACACGATAAATGTCTGATGCTGAGTCAAGAAGAAAAATTGGACGAGTATCTGGACAAAGCTTGGGGTCTCATCTCGAAAGAAGTCGTGTTGCATCAGTGGTATAAAGACTTGCGTGAACATTCTTGTCCTCCATTAACGCCTCTGGAGATCCGTCGCATCGAAACTCTCGTGAACCAGAGCTAAACGCCTTTTACTTGTCAGACATTTTCCAAGAGAAAATCAGGATCGAATTGATCACATATCATTACCTGTGAAGAAAAAAAAAACCACACAAATAAATGGATACGTGGGAAAATTATTACCTTTTGAACCACAGTTCGTACACTGCTTCTTGGAATCCTGTCGTCTGTGCTAAAGATGAACTCCCTCATCGCAAACCTCAAGACCATCAAGCTTATGTGATCAACACGGACGACAGTCATCTCCCAGGAACCCACTGGGTAGCCGTCTACTTTCCTCAAGAAGGATGTGTGGAATATTTCGATTCGTATGGATTGCCTCCTTTGGAAGACGATATAATTGACTTTTTAAGAAGAAATGCTCAGACCACCCGATTCAATAATATGAAATTACAAGGCACAGATTCCTTGGTGTGTGGACAATATTGTGTGTATTTTCTGCATCATCGCAGCCTGGGCTATTCTTAAGAACATTTAGTGACTCATTTTGATCCAAGTTCTTCTTCTAGAAACGATGTGAAAGTAGATCGATGGTTTTGTGACCATTATACTGGTCTTTTGTCTCAAGCTAGGAAACGTAGTGTCCATCAATGGCCTAATGACTTCCAACAGTGGAAATCACAATTTCATTCACAACGTTGTCAGCCCTATTTAAAGTAGAGTGTTAGCTGAAAAAAAAATGTTTGTGATTTGAAAAAATGTTTGATGTTATATTGAAAATTTATTGTTGAAAATGTTATAGTTGTTTGTTAGTGTTAAGTGATTTTGAATAAAAAGTGTTGTGTTTTGAAGAAAAAATGCCTTTGTGGTTTGTTTGGCTATAGGAATCCTGATTCATGCTCTTTGACTTCTTACTATCCCTCTCATGACACTCATTGAACGTTCTGACTCGAAAACCGTGTAGGGATGTTTTCCTTCACGTCCGCGCTTTGACCATAAAACCGCGGGAAATCTCCAGTCTAACCATCATTCAGGCAGTGGACAGCGACGGAGCAGGACCGGTGACCAGCAGCGGTGAGCGGACGGGCAGAGCAAGTAGCACGTGCATGTAGGATCACAGAACAAAGAATGTGGCCATAGCACTTTTATCAGTAGAGCAACGTACTCTACACTGTTCTACCTAAAGCCGAAAACAACGTTCACTACACCAAACGTTGCTGAATTAATTCGACCGAAACAGACGGAGAGTAGAGGAGGGAAGCAGCTGATACTGGGGTTTTGTAGTTTGGACGTACAGTGAAGCCACCACCTCAACCATGTCTCCAAGTAGGCGAAATTAAAGTTATAGCTGGAACGATGGAAGACTGGAGCGGCAGTAAAAACCTGGAAATGTCTGCTAGCCCAGGCACTGGGGAAAAAGCTGCGAGACTACCTTTCTAGACCGGACAGCTACCGCAACGCCGGAAAAATCTGCAGTTCAGCATAGCAGTCTAAGAAGAAAGAATAACAAGATTGCTACCATTGCTTTAATGATACACGGCTTTCATTTGGTAGAAAGCCGTATTTGATAATACTTTATTTAAACCAGATTTGACCTTATTGGGTACCGCCGTAAAAATTTCTTACTGACTATTTACTTGTGCGTGATTCAAACTTTTTTAAGTCACTTTGACTCAACTGATTGGTTTATTTTTTAGAATTTAAAAAAAAAGTACACTATGTACGCAAAAATTTTAACTTGTTCGATCAAAATTTATTCAAAATCGATATAACTCTGAAAATTTGACTAATTGCAGAGGTGGCTTACACATTATTGGTATTTTTATTGTCCATTAGTATAACTGGACTCGATTTGAAATAAGTACGGGCTGGCGTTTCGGGAAGTACACAACATCCATGGCTGGCTTGCTGAGCACCTTTTCCTCCTTTACCACGCTCGGATTTCGTACAAAAGTGACAAGATGTGGAACGATTTCCACTTGCCACAAGCCCAGGTGTCCTAATGTGACGTCATAGCTGATGACCAATGGCAGCTGGCGTTACATACTGCTTGGGTTGACACCTGGGGCAGCTAATACAACTGAAAACATGAGTGTGGGTTTGTATTATTCCTACTCATGACTAGGCCTTACATTTAGTTCTGTTTGGGCACATCACTACTGTCCACAAACCAACGGCCCAGTTAAAAAGTACTCTATGAGTACATAAATGCCTGAGTGGTCTGGCACCATTCCTCCGCTCAGGAGTAATCAAAAATTGCTCCGTGTGCAAATAAACCAGTGGTACATGCTCATTGCGAGCGAACACCACTTAAATCCAATTCAACAACAACAACAACAGTCTAACCATCCATTGTCGACTCATCCTCCTACGAAGATGTACTCCAGACTAGCTAAGCTAAACAAAGCCTACGTGAATTTGCATAGGGTCAGACACAGTCTGATACCGAAGCCAGAAGAGACAGAAAATGTGAGAATGTTAAAAGTCACTGAAGACCTGATAGAAGAGCTCTTCAGAGAAGAAATTAACAGAGAGAAAGAAGAATGGACAGAGAAGTACAGACTTCAGAAACAGCAGAGAGAGCAGCAACAGCAACAACAGCAGCAGCAACCTGAACCTGACAGAGGCTTTGTCGATTGTCGTATCGATACCAAAGAGTTCTTCTCTTTCGAAGAAGCAGACCTTATCCTGGGAGAAAGCCTATCGTCAAAGGAGGCCGCAATCTTAGAACCTAAAAAAAGATGGCCATAGCAAACAAAAAACAGCCCTTTTCAGGGCTACCCCAACCTCTAGAAAAGAAATAATTATGAATTTGCCAATGTGTAAATGTAGAGTAGTGTAAATATAAACAATCACTCTTTTCTGGTGTGATTGTATAAGTTATGTGTGTGTGTGTGTGTGTGTGTGTGATTGTAAGCGCTCACGGACTTTTGTGTGGATAGTAGGTTATGATAATGTTTTTTTTTTGTTGTTTGAAGTGTGTGGATAGTAGATTTTGGGTTTAATTTGACTGCTTTGCGTATGTGGATAGTATAATATTTATTTAAATGGCTTGTAAAATTTTTTAGAATAGTGATGGGTAGTATAAAAAAGTGAGTGAGTGTTTCTTTTAGGTCCGCGCGTTGTTTGGTCATGATCTAGGTATCATAAGTTTTGTCTTAGGGGGATGTTTTGCTTCACGTCCGCGCGTTTTAAGTGATGATCTAGCTAATATATGATTTGAGTCTTGGGGGATGTTTTCCTTCACGTCCGCGCTTTTCGTATAAATTGAAAATCGCTAGGCTGTCTAGCTACCCTTGTTGATTGATCAACACTAGAGAATGAACACCAGACTAGCGAAACTGTTAGAACTTCATGTGCACCTGGAATATGCCAGGCCATGCTGAATGAACTGGCCGCAGAGGCTATAGTGGAAGAAGGAAGGATAAAAGAGGAGGAGAGAAGAAAAAAAGAAGAGGAGGAAAAGGAGAGAGGAATGGCTGTACCACAGCCACAACAAGGAAATTTCAGAATCACAGAGACAGAAGATTGGGATTCTGAAGCCACTCATCCCGCCTCTGCACTCCCAGCGAAAAGAGTGAAAGGAAACTGGAGTAGGAGATGTGTTTGCGGTGCCAGGCCGGGGAGGTGCAACCACTAACAGGTGTCTGTGGAGTTGAAAAAAACAGCCCTTTTCAGGGCTACCCAAACCTCTAGAAAATAAATAGTAATCGATTTGCCAATGTGTGTATGTAGAGTATTGTGAATATGAACACTGACTCTTTTTTCCTAGTGTGAGTGTATGTGTTTGTGTTTGTAAGCACTCACGTACGTTTGTGTGGATAGTAGATTATTGGGTTTTGTAAGTGATAAAGTAAGTTTGTGTGGATAGTAGATTTGGGTTTGATTTTAATGCTTTGCGTGTGAGGATAGTAGATTTTGGGTTTGTTTATTGCTGCTTCGCGTATGTGAATAGTAGATAATATGAGATGAGAAAAGTAGGGGATGTTTTCCTTCACGTCCGCGCGTTGTTTGGTGATGATATAGGTAATATAAGTTTTGTGTCTTAGGGGGATGTTTTCCGTCACGTCCGCGCTGTTCCTATAAGAACTCGTAGCATTCGTTGTACGCGCCATTCTACGGAATAAGCGAAAAGAAAATGGTAGCTGTATCTGACCTGTTCAACAACTTAAAGGAAACATACTATTGGATGATAGACAGTGAATATGTAGTGGAAAGAATTGAAAGAGAATGGAGGATAAGAAACAGTATGGACTTTGCTAACAAACTAAAAGTAGCCAGGGAGAAGATGGAGGAGTTAATAGAAGAAGAAGTGAAGAAGTTGAGAGGGTTTATTAATCTTCCCTATGTCAAAATTGGAATGTTAAAAGAGCCTTGGATAATGTTGCAGAAGTAAGGTGTTTTTTTTGAAGGAATGGTGAAATGGTCAGATTGGCCCTTTGTCAAAAGGGGTTTGGAAAAGCTGAAGAAAGCTGAAGAACTAATTAGAAAAGTGATGGTGGAAGAAGTAAAGAAGATAAAGGAGAAATGGAATAAAGAAAGAAAGGATAAGGAAAATTTAAAGAAAAAGGAAGAGTTTGAGAGGCTCAATCAGAACTGGATAAAAGTTCAGGAAAAGTTCAGAGCTCTAGGCCATCCTGAATGGATGCAAGAAAAGGAGAAGAAGAAGACAGGAATAGTGGCAAAAGTGAGAAGATGATTGAAGAAGTGGAGGAGTTAGAAGAAGAAGAAGAAGAAGAAACCCAAAGGCCCTTTTCAGGGCCACTCATAGGTCTCGAAAAGATCTTGACTTTCATTGCCTAGCCCCTTTTTTTTAATAAAAAAAAAATAGAGACCCTCCCTGTTTCAATTTTCCCATGTTCCATTTCCATAGACCCATCAGGTCGGGATCATATTAAAATAGGGTCCCGACCCTGTTCCATTTCCCCTTGACGCTAAACAGGCCCAAGATTTTTTTTTCCATGTTAAATTCCCTTGAGGTTAAACAGGCCCAGGGTTTTTGCCCATGTTAAATTTACATAGAGGCTAAACAGGCCCACGGTGGTTGTTAATGATAATTCCCCTTGAGGCTAAACCGCCCCACTTCATTACTTCCATAGGAACCTTTTGCATTCTTACAGTCAGTCTATGCATTACGTAATTATTTTTTTTATCAAAGACTATTTCCAGTTGACCAAATGTTTTTCGTTTATTCTTTGTTCCTGCTTTGTTCGTTTCTATTAAAATAGACAAGTAACGCTTTCAGATTTAGAGAAAAAAATCAACAGTTAATTGATATATAAAATCAAACATATATTTAATATGAGTGTGCGTTTGGATGTAGAATTCTGACGAGAGAAGCAATCAGTTACGATCTCTTCTGTCTTGATTTTTATCTGAAATTGAGTTTTATCTCAAAGGCCTCTATCTTTCTGAATTTCTTGCAAATTGTGTGCTATTTGTCGCGAAGCGGACTTGCCCTGGAAACGTCATTTTTTGCATATTTCTTGGTAAATGCAGAGATAGTTGTCGAAATCGCACATCCACCCTCCTACCACCATTTATCAGTAAACTTGTTCTTTACTTGAAGTTTCAATCAGCCGCTAACCACTTTTGTCCCTGGTAACGCATAAATAAATCATTAGATAAATGACACCCTTCATGCTTAGGGAGCCTTCCTTATGGTGAGACACTTTGACAGTATTCTCCATCTATTTAACCTAATTAAATGCAGTGGGTAGTAACTTCGTTATTGTTCATCAAATCTACAGGAGTTTTGAATTCTCAAACAAATCAAGTTGTCTTTTTCTTTTCAATAGAGTCCACGTAAGGTGGACATAAAATGGTATACTAGGAGAAACGTGAATATCTCTTCTATTGATCGAAGGATCGAGGTTATATTCTATTGCCTGCTGATATACACGAACATATTTCATTCAATTGCAATTGATGTTTGGCATGCATACTTTTTTATATATATAAAAAAAATGATTCAGCATTCTTCATTTAGACTGTAAATTACCTATTAGGTAGGTCTATTTATGATACAGTAGATATCGATCGATCCACCAACCCGACCCGCAATATGTATGTATGTATGTATGTATGTATGTATGTATGTATGCATATATGTATGTATAGGGGTCCCGAGTGGCCGAGTGGTCTAAAGCGCTCTCCGTTACGGATCACTGCCATCTCACCTCTGTCTGCGTGGGTTCGAGTCTCGGATTCGGCTAATGTGGGTACGTGAGAAAGCTTGCCAGTAGCTTCTCGTGGGTCAGTGGTTCTTTCCGGGGAATTTCCCGGGTTCTTCTTCCACCATTAATACTGGCGTTCATGTGTAGCCTATCGTGTGCTGAAAAATGGCGTTAAACCCTACAACAACATATATATATATATATATATATATATATATATATATATATATATATATATATATATATATATATATATATATATATATGTGTGTGTGTGTGTGTGTGTGTGTGTGTGTGTGTAATAGAGAAATGTACTGAAAAATTCGTTTAAGCCATAGTAAAACGATCTTCATTGTCAATCCTTTATAATTTTGATTAGTTGCTGTCAGAACATCAACAAAAATCGAATGAACCCATTAACACGAATAAAATAACTACCTTGACAGCTATATATTGCATTGTCAGTAGGAGTTTCGATCAGTTTACTAGTTGTTTAATAGGAAAATCTGAAAGAAACAACATTACACCTGGCTGATTTTTTTGATGATCATACTTCGACTGAAATAATATTTTCTTCTCCTGCTTCTCTATTCCAGCAGTTACAACTTCATCATTTCTTAGGCTGTATTATATTTGGCTACAAAGGAAATTATACAATTTTCAATAAAGCATGACTTTGATTTCCCATGGGAGCTATTGACAGTACATATGACTTTAGGAAATCTCAGAGGGATATTTTGTCTTGTTGAGGTTAGTCGCTACGATACTGGGATTGGCTAAGTCAAATACTTCTACCAATCGATCGGATTGTCGATCGAGAGAGAGAGAGAGAGAGAGAGAGAGAGAGAGAGTCGAATTCAGACAAGATAAATTCAATACCAATTTATTTTTGAGGGTGGAAGAGGATGATGGTGTTGTGTCAAAAATATGGACATTATTTTCCACCTCAGCATGCACACTGTTTCAGGAGAATACCATTTGTAAACAGGCAGTAAGGAAGAAGGCAAATCGTCAACTCATACATATTTTTCTACATTTTTGGGGGGTTGTGGGTTGTATTTTTAAAAAATCAGCACCAGCGTCTCTTCAGACGGCTACTGGCATTGTATAAAAGCATCGTCGTTAATTCTGTCATTTCACTCTCATCAAATTTCTGGTTTGGAGTTTCAAAATGGCGTAAGCAGAAACCATTAATTTACATCTGCCTTTTCTCAATTTTTCGGTCTGAATAGTCCCTTTTCTTTTCACTTTGTTTCTCTTAACATATTATATTTTTCTATTCTCACTTAGTGGCAGTCATGTCAATAACATTTACTTGACTACTACCATCTTACACAAGCCACATAACAATGGCGATGATGAAGATAAAATTACTGAACCAGAAAGACGGCAGAACCTTGTCTAAAAGTGTATGCTGAGAGCACATCTGCCAAAGGAACAGTTAGGTGTCCTGGCGGGAAAAATACCAAAGGTGGATTCAGTAATATTATTCGACAAAATAAACCAAAATAATTATTCGGTCTTACTGTGAAGACATTTTTTGAACTGGTTTACATAATATAAATAATGGCATAAAGGTAAATGGTTTTGAATTCAATAGTTTTCAGAGAAGTACAAGGAATATTTAGTTTGATATTAATTGAAAAATTAAATTATCTAGTGATGATGCATGTTTCTTTATAAGTTTATACTGCTTTAAAAAAAACCAAAAAACTGAGAATAAAAATGTTCAATTGCAAATTCCACACACAAACACAAACACATATACACACATACGCACACACAAGAAAAGGCGAAAAGATGTACTCCTTTTTTTGCAAGCGACGTGTTAATACGCAAATGATTTTCATTTATTGTACGGTCGAGGCAAGAAGTAACAGCACTGTTAGCAAGATGGTTAATATAGTGGTGCTTGTGGAACGAATAAACTACTAAATGGGTAAATATACACATTTGTATTCCTCTGCATTTACGGACAATTCGAAGGTCCTGTAAACTTGGCAAAGTCAGTCTTCAGTGGTTCAAAAAAAAAAAAAACGGAATTTGTGGACCAGTCTATGAAATCGCTGTTTTAGACTTAGATGTATGAATGGTCAAATTTGACATAAATTTGAGATCATGCTTACTTTAAAAAAGATTCAAGATGAGATGCAAATAGCTGAAAATAAAAGTACCCGTTGTAGATGGATGTCTTGTTCGCTTGTTGATAATACCCACAGGCTATTTAAAAAGTGTAAATTATTCTGTGTGTGTTTCTAAAAAGAACTAAACAAGGACATTCTTTGCAAAACAAGACAAGACACTGTACTTAATTAATCTCTACTTCGATCCACGAAGTTCAGTTGCTTATACAAATATAAAAAAATACTGAGAACAAATTAAACGGCGGTGGAGGGGTACATAAAGAGGTCCACTCTTAACAAGTAATTTTACTCCTCCTCGAGCGCTCCACTGACCTAAGTGGTTAGAGCTTCTGCCCCGGATGCGGGAGATTTCAGGTTCAAACCCCGGCCGGTCAGATAAAAAAAAACTTATAAAGATCGTACTAGCAGCTTCCTCGCTTGGCGCTCAGCACTTAGAAGTTAGTGTTATGTGATTGGGTGGGACATGTCTGCGGCATGATACCCCAGTGCTAGAAATCACGTTAAACTGCCACAATGCAGACATCGTAGCGATATGACTCAGATTGTTAAATCGACGTTAAAAATCCAAACACACACACACACACACACACTTCGTTGTTGGTAAATGCTAAGCTGAACGTTTGATTTACGTGCAATACGACTGAACTTCTTCAGCCCTTCCATTCAAATAGACTCAAATTGTTTTCCAGAATTAAAAAGTTGCTATCATCAAAGAAGCGTATTATTTACGATAGTTTCGTATGATCATGCGTTTGATTTGTAAACTGTACAGTAACCTTGGTTTTGTTTTGTGGTTTGACAAAATGCCTTCCACAGGTCTTGATGCAACAGAAACCATTCTACATCAGGAGTTATACAATACTGAGTTTGTGTCTGATCCGGACACTCGTTCAAGGGAAAGGCTTGTGGTGGTGTCAGTCCTTCGTACACATCCGTAAACAGTATAACCTCATTTTTTTTTTCTTATTTGTATTTTTTTTTCTGTCAAAATTGATATAAGTATACATTGCCTATTCGGCTGAGGTTTATACAGTATCCCTATGTTTTTATTCGTGGATAGGTAGATAGGTAGGTAGGTACGCAGGCATGTAGATAGATATATAGATAGATATACATACGTAGTAGATTTGTATGAGGTATAACCGTCCTACTCCTAACCTGATCCTTTGAGACATTTTGGATCCGTTTCTTGTCGCACTGCACGAACGCATATTCATACTATGTACATTTAAAATCACTGTTATAAGAACTGAATTTTTCAGTTGGAAATTAAATGAGTCTAGTGTACGTACTTAATCAGGACTAAATGTTAAAAATTGTATTACAATCTCAACTTGTGTGTCGGCAGTAGACTACTAAAAAATTACTGTAGACAGTGACTAATATGGGTATCAGTAATTAACAGCTACAATAAACATAATCCAGGACTACGGAATACTTTAGAAGCTGTACAATCTACTTTTCTTTGGCAACGACATTAGCATAATTTGGATTTGTGCCAGATATATACCATACGTTTTGTCTACATAAACTCGTTTATTAAAATGCATTCTAACCTAATTTTCCTCCACGTTCTGAGACCAGGGGAGTATTAAACAATGTGGGCACAATTTTATAATCGGAAATTAAACTTTGACGGACAAAATATCTTTCTCTTAATCAGAATTGTGTCATTAAAACGCTTGAGGATAGTAAGCAGGTAAAATCGTCATCTGTTTACAGCCATCACATTTTCATTTAGATAATTATTTCGTTTTGCTCATTAGTCACCAATTCACCGATAATTACAACTAAAACAATTAAATATCCGGGATATAATTTACGGTTACGGCAATTTACCTGGTAAAAGAAAACGACGCTATGGCTCATCCACTTCTAGGTCGATATAAACTAGTGTACAGCACAATATTCAATTTGAAGCCAACTACTGGAAGCATTAAACACTTTCAAGCTTTTCTACCAGTAGAAATAGTCATGTAAACTTTTGTAATTTCAACGCTTTTTGTGTTTATTGTTTGTCTTGTCTATGTTTGGTTAGAACGTCTGCTTCGGATGCGGGAGGTTGCGGGTTCGAACCCTAGCCAAGTCATACCAAATACTTATAAAAATGGTACTAACAGCTATCGTGATAGACGCTCAACATTAAGAGGTTAGTGTTAGGAGTAGTGAATGGGGGCACTTTACGGACAATGGGAATTAGCATTAAAAACACCCTTGGGGCACTTTACGGACAAGGGAAAATTAACATGGAGAAAAATCGTGGGGCACTTTACGGACAAGGGGATTTAACATGGGAATAAATCGTGGGTCACTTTACGGACAAGGGGAATTTAACATGGGAATAAATCGTGGGTCACTCTACGGACAAGGGGAATTTAACATGGGATTTTTTTTTTTAAAAAAATTTTTAAAAAAATTTTTTTAAAATTTAAATTTAAATTTAGGCAATTCAAAGACTATCTCTTTTCGAGATATATGGCTGGCCCTGAAAAGGGCCTTTGGGTTTTCTTCTAATTTCTTCTTTTCCTCCACCAACTTCTTATTTTATCTCCAACACTCTTTCTCTTCTTTTTTTTCTCCTTCTCTTCTTTCTTCTCTTCCTCCTCTTCTTTCTTCCTCTTCTCATTTTCCTCTTCTTTTTCAATTTTTTCGTTCCATGTTCTTATTCTTATCTTTTCCTCTTCATCCTCCTTCTCCTCCTTGATTTCCTTCATTACACCACTAATCTTGTCCTTTGCTTTTCTTAAATTGTTAATTTCCATCTTTACACGATGGGGACTATAGGAATAATGGTCTTCAACCAGTCTTATTAGCATCTGTTCCATTATTCCTAAGTTGTCTAACACGTCTTGCAAGGTTTGCATCTTGTCCATTTGGTTTGACGCCATCTTCTTTGTATTCTTTGCAGAATGGTTTGAACGATGAATACTGTGGGTTCTTATACGAAAAGCGCGTACGTGAAGGAAAACATCCCCCTAAAACATAAAATGGATCTTACCTAGATGATGACCAAACATCGCGCGAACGTGAAGGAAAACATCCCCCTACTTTCTCATTTCATATAATAAAACCCTAACTATACTCTTCACATACGCTAAGAAACCCATAATCTACTATTCACACAAACATACCTGAGCTCTTACAAACACAAACACACAAACACACAAACTCATACCCTCACACTATCTTAAAAAAGAGTTAGTGTTTATATACACACTACTCTACCTACACACATTGGCAAATTGATCGTTATTTCTTTTCTAGAGTATTGGGTAGCCCTGAAAAGGGCTGTTTTTTGAACTCCTGATGCACCTATCTAATGGTTGCACCGTCCTGGCCTGGCGCCACACACGCATCTTCTTCCCCAGTCTTCTTTCACCTTTCTTCTGGGAAGCGCAGAGGGAGGATGATTCGCTTCAACACCCCAATCCTCTGTCTCGGGAATATTGAACGACATCCTCTCTTCTCTTTTCTTTTCCTCTTCTTCCCTCTCTCTTCTCTCCTCCTCTTCCTTCTTTACTCTTGCTTCTTCTACTATAGCCTCCGCTGATAGTTCGTTTACTATGCGCCTGGCATATTCCAGGTGCATCTGGAGTTCTAACAGTTTCACTATTCTGCTATTCATTCTTGTGTTGATCAATCAACAAGGGTAGCTTGACTGCCCAGCGAGTTTCAATTTATACTGAAAGCGCGTACGTGATGGAAAACATCCCCTAAAAACATAAAATTCATCTTACCTAGATCATGACCAAAAAAACAACAACGCGCGGACCTAAAAGAAACACTCACTCACTTTTTTTATGCTACCCATTACTATTTTAAAATTTTTTATAAATCACTTCAATAGACTATCCACATAAGCAAAGCAATCCAATCTAACCCCAAATATACACCTCAAACACCAAAAAAGACATAATTTTAATCTACTATCCACACCATCCTACTTTATCACTTACAAACACACAAACTCACAATCCTATACACTAACACATACCCTTACAGTTTTTTTAAAAAAGAGTTAATGTTTATTTTCACACTACTCTACCTACACATTGGCAAATTAATAGTTATTTCTTTTCTAGAGTATTGGATAGCCCTGAAAAGGGCTGTTTTTTGTTTTGCTATGGCATTCTTTTTTAGTTTCTAAGAATGCGATGTCCTCTGAGGATAGACTTTCTGGCGATAGGTCTGCTTCTTCGGAAAGAGAAGAAGAATTCTTTGGTGTCGATACGACAATCGACAAAGCCTCTGTCAGCTTCAGGTTGTTGCTGCTGCTGCTGTTGTTGCTGCTGTTGCTGCTGTCTCTGAAGTCTGTACTTCTCTGTCCATTCTTCTTTCTCCTTGTTCATTTCTTCTCTGAAGAGCTCTTCTATCAGGTCTTCAGTGATTTTTAACATTCTCACATTCTCTATTTCTTCTGGCTTCGGTATCAGACTGTGTCTGACCCTATGCAAATTCACGTAGGCTTCGTTGAGCTTAGCTAGTTTGGAGCACATCTTCGTAGGAGGATGAGTCGACAATGGATGGTTAGACTGGAAACAACCCCGGTTCTTAAAGTGAAAGCGCGGACGTGAAGGAAAACATCCCCCACACGGTTTTCGATTCGCAACGTTCAGTGATTGTCATGAGAGGGATAGTAAGAAATGAAAGAGCATCAATTCAACATTCTTATAGCTAAACAAAAGACAAAAGCATTTTTTCAAAACACAACATTTTTTATTCAAAAATCACTTAACACTAAACAACAACTCTAACATTTTTAACAATAATCCAACACTATAACATCAAACAATTTTTTCAAATCACAAACATTTTTTTCTCAATTCACAATCTACTTTAAACAGGGCTGACAACGTTGTGAATGAAATTGTGATTTCCACTGTTGGAAATCATTAGGCCATTGATGGACACTACGTTTCCTAGCTTGAGACAAAAGATAAACATAATGGTCACAAAACCATCGATCTACTTTCACATCATTTCTAGCAGAAGAACGAGGATCGAAATGAGTCACTAAATGTTCTAAGGAATAGCCCAGGCTCCGATGATGCAGAAAATACACACAGTACTGTCCACACACCAAGGAATCTGTGCCTTGTAATTTCACATTATTGAATCGGGTGGTTTGAGCATTTCTTCTCATAAAGTCGATGATATCGTCTTCCAAAGGGGGCAATCCATACGAATCGAAATATTCCACACATCCTTCTTGAGGAAAGTAGACGGCTACCCAGTGGGTTCCTGGGAGATGACTGTCGTCCGTGTTGATCACGTAAGCTTGATGGTCTTTAGGTTTGCGATGAGGGAGTTCATCTTTAGCACAGACGACGGGATTCCAAGAAGACGTATACGAACTGTGGTTCAAAAGGTAATAAAGTTCCCAGGTATCCATTGTTTTGTGTTTGTTTTTTTCTTCTTCACAGGTAATAATACGTTGTCAATTCGATCCTGACTTTTTGCTTGAAAATGTCTGAGGAATAAACGGTTATTCGTTCTGTTTCCTCACTCTGATTCAGGAGAGCTTCGATACGATGGATCTCTTGAGTGGTTAATGGTGGACAAGAATGTTCACGCAAGTCTTTATACCACTGGTGCAACACGTCTTCGTTCGAGATGAGACTCCAAGCTTCGTCCAGATACTCGTCCAATTTTTCTTCTTGACTTAACATCAGGCATTTATCGTGTTGAATTTGACTGGGATGATCGTTTTGACATCCATAGCAATTTTTCTTGATCAATTCCGTCATTTTGTCCACCAAGTGTTTGGCAAAACAGGAGACTAAATGGGCTTCTTGTTCTGGCCATCTCGACTTCATCATGACAATTTCTTCGTCTTGGGATTCTCCTTCCACGGTCTCCTCACATTTCATGTCCAAAGTTTCTTCACTTTGTAAAGAGGGATAACAGTCTTCCATGGCTTCTAATAATCTAGAATGACTTCTCTCAAACTGTTGATTTCTATGGTATTATCGAATTCTGCATACAGGATGACGTTCACTGTCTCTGGCAGAGGATTTGCAAACTGAAGTTCCACACGAATCTGGCCGGATTTTATAGGGTGGAAATGTCCCTCGTCGCTGCCTTGGTCTGGAGTGAAATCAAACGCCCACAAAGCATAGCCTCCTGCATAATCTTCGTACGTAATACCGTGACTGGTGTTGGTTCCTAACTGACCGGTGGCTTCGTACAAGGACAAGTACGATCTCAAGTAATTCTTCTCTTTAAAGTCAGGTTCAAAAGGTCGGGTACACAAGGTCTTACCATCGCGACTGACTTCGATCTTAGACACGTCAAAGTGTTCAAAGTTGAAAGGATTTTTATCGGCAGCTCCGTTGAAGGCTGTATTCTCGACCATACCAACGATCAAACGTTTGGGTAACTGTCCTTGAAACAGATGATCTTCGATCATGGATCGCTGTCCCTTGGGAATGGTGAAGGTTTTCACTTCCACTCTTCGTATGGGATATTTGGCGGTCGTTCTGCTCAACGTCTGACTGATGTCGTTTCCCACTTTAGGTAACACTTCCACACGGCGTACGTAGAGTCTGGCTTCTAGGATTTTGGTTTTGTACTCGTCAGCATTACCCAATAAATGGAAAGCGGTACTGCTCCGATTCAGTCTCAGGCGAACATTCACTCCGTTTAGCAAATATTTCTCTTGCAACCACATGTCCAAATGCAAACGGTCCATCAGTTCTAAACTCTGTCCATCTTTGATTCTGTCTCTTCGTTCTATAAATCCCGCATTGTTGTCTTTCTTTTCATCAGTTTCGAATGTTTCAAACTTGCCTGCTTCGTCAGCTTCCCATACCACACAGGAATTGAGATGAGTGTTCTTGGCATCTATTCCGTACGTCAAGAGATTTTCCAGGTAGGCACGATAAGGGTAAGTATCCATGCTGCTACTGACCAGTTTGTTATTCAAGTACAAGTCCACTCCACTGAACAAGGAATGCATGAAATTGTTGACGGGAGCTACTGCTTCAGTGTCTATAGGACCTCCAGTCTTATCTAGAATTTTGACTTTCAGGTACAAGTAACTGCTATTCAGATCGATGTAATCTTCGGGCTGTCCTTTGATTTCAAACTCGATGGGAGCGGAATCGGTCAATGAGGAGACGGGGTGAAATTCCACCCACTGAGATTCTTGCATGGTCATCATGGTGGGGGGCATGGCAAACAGATCCAGTTCCGTCTTGGAACAAGCGCAAGACTCTCGGTGCATCATTTTTTTGTTCTGTGTCTCAATAATCGAAAACGTCTAAGTCTCGAACGGTTCTTCTTTTCTTGGCCTTTCTCGCTTGAAGTCTGGTGAAAGGGTGTTTTCTTCTTCGTCGTCTCTTTCTGCCTTGTCCTTGCTGAATGCCTGACTCGGTAGCGTGCAGGGCATTTATAGGTGTGTCTCGTCGGCCCAAAATGTCTTTTCCCGTTTGCAGCAAGACATTTTTGCCTGCCCTCATGAAGGCTTCTTTAGGGTTTTGTTTGTCGATGATGACATTTTGGAGAAATTCTTTGCCTTGCGTCAGTGCCGCATCTTTCAAGGCGTGCAATCCTCGTGTCACCATCGGTTTCAACACTGGGGCCACCGAACGAAAGGCCGATTTTAACATGTCTCCTAAACCGTGTCCTCGCTGTCGAGCCACCCCTTGGTACACTGGATACATGACTTGCTTACGAGTCGTGAGAGAACCGTTTTCGAAAATGGAGTTTCACCGTGACTTTTCCTTTGGTGAATGGAATATTTTGTCCCAAATCTCCTTTTATAGTAATGTTGACCGTGTCCAAATACGACTTGCTGACCGGCAAATAGTGAGGATGGACAAATTCGCGGTGAACGTGATAAGTGTTTCCACCTTCCTCGTCAGCGTTTGTGGCAGAATCCACTTTGAAAGGAATGACACGTAGTAACGGTACGGAGGTGTGTCCCACCACGTTGTACTCCACCACATCGGAGTACACGAAGATCAAATTCAGTCCTTGGTTCAGTTCTACCGGGAAACGAAAATACCTGGCAAAAGAGTCGTTGTCATGAATGACTGGTAATTCGGGGCTTTTTTTTTGTTCTCCTGTCTTCCTCAGCTCCACGTCACCGCCCAATATGTCAAACAATTCAGGACAAAATAAGAAAGACATGAATTTTTTGGACCCCTCAGAAAATTTCATCAGAAAGCGACGAGCTATTTTGTGGTATTCCAGGGTGACACTTTTTTGGACATTACTCAAAGCTTTATGGAACACGCCATTAAACCTGGAGGCTATGGCGCTGACCAAATGATGACCACTGAAATAATAGCCTGGGAGAATGAACAAGTTGTAGGTGGTTGTTTTAGTTCTGTCATCAGAGGTTTTATTGGTATATGTGCCAATCTTATCCAACTCATCTTGCAATTGTTTGTCATGAACTTCCACCTTAAACCAATTTTGCTGGGCAGTGATATTGTGGACTTGGGTTGGGTGAATCATTTCCACTAAAGCCACTTCCCAATGGGCTTCGTGATCTAAGGGGATGGCTTGAGGTAATTTGGCCGTGTAACAGCACAACGTGTTGTTGGGAAACACCTCCATGGAACTGTCACTGGGTAAGGTTAAGTAAAATTGGTTTTGGTGACTCATAATTCCAGAGTTCTGTGGCTGTCCGAGGGGATATTACTGGATGTCAGAGGCGTGTCTCCACCCAAAATGGGGTTCTGGTTGTGGTTGTTGGAGTGGTGACTGGCACTGGCACTGGACACAACGTTCCCGTTCGAGGAGAATTTCAGGGAGGGATTGGGAAGCAGGTAACCGATGCAACTGCTCAATAAAATGGTCCACAATTGTTTGTCTCCTTGTTGCAAACTCAAATTGGCGATGGCTGCCCCGATGACACAATACACCACGAAGATTTGGCAGAAAAAGACGATTTGCGTTTTAGGCACACGTTCTCCACACCACACCCACAAGGGTTGTTTTTGTAAATCTTGCACAGAAGAACTAGGGGAAGAAGGACTGGTCGACGTAGCTGCGTCTGCTGTGTGAAAGGGCATGATGGTCACTTCTTCTTTTTATAGTCGATGACTTGCGAAGCGTCGATCCAAGAATCGAAACTGGGTGGATATCCTTTCCAACGTACTTTGACTTCTTTGACACGTCGTTTGCCCACTTTACGGGTTCTGCGTTCCAGAATGCTTTCGATGTCGTACACGTCGTCTTCTTTTTTGGTGACACGTTGTAACTCGGGCAAATAAAACGTTCCTTTGAGTACTTCTCCGTTCATGTCTTCCAATTTATAGACGGCAGGATGACGGCCATGCACTCGTCCAGTGACGCGAAACAATTCGGTCGTCCAGTTAGGTAAGTAACCTTTGTCGAAAGTGCGTTTGGTTTTGCCAATGCGCACCCAATCTCCTACGGCCAACTCTCCACTTTTCTTGGGGACAGCCCTCGTCGGGGACGTACCGAACAGGCGCTCGAACACCAGCACTTCGTTGTCGGGAGTCACGTCTTGCGGGGCACGTCCGATGCTTCGATGGTAAGATTGGTTGTACGCTTGCACCAGGTGCGGTAAGATGTCGATGTACTTCAGAGTGTGGTGATGCGTAAAATATTTCCACATGCGTTCTTTCAAAGTGCGTTGAAAACGTTCCACGATGCTGGCTTTGGTTTCGGGATTCTCGGTGGTAAAAAAATGAATGTCACGTTTCTTTAATTCTTTTTGGAAAGCTTGGTTCAGAAATTCGGTGCCTTTGTCCGTTTGCCATCGAAGAGGGTGACGACCGCTTTGTTTCAACACCCGTTGCAGGGCTCGCACTAACTCGCTGCTCGATTTGGAAGTCAAGGGCACGACCCAGGCAAATTTGGAAAAGACGTCGATGACACAAAACAAATATTTGTAGCCACGATTGTAGCTGGCCAAATGAGAGACATCGGCTAAATCGGCTTGCCATTGATGATCGATGCCTTCCACTCGGGTGCGACTTCTGGCAAACTTGCGTCGAATGGGTTTGTGTAAAGTGTAGGTAGCTTGTTCTTGTAACCATCGTTGCACTTGAGGTAAACGGAGACTTTTCAGTCGCGTTTTGGCAGCACGATACAATTTTTGAACTCCTGCGTAACCTGCAGGATGGGAGGGATCGTAGTAAATGCTAGCTAAGACTTTTTCCATTTTTTTTGTGTTGATTGGTGTCTTAATAAGGCACCCACTCTTGGAAGAGGCTACTCTTTTTCTCTTGGGGTATTTTCTTGGATTGCAAGGCTTTGCGTGTGCGGCCAGCAATAGGTGTCGAAGAGGAGGAGGATGTCTGAGCAGGGGATATCGGTTCTTGTTTCACTTCTGTCTTCACTTCTGTCTTCACTTTCTTTTTCTCTTGTGAGGAAGAAGGGGTCGCCATCATCTTTTTAATCCATCCAATTCTGGAGGTAGGTGGTGTTGTTAACTTGCGTACTTTTTCTGGTGGAGTTTGAAACCCTTCTTCTTCTTCTTTTCCTTTTTCTGTCTTGGTCACGGGTACTGGTGGTACTGGTACTGGTACTGGTACTGGTGATGGTGCTGGACTTTTCATCAAAGTCTTAAAATCTTTCAGAGTGGGTAAAGCTGTTTCGTCTAAAGCTTTCTGGTGAAAGAGTTGCAGTCTTTGCAAGAGTTGACCGTACTTTTGCGATTTTTCTGTTTCGGACAAATCTTGGCGATCCAACAAGGATTGCAATTCGTGTTGTAACTGGGACATTTCGCTCAAATTGGGATTGGGAGGTAAATGCGGGGTGCGTTGTTCTTGCCACCGATGGTATTCCATCCATCGTTTGTAAGGCACTAAAGCTAGTTTTCGTCCTTCCATGGGGTTGTCAGGGGTGAATTCTGAGATCTTGGGACTTCCGAAGGCCTTTTTATCTTGCTCCCATCAGTCCTCCCAACATGGTTCCCAAGACTCCTTTCAGTATGGGGCCTAACAAGAGAGGTAAAATGCCTCCACGTTGGACCAACATCTTCTTTTTTTGACGAATGGGAATTTTCTTTTGAACCATTTTCCGAAGAACGTGACGATGTTTGCCTAAGCATTGTTTCTGGTGTTTGGACAAAGGGATCGTGCCTTTCAAAACGTTCAAACAACATTCGCACACGGTATCGATGACCTCTTTGGAGGCTGTTTGAATGAGTTTTTTTCGTAGGGGTGGAGAAGCTTTGGACAGGACAGATAACAGGTCCCCATGTTTGGCTAAACGTGGTGGTAGTCCTTTTCTTTTCTTTCCTTGGGGTTTTCTGGAGGGTGACATCTTTGAGTCTTTAGGAGCACCTAAAAACACTGATACCCTACTCGGTCACAGGCCTTTTTTATACTGGAACGCGTCGCCACTGATTGTCTTTACGTTTTATCAGTTTGAGGACAGGCATGACACGTCGTGCAGGGGTACGTAACGGACTAAATCGAGCCAGTTCTTGCTTGGACAAATCCAGTAAACTTTGTAACATGCCCGATCTTTCTTGAACTTTGATTTTGGGAGAAGGTACTTTGTGAGCAGCAGCCACTGCCGCTAAATTGGAAGGTCCTGCCACTGGGGAAGTTCTTTTGGGGGTCATCAACGGAGAAGTTCTTGGTGTAATCAACGTCTCCAAGTACTCTTCAGTTCCTGGTGACATCAACGGAGAAGTGGACAAACGTGAGGCTGCCGGAGACGTTGTGGCAGGTCGTGGCTTGCGAGTGTAAGGTTGCGTCCTGGCCGAAGTGCCTCTCTTGCGACTAGTTTTCTTCTGTGGACTTTTCTTTTTCTGGGGACTTTTTCTCTGTTTCTTTTTCTTGGGGCTTCTTTTCTTTTTCCGGGGTGATGGTGGTGGTGTCTGGTAAGAGGAGGGTCCCGCCACTGGAGAAGTTCTTCTTGGGGACTTGGTCTTTTTCTTTTTCTTCTTGGGGCTTCGTTGGACTTTTGTCTTGGGGATAACTTTGGGGGCATTAGGATCCCATCTTAAGAGTGAGCGAATGATGACCCCTCCTAGAGTACCGCTCCCTCCAGGTTTCAAAATGATTTGTTTTTTGGTTTGAGTGTCGATGCGGGGATCGGCCAGTTGGACCAAAGCGACTTTGTTTCGATCGAAAAAGCGTTGGGTTTGATGAGGAATCTGAATGATTCCTTGGAGTAATTGACGTGCCGTCACCGTGAACCATCGTAAGACTTCTTTGAGACTAGCTTCTAAGACACGGGCTCGTGTTTGTGGATCTTTTTCTCGACTGATGCCATACAAGGCACGAATCAATTTGACGGGAAGATGCGACTGAAGGGACGTCATGTTCACACTGTGTGAGACAGACGAAAAAGGGTCTGAGGTTTTTATAGATTTTTTTCATGGGAGGAGTGAAATGAAGTCGAGGACGGAGACGTGTACAGGACAGGCCCTCCGTCTTGGCACCAGTGGTGAAACAAGTGGGTACGAAATCGCAAATCCTCGGGGGTCGTAGGTTTCAAATCGACGAGTAAATAGGCGTGTGGCGTTTGAGTGGCATCGTCGTACGCCTGAGTCAGCCAAGGCGTTCCTAACTGTTTGGCTAAGACTTGCACTTGCGATTTATCTCGAGGGCTTTTAAACAAGACTACGTAATGCGCATTGAGACTGATGGTGCGATGGGCTTTACTTTGTTGAAACAAATTTTGGGTGATGTAAACGACACTGGCATTACGGTGATGCCCTTTGCGCGTAAACCACAATTTAATTTCTTCTTCGTCTTCTCCTAACATGTCGTCGAAAATGACCAAATGGGTTAGACGGGAGTCAGAGACGATGCCATCGTCTTCTTTAGGAATGCCTTCCACAAACACGATGGAATCGCCTTGACTTTCACGCAAGAGGCTGTACGCCGATTGCCACTCTTTGTAACACCACACGATCCGTTGAGGGGGCCGATCGATCAAATGATGTTTATGTTCGATCAAACGTTTGACGAATTCGGTTTTGCCTGAACCGCTAGGTCCAGCAATGAGCATGTTAAAGGGATGGCGAAGATACAAAGCCTCCCAACTGGCACGATCTAAGTGTTCGTCGATGACTTTGACAGTAGAGGAAGAGGGAGCAGAGACAGCAGAGGTAGCCATGGTGTGAGAAATGTCACTTGTGACACGAAAACAAACAAGACAAGAGTTTATATACTTTTTCAGAACACGTTTATTGAATGTTTCAAATATGAACACGAAAGACAAAAATACATACAACCCAAATAGTGATGTACAGGAATATAAAACACATCAAAACAATCAAAGTGGAATATAAACAAGTGTCTGTACAACATGTTTTGGGTAACCAAGATGTCCTAGGGACAGTGTGTAATGTTCTTACAGTCTCTACATGAGGTATTGTCACACAAGTGTCCTCCCGGAATGACCTTTCAGGAATGTCCATGACAGTCCTGTCCTGAAGCGAGTGGTTGTTCTCGGTGACGGGTTCTTCTGGCACCGTCACTAACACAGGTTGAAAAGTAACTTTTTTCCTTGAACAACTCTTGTGCATACTGGGCCACTTCTTGGGTCCAAGCTTCAAAACCCCCCTTTTTCCAATCACGAACATCTGTCCAATGAGGGTGTAAGTCACAAGCTACACACACATCGTCATACACGTCTTGGGTAGCTAAAAGTTGACGAATCTTTTTTTCCTGTTGAGGTCGAGAAGTATCCAGATGAAACCGCAAGGCTTTGAGCAAAAGGAGTTTTTCGTGACCATTTAAGGCCATGGAGGTGGTAAGTACTGATCGTAAAGAGTCCACAAAGAATCGGCTTGTAAACGAAATCCCAGAAAACAAGTCACTAAGACACACACCACTTGTCGTCCCAAATTGAATGGATACAGTTCTTGCAATAATCGATGGTAATGATCCACAGTTTGAATATGGTCATTGAGTTCCTTCCACGGAATCTGTTGGATTACATACGACATAAGTCGTGGCATAGCTACCTGTTTTTATAGTCTCTTTGTTTCGAAAAGAATACACGTACTTTCTAGCCAGTGATGTTCGTTTTCCAGTGGGTAATGTAAATCTTGCATACTGTAACCGAAACGTCAGAGTTCGATTAGAAGTTTCCTCTTCCGCTAAGTAGATTCCACGTAAAATATGTTGGTAATCCTTTACCTCGTCTTCCTCAATGGGTTGCTCTAGGTGAATCTCGAAGTAACCAAAATGATCAACACGTGAATCATCGGGGGCCTGGAAGTATTGAACAAGGTCTGACCACTGAAACAATTTCTGACGAATCAGTTCTCTTATACCCTTCAGGTACCAGTGGTTAAAGATCTGGTGACGTAACGGATGCAATTGTTCTTTACGTTTCACTTGTATTTTGACCAGTTCTCGATAAATGCGTTCTCTCAACTCCACAGGCAAAGCACGAATGTTCTCTAGCAAAGTATCCATGAATAGGTCATACTAATTCCTCTTTGGTCTGACACAAGAAATGTACTCTTTGCACAAACATGGTTTCACTTCAGTGTCGAATTTAAATCGTTGAGTCACTAATCTACACATTACAATTCGTTCAGAAGTTTCCTCTTTCACCAAGTTGACATTGTGTTTAAGATGTTGGTAATTCGTTAACTCTTCCTCTGGAATTCGATGCAGTACGTTTACAATGATGTAACTACAATCGTCCATACCAAACCAATCCTTTTTAAAACTAGAGGATCGTTGATCAATGTCTGTCCGATGGAACACTTTCAATTGAATCAGTCCTTGTATAGCCTTCAGGTACCAGTGGTTCAAACACCGGTGACGTATCGGATGCAATTGTTCTTTACGTTTCACTTGTATTTTGACCAGTTCTCGATAAATGCGTTCTCTCAACTCCACAGGCAAAGCACAAATGTTCTCTTGTAAAGTATCCATGAACAGATGATTATGGTAAAAAGTTACTTCAATGTCTCGGTCCCACTAAAGGTAAGTAATGACAATTCGGTGACCATCGAGCATGTTCTACGTAGGCCGAATCTTGCGGTTCCCAGTGGTGAAGTGACACACCGCAACTGAAGCACTTGACTTTATCCCCTTCGCCCAAGTAGAAAAATCCGGCTCTGGCTAATTCTTCGGGGGTCGGTCCTCCCAGATACTTTGGCCATTTTCCTTTGAACGATTGAAGACGATTTTCAAAGTCGCAGTATTCCGACGAACGCACAGGAAACGAATATTCGTTTTTCACAGGTTCGTTTCGATGAGGGTTGGGTGACAGGAACAGGAGTTTGCTCAGGGCTGGATGACATCCGTAGGGGGGTAGACGTGAAGGTGGACATTCCCCTTTAAAACGAAACCCAGTAAAATGTTCAAGAGGACGAGCAGCATCGCTTTCGCATCCCACAGGTTTGACACGCACAGCATCACTTTCCATGACAGGGGTAGGGGCACTAAAGTTCCCATGATGCTTTACGGCATCGCTCAGGTCACAAGGTACAGCATCGGTCCCATCGCAAGGCTCACAATCGCACTCGTCTGCAAACTCCGTTACGCAATTACAATGGTAACCACATGGACAATCGCAGTTTCCTTCCGGACATTTTCCGTCGCAATGCATGGGTCTTATCCATCCAATATTAGTCACACTAGAGGAAGATACAACTTTTTTACAATCCCCAAACTGGAACGATGTCTTTTTCAAAGTATTCATCTTGTTCGCTCGGTCTTGGTAGTCACAATGAACTATCGATCTTGACCATAGCCCCCTTTTTATACTAGTCTCAATGCAGTCTCCAACTTGTACATCTTTCCTTTTTTACGTTTTTTATGTCTTGTTTCGGAAGGTACCGTCTCTAAGGTACCGTCAACATTGTACCGTAGTGTGATGGGTGGAAAGGCCATAGAAAGGTAAGGGCAGTGCGGAGACCATCGAGTATGTTCCAGAATAGCTGAATCTTTATAGATACATAGATCCATTCGTAACTTCAGTCCGCAAGCAAAACACTGTACCTCGTATCCCAATCCTGACTCAGGTCCCAAGTAGACAAATCCTGTTCTAGCTAAAACATGCGAAGAAGGTAATCCTTCCCTATCCGTAGGCCATTTCTGAAACGTGTCCAATCGACGGGCACAATCACAATAGTCAGGTAAGAAGACTGGAAAATGGTAGGGTTTGAACTTGGAGTTCTCATCGGGTTTCTCACTCGATTCTTGCTGTGGCGAAGTCATCTTTCTGGTGGGGTAACTATCCTCTTACAACCAATGTTTTATACCAACGTGTCCATACGGTAAGGTGAAATGATTGGGAAGTCGAACTCGCTTCTGGTACACGATTTGATAGACTTTTTCCAAGGGTCGACTGACGATGTGGTGAGTGGGTAAACGTACAATCTTGTTCGGTTGGTGAGTGGTCACTTTAAAGTTTCCATCCTCTCCCGATTGCAAGGCTTCTTTCAATACCCCAAAGTTGACCACTCGACTGGTACGATAATTCAGAGTCAGTCCTTTCACTTTGCACGTCGTGTGCACTTCTCCTTGTTTGTCCCGGTATTCGTAGCCGTAATTTTTGGGACCGCCACTGACGAAACTTAGAATCTTGTCGTCGGGATGCTCGTCTGTCCAGGCTCCTAAACGGTCTCCTTCGATGTTAGGGTGATGTTGAATCGGGTGATGGATGTAAATGCAACTGTCCGTGTCAAAGTACAGGACGCGTTCTTCTAACAGTTCTAAAGCTTCGTACAATTTTAAGCGAGCATGGGCTGTCACGTAAGCCGCAATGATGACATTTCCAAAAGGGTCGTCTTGTACAAAGTCCAGATCTTCTTCGTAATTGACCAAGATCAAATTCTCTCGAACGACGTCCACGTGTTTCATGTATTTGGTTTTGTCGTGAATCATCTGGAAGTAGCGGGAAGGTTCTGTCAAATATTCCGTCTTGGGTAAACACGGTCGTTGTGCCATTTTACCCCACAAGCAATTTAACATCACTTTGGCAAACGATCGCCTGCCTTCGTTTTTCTCGATGTGGTCCAAAGTGATGCCTTCTTGTTCGTAGTATTTCTCTTTGAATTGTATTTGGTCTTCGGGAGTGTGACACCAGGAAGGATAGCCGCTGGCTTCTTGCTTCAGTTTCAAAAAGGCATCCACGTAGTCGGCGAAAATGCTTTTCTGACTGGGGTCACCCTTGTGGTATTGTTGTGTCTTGGGAAAGTGGCAAATTTCGTACACTTCTAACAGTTGGTATCCCATGTCCAGAGCTTTGAACAATTCTACGCTGACCCAGGTTCCCGTCAAGGCACGTTCTTCCTGGCTGTGATGGCAAGGTTGGTCTTGGTTGCACGTTTCGGCACAAGTACGGCACAAGGGAAACATCAGTTTGCCTTGACAATGGTGAGGTAAGACGGGATGGTATAGGTTCGTGGGAGGCAAAACTTTGCACTTGATCAAGCCTTCGTATTGTCGAATGTTTTTCAGGTCGATGTGTTCAGTCAGCAATTGCGGGTGCCCTACAGGAAAGCGACAATATTTGCACACGTAGGGATACAGCGAACACACGTCCAAGTATTTGATTTCTTCTCCTTTCTCTTCGTCGGCTTGGTACAGCAAACAGGTGGCATTGGTCCTTCCTCCGTACAAACTATCCCTCGGGTTCAGCGGGTCCATGAACTGGTAACTTTCCACGAGGCGTTTAAACTCGGGATCGGTTTTCATACGGTGATCGTACTCGTGTTCCCACATTTCCACCACTTGGTATCCTTCCTGTTCCAACTTTAGGCGTCGCTGACAAGTGTCCTGGTACAAGTCTTCCATGGTTCGTTGCAAAAACTGATTTTTAGTGCCACGGTCAGGGTAACAGACGGGACATCCGTGAAATAAGCAACCGTTAAACTCGTACACGATCTTGGGGTTTTCTAAGTCCCAGCCATCGACCGAATACGTTCCGATGGTCTTTTCGCCTCCTCCGTTGCGGGCATGCTGAATCCACTTGTCTTCCTTGTCGCACAAGTAATGTAACCAGCGTAGGGCTTTGACCGAGTATTGACGTTTGACAAAGTGGGTCGTTTGAGGACTGATGACAGCCACGGTCTTTTCAGGCATGAATCGTTGTCGATACACTAAGGAACACGCTTTGGCAATGGTGCAAGCTTCTTTCAAAGGATCGACCCCTCCGTGTTCCATGAACAGTTCTCGAAATTTTCCACAGCAACGCCGTAAAATGTCCACGTCGGAACGACAATACTTTAACATTTCTTCCTGAAAGTCGAAAGGGTCCGAGGCGTGAGCCTGGTACCAAGCGTAGAAAGCTTCTCGTTGTTCGGTACGCATGTTGTCGGGGTCGTAATAGTGAGCCTCGGGCAAATGGGGTAGAACGGCGTGTTGATTGGCTTCCGTATTGAAAAAGTGTGGAAAGTACCCTTTAGCCATTTCTGTCATTCCAAACGTTTTAGGCATTCGACTCAAAGGCATGGCCAAGTAACTCATCCAATCTTTAAACTGCACTTGTCCCACTTGCATGAAAATGATTTTGGCTCCGTTCAAAGTCACTTTAGGACGCTCGGTGCCTTGTTCCGTATAGTACCTCAAAAGAAACTGTCCATCGTATCCGGAGAAATTGTGAGCCATCACCGTGGCATGACGATGACAATCTCCGTAACGTTCGATGTCCTCTTGGCTCCACGTCTTGTCAACGGGGTCTAAGACCCATTGGGCAAAATCGGCTAACGTGTTTGGTCCCCGAAAGATTTTTTCACGTCCTCCAGGAATCTTGCTGCAGTGAGGGCAATGACTGAAGATAGGTTCTTGAATGCACTTCTCGCACGCTCGATGAGCCACGCAGAAATTAGGAATGTGAATGCCGGTTTCTTGCATGCATTCGAAATCGAAAAAGATGAAATTGCCTTTCTTCTTGTGACCGTCCTCTTTCTCTGGTGGGGGTTGGTATTTTTGCACGTAACATTGGTGTTCCAAGTCCACGATGTGGTGACAAATGTGACATTTTTTCTTTCCTGAACATACGTGTGCCTTGACACTATTGGTACGTATGCCTTGTCCACACGTAGAGCACAATCTCAGCAGTTGACAAGCGCATTTCTTCTGTGAACCTTGCGTTTTCAGATGCTGTTGGTAACAGGTAGGGCTGACAAACGTGCGCAGACAAGTGGAACAAGGCACTGGTTCTTCGCTCAGACAGGGTGAAGAGGCCAAACATCCTGTGCATTTCGATCCACAATGCTTGTGTTGCTCTCGATTGTTATAACCATGGTCACATTTCTCACAGTAATAACTGTATTTCAGGAATCCGGTGATACTGGTAATGGTATCGAAATGTTCATCGTGATAATAGACATGAATGTATTTTCCGTCCTTAAAGTCTTGCCCTCGAAACAATAGAGGTCCGCGCACTTCTTGAGGGTGCACTTTCAAGGTGTAGCGTGGAGCTAGGACATCTTGCAATTTTTGCATCTCAGGAATGCCACAGGGTGTGTCTTTGGACAGGCCAGCTTGTTGCAACAGGAGTTCTGCTTCGTTTCGTTGTTTAGCTCGGTCGGAACGTTGAATAGTGTCCCAGGTTCTTTTCCATTCTACCGTGTCGTTCTTGTTGGCATAGGTTCGTCCCACCACGATGGCACGGGCTAAACACATCTGGTCATGAGGGTTGCTAATTCGGACGAGACTCTTTTTGGTGTTGCGAAGGTCGTCCACCAATAACATCTTTTTGCGTCCTGTCCCTTGAGGAGGAGAGACGTGGGTCATGTCCAGTGTGGCTTTACCATCGGTGATGTCAAACTGATCATTAGATTGTTGTACGTGTTGAATCTTGTCCATGACTTTGGAAGCAGTTAATTCTGCAGGGGTGCTAAACTCGATCCAAACAGGGGATTTCAAACCGTCGTGTTGTACGGAAAGTCTCAAGCGATCGTCTTCTTTGGGTTGACATTGTTGCTTGAGTGCAGTGAGCAAAGAATCCCACACCTCAGTGATGAACACTTCTGCTTTCTCTAACGGCACTTCAGCCTTGAAATCTTTAAACTTCACCGTGTATTTGTAAGCCGTGGTTCTAAATTTTCTAGAGGAGCGCTTTTCCGTCTCTCGAATGGAATAGTACTTTTCAGGGTTAAATAAGGGTGATGAACTTGGTTTAGAGGGTTCGGATTCTGGTTCACTCATGTCCTCTTCAAAATCACTGGCATGAATTTGTGCCAAGATTTCAGCCCTGGTACGAGGCGATAGATCACGTTTCTGCCTCTTACTTTCTTCTTCTTTCTTCTCGAATGAATGGGATCGTTTCATCTTGAAAGCAAAAAGTCAAATGACTCAAGTTCAAACACCATAAACTACTTTATAGTCATAGCAGACCAGCGTATATAAAAGGGTGTGTGTCTTGTCCTTTCACTATTCATTTCACTCTCGAGCCGAGCACAACGATGGAAGAGACTGACCAGATGGAACGTTTCGTCAGAGCTTTGCGAGGGGTCATTAGAAAATTCTCTTCAGACCAGCCTACGGACTACTCTCCTTCCTTTAGAGATAAAAGTCAAGATACTTGCTATATCTGTCAGAAGAAAGGGCATTGGTCTTCAGAGTGTCCAGACCGTCAAAAAAGAAAAAAAAACAGGAGATAAAAAAGACAAAAGTCAAGATACCTGTTATTATTGTAAAGAAAAAGGACATTGGTCTCCAGATTGCCCCAAAAAGAAACAAGAGGAGTCAGAAGAAGAGAGGGATTCTTCAGAAGAAGAGAGGGATTCTTCAGAGGAAGAGAGGGATTCTTCTGAGGAAGAAAGAAGACAGGTGAAGAAAAAGAAACAGGAGAAAAAAAGAAGAAGGGAAGAAAGCGAGGAGGAAGAAGAGGAAAAGAGTGTGACGGTGAAGAAATTCAAAAAACCGAGAGACTAAACAAGGAGAAAAGAAGAAATTAATGAACTTTTTATTAAAGTGTTGTGTTATAAATTGTGAATTGGATTGTAAAAAATGGAGAAAAGAATAAATGAATGATATAAGGTAAGTGTCTTTGAGTTGTGATTTTAAAATAAGAAGCTACACTCACGCACTCATACACAGACACGTATTAAAAGGGTAAAATGGGTGAGTTTTTTTTGAGTTATTGGCAAATTGAAATTGTATTTCTTTTCGAGAAATGTGGGTGGCCTGAAAAGGGCCTTTTTTCTTCATGGTGTAGGGGTGAGTTTAAGCAATCAATTTTAACTGCCTTAAGCCTTTGCCACGGCCAAGGCCTACTTCTGGACTGCGTAATGTTGATGATGATAATGATTGGGTTGAAATCACTAAGGGTGGTACGGTAGGCTTAGTCACAGGGTTGACATGTTTGGCTCGGGAAGGTCGTATTCTCTTCGGTCGTGATAAAGAAGTCTGATACATTTGTTTCAGACTTCTTAACTCCGCTAAAATGTCCAACAGTACCGTGACCGTTTGATTTTCACCCTCTTGTTTCTTTGCTGCTACTTCTTCTTGCTGTTGTTGCTGTTGTTTTTTTCTTACCTCTTCTTCTTGTTGCTGTTGCTGTAGGAGAAAAGTCTGTTCCGCTTCCTTTTGTCGTTGTATAAATTTCTCCAATTCTTCTTTCTGTCTCTGTCTAAAATTCTCCACTTGCGGTAATGAAGAAAGTAACGAAGGTTCCGGAACAAATTCTTGCGAGGAGAGAAAATCCACAAAATCCCAATTCACCTCTTCTGAAAGTAAGTCCGGGTTCCCTTGGGCAGTCTCCCCTGCTGGTGCACCCCACTGGATCGTTTTCTGAGTTTCCGTCATGTTGAATCACTGTCGCATAGATTGACTGCACACAAGCGCTAGCGAATCTATATTGACTACGTGACGTCACAGACTGCTCTCTTCGGATTGGATGCGAGCTGACTGAATTCTGTAACGCGTGTTAGGATTGGTAAATGAACTCAATCCGTTTCAATCCTTCCTCCGCCTATAAATAAGCGCCGTTCACTGCATTGATTCACCTGTTCTCGTCGCTTCAAGATGTGGACCACAGTTGAGTCATCCACCCTTGTGTCTTCCATGATGTTCCGGACGGACATGCTCATGTATGTCCGAGCCAAGTGGACCGTTGTCCACAGGACAAACACCAGCCTGTGGATACGTAGGATCTACGTCGAAAGACAAGGATGCCTGAAAAGAGTGCTGATGTACGGACCAACAGTAAGACGCAGCCTAAGGACAAGAAGAAGACCAATGCGGTGCCATTTATGTTAATGAATACATTAACATAAAACCCAAAGGCCCTTTTCAGGGCCAGCCATATATCTCGAAAAGAGATAGTCTTTGAATTGCCTAAATTTAAATTTAAATTTTAAAAAAAATTTTTTTTAAATTTTTTTAAAAAAAAAAATCCCATGTTAAATTCCCCTTGTCCGTAGAGTGACCCACGATTTATTCCCATGTTAAATTCCCCTTGTCCGTAAAGTGACCCACGATTTATTCCCATGTTAAATCCCCTTGTCCGTAAAGTGCCCCACGATTTTTCTCCATGTTAATTTTCCCTTGTCCGTAAAGTGCCCCAAGGGTGTTTTTAATGCTAATTCCCATTGTCCGTAAAGTGCCCCCATTCACTACTGTTAGGACTTGTCGACCTGGTGTCAGGATATTGTGATTGGGTGGGACATCATGTTACATGTCTGCGGTATGATGCCCCAGTGCAAGACATTACCAGGCCTAGCCCTGGCGAAAAGAGAACAAGGCAACCACCTTGGGCTCCGTGCTTTCAGGAAAACAACTCCGCAATGCAAGTTATTTGCTTGGGGGCCCCGCTCATCGATTGCTGCTTTGGGCCCCGCATGCTGCCTTGGGCCCCGCACATCCTAGGGCCGGCCCTGGACATCACTATAAACTGAGACACTGAAGACATCGGTACGATATGACTGAAAAAAATGTAAAAGTACGTTCACACACACGAACACACACACACACACACACAAACGTTTGTTTTTAGTGTTTGCCTTTTGTATAGAAAAAGACAGTCGAAAACGCTTAGGCAAGTTAGAAACTAGTTTTGCAATGTTGTCAGTTTATTGTGTGTGTGTGTGTGTGTATATATATATATATATATATATATATATATATATATATATATATATATATATATATATATATATATAGTGGGTGGGTGTGTGAGCGTGTTAATGCGAGTAGACATACTAATTAATGTCGTAAAATTATATATCTATTTATCGATAAAGATATGAATCGATTAATTATATGTAATTATTTATCAGCTCAAAGAAACTTTCAGTACGTTTATCTAAGACACACGTGATTACTGTGCCGTATTCTTTTGATATCATATGCTGAAGTTGAATCACTCGGCACATAATATTGCATATTCATTCTGCTATATTTTTCCTTGACACCGCTAATGTAGACAAAACATATCTACAAGAGAACCAGGATTACCGATTAAGCCCTGTCCAACGATCTAAGCTTAAATCTAGGTTTAAATAACAAGGTATCGCAGCACACCTTGAATGCGGCGTTTATAGGACAACTCTCGACGGTGGTCTGGTAATATATGTTTGCCTTCTGATAACTTTAAACATAGGGACGTGTCAAGTCTTCAATTATACACCGGCATTGCACGAATAGATATATATCGGGGACTTGAGCATATAAAGCTCTTTAATTTATGAATTGCAAGATATAGGACAAGAAATGACAGAGTAGGTAACGAATGATGGTTAGATGGAAGTTATAAACATAATGGTGTTGTAATTTATGCGTTACACAACTGTATACTAGTATAGCTTAACAAAATACATTTGACAACAATTTGTGTTTGATGAAACGTTACACTGACTAAAACGCACTACAAATTTCTGCTCCACTGAATCTTAATTTCATGCCAGAACAAATGCGAGTTTCAGTACTTCCTACAAACTCAACGTCTAATTTGTATCTAATTGCTTTTATACGAAATGATAAACATTTGTTACAGGTCCTTGACTAAAATTGACATCCTGTTTCTAAATCTTTTGATTAACTCTGGCCTTTTTTCTCTGTTGAAGTAACGAACACACATGACAATAATTTGCAAGAGAAACATGCCTGTATTCAGGCTACCGTGATATTTTAAGTTAGTGGGATGGTTAACACGATTTATCATGCTTTTACATAATTTTGTTATATTTTATTTCATTACAGAGAAGACTTGGTCCTCACAGATACACATACGCACCCCGATTGTATTTCATTACAGAGACTATTTGGTCTTCACAAATACACACACGCACACTGATATTTTTTCATTGCAGAGAATACTTGGTCCTCACAAATACATATACGCACACCGATTTTATATCATTACAGAAAATACTTGGTCTTCACAAATACACGTACGCACACCGATTTTATTTCACTTGGTCCTCACAAATACACGTACGCATACCGATGTTATTTCATTACAGAGAATACTTGGTCCTCACAAATACACATAAGCACGCCTATATTATTTCGTTACAGAGAATACTTGGTCCTTACAAATACACGTACGCACACCGATTTTATTTCATATGGTCCTCACAAATACACGTACGCATACCGATTTTATTTCATTACAGAAAATACTTGGTCCTCACAAATACACGTAGGCACACCGATTTTATTTCATTACAGAGATCACTTGGTCCTAACAGATACACGTAGACACACCGATTTTATATCATTAAGAATACTTGGTCCTCACAAATACACGTAGGCACACCGTTTTTATTTCATTACAGATAATACTTGGTCCTCACAAAAACACATACGCACACCGATTTTATTTCATTACAGAGAATACTTGGTCCTCACAAATACACGTAGGCACACCGATTTTATTTCATTACAGAGAATACTTGGTCCTCACAAATACACGTAGGCACACCGTTTTTATTTCATTACAGAGAATACTTGGTCCTCACAAAAACACATACGCACACCGATTTTATTTCATTACAGAGAATACTTGGTCCTCACAAATACACGTACGCACACCGATTTTATTTTTCAAAAACTCTTTATTCAGAATAAATTTCAGTTACATTTTTCAAACATGTTTAATCTTATCTAACAGGTTCATATTTCACCTGTATTAGACTTTACATGTACTCTATTTTTTCCATTCAGATATGTCTCTTTGGTTTTGCAGAAGATTATTTCATTAACATTTTCTCGTGCATTGTTAAAACTTACCAGCTATATTAATCACCCACGTATCAATGGTCCTGGTCTGAAAAGCGTCCTTAGTAACGGGGCGATCGGTGCGCGCGAGCGGTTAACTAGGTATTGTGGAGATCTACAGTTTGATACTCTTCACGGCAAACTCTACTGGACTTGGGGGGAATAGGGAGCTATCTCCGGACTTTCAATTCATTTACGGAATTTTAGGTAAGTTTCTTTTACCATTCACACGTTTTCTAATAATATATTAGAAGTGTAAAAGAGATTTCTGATTATCAATGCTTTGGGTGATCGGCGCGACTTCACAATGTTAATGGGATAATGACTATGGTGTCAGCTATCTGTACTGTATAATCAGTCCTATTAGAAAATTATCGGGAGCTGTTTGAACAGCAAATACTGGCAAAGGAGTAGACGGTATTTTAAATTGTGAAAGAATGTTAAATTTGTATTCCTAATTGTCGACAATATTTATATTATCACTTTTCTATTTGTAGACTAATATGGATATTTTTCTGAATTTAAATCCAAAAGACTGGTTCTGTAATAATGTTATTTAACCTGTCTTCTTATTATTTTAAAAGAATTACAACTTATTCAAATCCTTTGCCAAATCGTACAGATAATTTTATGTTTTAACGTAAATTTGAGGAATTTGCCTTCAGCTGAACAATTTTTGAATATATCAAATTGTAAATGGCTAGAACAGGTCGGATAGTGAGTGTAAATGTAACAGAATTAAATCCGAATGCATGCAAGTTGACTTTAGACCCAATCAATCTGATCCAAATGAACCCCTCTGTCGATTTTTTTTTCTCAAAACAGAAACACAATTAAAGCGTTCCCCCTTCCCCCCACCCCCGTTTTTTTTTTTTTGGAATGTACTAGACTGATCACTATTACATATTACTATGTAACACAGAGAGAGAGAGAGAGAGAGAGAGAGAGAGAGGGAGAGGGAGAGAGAGAGAGAGAGAGAGATTCTAAGCAATGAATGTGCTTAACAACTAGGCGAGATAATCGTGCTTTTGATACGGTGACTTTAAAAACATCTGGAACGATGTCAACCAGATAAAGACAGATTGTATTAAATAAATACAGACTTAACTTTTGTTTTATCTAACGTGTATAATGAAGTCGTGTTTATAAATTAATACGTTTCAAAGATAACGTTGCCATGGATATGACATACAAGAGCTATGCATATGTCGGTTTAATTATAGCAATGACCTCTATGCTGTGTAGGAACTTATATTATCCCACTCTCCTAAATTCTTAGGAACCCCATAAATTTAATTAATTTGCTAAATTCAGATATGTCAATCTTTTGGGTAAAAAAGTCGATAAGTTCTCAGTCTTAGTCTTTTGAGATCGGGAAAAAGTTATATTTATTGTTTGTTCCTTACAGTGTCCTGTCAAATCTAACCGTACGAAGTAAGGTTTTCAATGCAGTGCTTTTCTTCAGTAATATCATGATTCGTTACACATATTGACTGACCGCAAATAAGTTATATTTGAGTTCATGTGTTGAAGATTTAACGTCTGACTCTATTATTAGTTGTTCTTTGTGCTTGTTTTGCATTCATTTTTTAAAACTCATGTAAGATTTTAAAAGTAGAATTAAATTGATGTAATCGATCAAATTATGTATGCTGCCTTTTGAACAACAGTTTAAATTAGTTATTTGTGACAGAACGGAGTTAATCAGAAACCAGAACTTTAATAGTTCTGTCTTTAATATATAAAAAGAAAAAACTGTCTTGTGACGTTATCAAGTTCTCAGTTAGGGTCGTATTTCTTGAATCTGACGGTATACACAAAGAGCCTGGTGTCAATTACATTCATATCGAATCTAAACATAACCTTGTGTTATTTTAGATATATGTGTAGATGCATTAGGTGTGAAAAACGATAACATCTCCGACATTTATTGTGTGTCAGAATGTTTTGAATTATATCAGCATCATCTGCTCCTGTTCATTAATCTTGTTTACAAACATGTTATGTCACTAAACACATGTGACTAAACCAGTTTACCTTTGGGTCTCCTCTTACCTTAACGCAGTTTTCTGTTTAGCAATGTTTTTTTGTTTTTTTGTTTTTTGTTTTTGTTTGTTTTGTTGTTTGTTTTTGTTTGTTTGTTTTGGGGTGGGGGTTGTTTGTTTGTTTTTGTCAATCCAACAACCCAATCGTTTCCCTAATTTGACAGAAAAAATGGCCTGCTTATAAAATCTGATAAAAGTATTCTGTACTTTTGGCTGCCTTGTAACATCAGTATTGAGGGTAATGAAATGATGAACAAACCAGTCAAAAGTGTCTTCAGTCAGTCATTCCTGAATGGAAAATTCCATGTATTTACTTTAAATATTATGTAACTCATCATATTCTATATACATAGCAAAGCATGCCGAAAGAAAACTCCGAAAACAAGCTAAGGAAACTTTCCTCATAGGAGACTGGTATCCCGCATATAAGAAATATATATGCACATATGGAGCTGGCATTAATGTATCGTCGTATGCCACTCTTCCCATACATACGGACCGCCACCCAAAACTGTCGCTAGTACACCGTGGGAGCATCGTGTGATTTACATGCGTAATGGAAGCTTGTGGGACATTCAGACCTGATATCAGTCACATCTGTCACAATAGAGCGTGTACAAATTTAAATCGTCATGACTTGAACATTCTTCAATCAATGTTCGTGATATTTTCAGTATGCAAAAATTTTTATTAAAAAAAGACACCCATTCACATTGGGTGATTGTCACATAAACTTTGATTTTATACGATGTGCTGTGATAGTAAGATCGTGGTAATCTGCATTCTGATTGACAGTCATGTGTCTAGCTCATACACAAACCTGACCCATGTATATACCCTGATGGGTAAATCTCGACCAGAACGGCATACCATATATTGACACAAACCTAACTCACGTATGCACCCTGATGGGTAAATCTCGACCAGAATGACATACCATGCCTTGACACAAACCTAACTCACGTATACATCCTGATGGGTGAATCTCGACAAGAATGCCAGACCATACCTTGACAGTGTCTACAGAGATTTGAACACATTTTTGTCGAGCGTATCGACTTCTACCATGGGATTAATAAGCAGCGATCCATACAGTACAGAGAAAAACAGAGAGAGAGAGAGAGAGAGAGAGAGAGAGAGAGAGAGAGGGTGGATTTGAATCGTAAAGTTAGACAGGTTTTCATCACTAATTCGAGACATGGAGAAATTTTTTTAGAAAACCCAGTTCCGCTTGGGCTATCCGCAGAGGAACTAGAGAGACAGTTTTTGCTATATAATTAATGTCGAATATCTAGATGGAAGCACGACAATCGCAATTTACATGTCTGCGAAACCAAAATCAAAATCAGAAGCTTTTAACATTTGTTAAAAACAATTTATGTTGGTCATTCCAGAGCCGTATCAATCAGTCAGATGTGGCCAGATGTAAAAAATGGTTTTCACTAAGACATGTAGCTCTATATTGATTTATTACCTGCAACTCTTGGAATGAATAAACGGCTCTCACACCTTAAATGTTTTTTTTACATGCACAGCAATTTTGCCTTATTCAAGACAAAATAATTTGCTTAGTGACGAAAAACATTAACCTGGAACTTGACCAAAGCAGTTTTACATATCAAACGTTTTTAGTTAATTGTCACCGCTCCATTAAGTCAAAGCTCAACGTTAAACACTCTTTAACACTTACAGTGCGAGCGTAGCTAAAAATCAATTCTCGATCAATGTTAGACAAAATATTAATTGCTTGTGTGAATTAATCAGTTTTGAGAAAGACGTAAATGCAACAGTTTTGCACTCACCCTTTATCGTCTCATATATATATATATATATATATATATATATATATATATATATATATATATATATATATATATATATATATATATATATATATATATATATATACCTTCCTACGCACCTACCTATCTATCTATGTTTGTCTCGATTGGTCAGGGTCCGTTTGGCCATGTCCTTGTTTTATAATTTATATAAATATCCTTCGAAAGACAGAGCAACGGATACATTCACACATGTACAAAGACGTGCACAGGCAAACAGTCAGACATTGATGCATGTATTGATAGATACATGGATGTATACGTTAATTTTATAATATTTTCAAACTGTTTGACTTCTTCAGTCATATTAATTACTCGTGAACACTGACGAAATTAAAATGTCCTAATTGTAATATCCTAATATTATTTAGCTTTTGTGATCGTGTTCTTGCTATAGGGTTGTAATGGTCCAGAGAACGGGGCAACTACTGTATGAATAGGCGGTCATAAAGAGAACGTTTGTAGGCCAATAATTTTGTCCCCATAAGTAAATATATAAATCGCGTTATCCCAGTATACAGCAGTATTGAAAACCAATATGGACACATTTTTGATGCAGGAAAAGCTGATATAAGTGAGGGTTGTTGAACTATTAGGTGCCGACAAACGGCTGGTTTTGACACCAAAAAAAAAAAGGGTGTGGAGAACAAAGAAATGCTACTGCCTTTTGTCAATGGTCAGGATATGCATGGTAACCCAATGGGAAGATCTCTGACACTTTAAACAAATATATAACTAGACCGTATGTGGACTGATAGACATACATAATACATATTACAGAAGGTGAAGAATTAGTTCAAAAGAGAAAGTGTCAGTACAACTGAAATGGTGTGGAACATGTATACGTTTTAAAATCTCACCTAACTAACGGTATTTCAAATTCACGTTTCCTATGGGTTTTTTGTCGCAAATACCTCAAAATCATGATCATTACAGAATTAGGTAGTCGTACAAGATAAAGAAATTAAAGATAAAGACGATAAAATTTGTTATAAGCTGTATAAAAAGAAATACACAGACTTAAATATAAAAACCTGAAAATATATGGTCAAAATTGTTACATAAACCTGTTTCTTCTTTCTTTTAATAAAATGACTCATTTAAAAACAGAATATCCTATCGTAGTTTATCATAGTCGATCACACATCACACTTTATAGTCAGGGCACACAATTTATCATCTTAACCTGACATATACAAAGCAACAGCCAAGAATCACTTAAAATTTCATGTTTACCGAGGTATTTTGTACCTATCTATTGCCTATCAAGATTTCAACACAAACTTCTAATAGTATCTGATAACATGAGAACCGTACAATGCGTTTGGCCTTGTTCCTAAGTTTACCGGTTCAAACTAAGATATTTCTTAGATTTATATATAGGGTCAACCACAATATGAACCCCAGGATACAACTGGAATATTTATTTTAGAGCTACCGTTGCCGTTTAATTTGCGGAATGGTCAATATTTTGCCGGGGAGGGAGTGGCAGTGTAATTTAGACACAGGTACGTCTCCAACCCATATTTTTTTTAATTATTGTGATTTTCTAAGGCATTGGATTTAAATAAATTTAGGGAAAACATTTTTTTAATTACATGGGTAATAACAATCGAATGTAAAGTATTGAATGCAATATTTCAACTACTTAAACACTAGCATTAATCAGTGTGTCGAACACAGATGTTAGACCTAAATTATACATGATCAGGAACTCCGTCAACACGCATGCACTGAGGATACATGCTATCTCTTTTTAAAATTCTTTTTTTTCTGAAAACAATAGAAGTTTGACAGAAAATCTGTTATGTTCTCTCCCGACAAAACAGATATAAAATGAATTTTGGACAAAATTATAGGAAATTATATAGTAATAAACATATATACGAATTTTATAGGTATTTATATAAAAGTATATGGACGGTTGAAAACATTAAATACATTATTATTATTCGTCGATCCTTATTGGTACAATCATAAGGTATTATATGTTTCTTCAGTAGGGTTGGGAAGAAGACGAGTCCTGTACAGTACGATTTGCAATTACATTTATGGAACGCCAGAGCTGTCTTAAGAAATCATATAAGGACGAAAGCACCGCATATAAAGAAGTTTGCATATCATATAAGTACAAAAGCACATCATATAAAGAGGTTTCCACGTCATATGATAAAAATTGTCATGTTAAGACAGCTCTGGTGTTCCATATACATTGCCCAAACTCTCACTGCCGTCAACATTTCTTTCTCCCTTTTTATCAATTTGACAGGTTTGCTTCTTAGCTAGAACAAACTGATTCTGGTGAAAATTTACTACTACTACTACTACAATAATAATAATAATAATAATAATAATAATAATAATAAATGTCTATGTGATTGTGATAACGACCACCCACTGACTAAAAATGCCAAACAGCCCCCTGAGTAGTTAAATAAATGCTTTCTCAAAACTCTCTGCAATCGGCATAACTTCTGATGTAAGTTTCCTTTAAATAAATATCTCTTTCTTGTGCCAATCAATCTGCGTTTTCAGGCACCATGTAATTGCCGTCAGCAATGATCCATTTTCATCAGTGTAATTCTTTTGAGAAACACACGCCTAACCACATGAATAATGTAAAATTTATCACCTTGCGAGTGACCCTTTGTTTTCATTACATTCATCGCACAAGTCCCATTCAAAAGCTGTCAAGTTTAAAATTGTGCATAATGTCGGGACTCCCATGTGTTGCATGATTGTGCACATGTATTACCGTGTCAATATTGGAGCCTAAAGAATCTAAAATCAACGATCTCGATGTTGCACAATCAAATTATTAGTCTGAAATAATTATTTAAATGTAGCGTTTCTTAAAGGTGCGTAAGCATAACGTCTCAAAATGCATATTCACAGCATGCACATATACACCCGTTTTTAGTTGCAAATTTACATCTGACCCCGATGATACTGACATGACTTCCTCTTTCTTGATATAGTCAGTACAAACAAATCTTTTCGCACCTATTTTCGGAAGAAAACTGCACACAGCTTGAATATTTACTCAGAAAACATCTGGAGGAAATTCTGATTTGAAAATAAAGATCCGGTATTTCACAACCTGAGGTAGGTGCAAATGTTATATATCCGACACACTTTGGAACCGCCGTTGACTTAAAGTAACTCACATGTTTATCAATCGCTATTAACATGTGTGTAATTATGTCATTGTTAATGCAACGTCATGACAACAACGCCGCTGCTGCACGAAAAATATAAAATTAGGACAAATTAAAATAGGTTGATAGTTAACTATCAAAATTTGAGAGACTTTCCAAAGGGAATTTACTGTGTTCATAGTCTGTTTATGATAACGTGAGTTTTTTCTTTATCTTTTTATTTTTCTTCTTCTTCTTCTTCTGCTTCTTCTTCTTCTTCCTGTGAGAGAAATATCGAGTTAGAATATCGAATAAAATATGCAAGGAGTCACTCCTATCAGCTCAGAATCAAGCGTATTTGAACAAGTTTCAATCTATATTTTTAATTGATTGCTGTCAACATGTTAATGTCAACACTCAGATGCAAACTGTTAAGAACGTTTAGTGAAATACAGCTCCATTTACGTAAGTCAACACATACGTTTTCAGAGCGACGAACAAATCGAATTCAATTGAATTGCCATTATGAATTCAATTTGATGTTAAACATTCTCTCCCATTGTGTACCCATATCTCCATGCGCCATGTTTATTTTCATGTCAGACCCATACATCTCTCAGCTAATTCCTTATCAGCACCACATTTATTTTGTTGTCGGTGCCCACCGGTATTTTTTAAAACATATAAATGACGTATATTTATCGAATCCAAAGTCGTTACATGTGTATTTGAATAGGTAGTTGTGTAAATACATATCCTTTCAATTCGTTTAACTTCAGTAATGAAATAAATTCTGAAACGTGGCCGTGTAATCTATTGTAAAAGAATGTGTCACAAAGTCACAACTCTACATTACTTACTCGTTTTTATGTAACATACTACATCTATCCAATAATATGTTGACAGACCTTAGGATTGTTCTGCTCGTAACAGGAAAAAATAGATAAAACTGTCATTATCTTTAATAAATGTGCCAAGATCTAGTTCAACAATGTCTTAGTCCATTAACCCCCCCCCCCCCCTCTCTCTCTCTCTGTGCAGATACACTTCTGTGTTTATTAGTAAAAGATGTATGAGTAGTGGGAAAATAGAAAAAGCAAAAGCATGGTAAGCGTTAAATGTTAAAATGATGAAAGAGACAGGAATCTTTGTTAAACAACCACCTCCACTCCAAGAAAGAGACAGGAATCTTTGTTAAACACCCATCTCCACTCTAAGAAGACCAGAAGAATATGAAATGAGAAACTGCGTGAACAAGGCAGTTAGTGCAGGAAAGAAATCATTGTTTTAGTGGAGTTTATTGTATTATTAATAGCGGACGGAATTAATCAAAGTACTGGACGTACTTTCAGATAGTGGCGGGGTGTTATTGACTACCTTTTACTGTGGATTAGCTATTATTATGTTCAAAATAATTACGAGGAATTAAATTGATAAACTGTCTGAATAAAAGCTTAATCTCTTGACCTCAGATATACCGTGCATCTAAAACCTGCTTTGTTGTTTGATTTGTTCACGAGTGCACTTAACTGGACTAAATCGAAACAATACAGAAAATTCGACGAAACAACATCGTAATTTTGTGTGTGTGACCCTTTTTGATTGTTCGAGATAGAAGTCAACATGACCTATCTCTGATCCTTTCAGAAAGCATCCATGACCAGCATGACTGGATAGTTATACATTGCCCAGTCGTTCTAGCTTATTTTGTGTAGTTTATGGTCATTTGTACAACTGTCGTTTCGGATCAAACATAGCAGTAGCAAAACTAACAAACGTTTGAATCCCTCGCTACGAGAGAGAGAGAGAGAGAGAGAGAGAGAGAGAGAGAGAGAGAGGGGAGGGAGGAGAACATTATTTTCAAAGCATATAATGGACGACAACTAGAGACACGCTAATGCTTAAAAGTACTGGTGAATATATGTAGGAACCAACTCTCTTATTTTAGCTATTTTTCGAAACAGGCTATGTCGTAAGTGTCGAAGATGAAAAAGCACGATGCGACGAAGACAAATGCCACAGTCAAAGCGTCTTAGTAGTATATACACTACCATGATTCGTGATTAATTTTTGAAAAAAAAGATGTAATAATACTGTAGAGTGAGAGAGAGAGAAAGAGACAGAGGTATATAGGCTTACTTACGCCGTTGCGTAATCAGACCAATCTCCTCGCATGTAAATTGTTATTGTCCATTAGGCGTGCAATCTAGGTTTCTCGTAGACAAAAAAAAAAAAAAGAATGAAAAAACATCCATTCACCACCCCTCCCCCCCCCAAAAAAAAGCTTAAATTTAGACAAAGCTACTGAGAACCAAACCTTTATATACATATACCTTTTAACAGACATAGATAATAACTGTGCAATTATTTTAAAAAGCCTTTTTACTGTGGTATGAGCACAGTAATTTTTGGCGACAATTTGTATTTCAATGAAACTTGCGCCACTCCTACATGGACCGCATTTTCACAGGTCTTTCAAATAACATATTTAATGATTCAGTTGGCACTAATTATCTGACTTCGGTCATAAAGGGCAATTAAAAGAAAAGTATTTCAAACGTATTTTAGACATTTCTTTACAGACGATAATAGGCTGTTTTTGTAATCGAGTTATAGTTCCTGGACCCAAAACTTCATTATTTTTTCATATTTAACGGTAATTCTACAAAAGACTACAGTTTTATCTTCTTGTACTCCATTCTTATACTTCAAGAAAATTGTTATCATTGCCAAGCTTTACATTCAAATGTTTTGTCTTTATATTTTTTCTCTAAACATTGAATCAGTTTAGATTGCTGGATTTGTCGCTCAGACTTGCTGCTTTACGTTTTGGTTGGAGTTACCACGTACACATTTACATATATCTGAATGACATATCTCATCAATATTTATAATTAACTGTTATATGAAATTTGAAAATAGACACATACACATTGCACATACAACATGTTATGGTCTGATTGTGGAAAGGTTATTCAGGATTGTATATTCATCCATAGAACACAATACACCATTTCACGTTTAGAACTAATTAATAGTAACCAAACCCACCTTCCAAGAGAGATTATGACGGGCACGTGACGGGTATATTATCGTATACTAGGGTCTATCCCAATGGAGATTTTTTTTTCTTCTCCAGGTGTATTACAACTTAGTGTTGTGGAACACCATTATTGTGTTGTCACAGTGAAATCTTTTGACTGTTTCTTGTAAGTAGGTGTTTGTTCTGGATCAATTATATGATGTAAATCATTTTTAACCCCCCACCCCCCATGACAGCCTTTTCTTAAGTATTTAACATCACTTGTGAAAGGTAAAAAGAAGGAAATGCACTCTTTTTAATGTTATTTACGAAACATTTCTTAATTAAGGTTTGGAATGTATTGTTTAAACAGAGACAAAATAGCAGTAGAAGTAATCGTAAATATTTAGGAACTCAACAGGAAGTATCTGAAATATGGCGTGTTGAATACTTTAAATGCAGTCGGAACCTCTTTGATGCCATACAAATCTGTCATTAACAAAACAGAATATTTGTTCAATATCAAACAGCGAGATTCAAATTTGGGGTATTGTGTAATGCCATGGTAACCAACGGACCTAGTTTGCTTTAGCTATGTTTTTAAAAAAAAATAAAATATTTTTGTATTTAAAAAAAAATCAGTCTAAAAAGGAATGAGAATGTTATTATTTGAAAGGTATGTTACCGCTTAAAATTAAAAGTATCAGGCAATTTCTAATCACAAATGAATGAATTTATTCGAAAAGATAAGGACACCTCTATAGTATTAGTTTTCCTTTCTTTTCAAGCAGTTCAGTCAAAGCAATTTCATCAATAGTCGCAGCTACGAGCCATTTACCGTCCTATGTTAACATCTCGCTAAAATGCTATCAAAATAAAGTTATAGACATGACATTTTTTAAGGATTCCACCACAGAGAAAGTTCTCCATTACTTAATGGATTTGAAATCTTCGCAACAATGTTTCTTTTGATAACTGCTGAAACGTGAAGTTGACATCATGCCGTGGGGTCTATATTTCTTCAAGCAAAAGGATATAATAAATTTTGAATGGCAGTCATAAAGATTGAACCAAATTTATTTCTTTTGAATTACGTTCGACTTGTCCGCCGTATTCAGTGCGGGTTCCTATATAATGTCTTTCTAACAAACCCTTGTGTTCCAGATTGTATTCTATTTAGAAGAGGAAATCATGGAGTTACTTCTCTGTACTATCCCTTATATTTATGTGCACCCAAACGTGCCCTGATTGACATCTCAGGACGGGTGAAATTTTAATATTTTATGTATGTTTGCTGTACGTATCTAGAAAAGGTGATGCTTTAGGCAGGTGATTGCCTAGTAGAAATGGCACACGGTTAACACCAGGTTTGAATGTGCTGGAAAAATTTTACAGGACTCTAAACTGAAGGTTTCTTTGTCAAGCATCTTAAGTTCGCCACTGTAGAAAAATGTAGGATGCGTATTTAATATCGGGAAATGTTACCCTTATCGAAATTCTACTGAAGATCGTAGCAAATATGGTTTGTAAAAAGCTGAAAAATTACCCCGGAAAAATTACGTTACTAAGTAGCCTACACTGTAACCGTCTCTACTCGCTTATAAGACGGGACCAACTGCAAACAACGTAGATCCTTATTTGCCTTTGCAAAATGCGCAGGCAGATAACGGTCATTATTGTTTCTTCTACTTGTTACTCCAAACATACTGGATAGACCAATGTCTGCCGGCGCAGTATGCAACAGTAGGTTTGGGTCTATGCAGCAGGAACCGACTTATGCGTGAGTACATACTGTATGTAGTTCAAGAGAGCAAGGCAGGAAGCACTAAAGGAATGTTGAACATTTTAAGCTGTGTTTATCAGGATCGTCCTCTTCAACTTTCTTATCTTCCTTTTTTTATTTCTTTTATTCTTTTTAAATTTAGTATAAAAAAGTGTTTTCCTTTTTATTTTCTCTGTGTGATAGAGGGTCGAAGATTCATTACTTTAGCTAATAGCTTTGCCAGTTTTATTTCTTAACAGTTATGTGTCACAAATGATTATAAATATACTCACGTGATGTGATCTAAATGCAACTAAAAAGCACACTTTATTACAGAGAGATGTGGAGAATGATAGCGATGTTTCTTGTGAATTTTACATTTCATTTCTGTTCCGCCTAACCCTTCAAACACGTTACACTCTTAGGTCATGTGACTACAAAAGGTCCTTTAAACAGCTTGCTCGGTTTAAAGTTAAAAGCTTTGTATACGCCGTAGTTGCTACGGATCATATATCCCATTAGATATACTACACCGTTATTAGCACTGCAGTTCTTTCAATGGACATTAACAAAATTGACTATATGCGTTCTGCAGTAATTCTATCCAGGGTTTTGTCTTGTCCTGTCAGTTTGTATCTAGGTTAAAACAGATTGCATGTCGATCGCAGTTATGTATTGAACTTTTGTATATTACCGTGACATGTACATTATTTAGATCAATTAGGCCTACCCTGTCTTAGAAAAACCAAATGTTCTTCTTGAATTACGTTTAAGTTTTGCCACTGATAATAGAAACAAAACTGTGTATGCAGACGTTTTTTTTATATTTTATTGCTAGACATACATACATGTGTATATTGTACATACATTATTACAAATAAGGTCTTGAGAAGATCTGAATATTGATTGACAGGAACACTAGGAATGTATGTGTGTATGTGAATATGTATGTATGTATGTATGTATGTATGTACGCCGTAGTTGCTACGTATGTATGTATCTATGTGTGTATGTGAATATGTATATATATGTATATATATGTATGTATGTATGTACGCCGTAGTTGCTATGTATGTATGTATGTATGTATGTATGTATGTATGTATGAGGAGAATTGGGTGGGATGGGTGATTAGGTATTGGATGCTAATAAATGAGGGCAGTAAGGTCGATAGCTACATACGAATGGTATTTAATGGATCTAAATACTTTTGAATGGCTGGTTTCGTGGTTATAAAAACTATCCCGAGTCCACTGAACATGATCCACGCTCAGGAAGACCGTTGCGCGCTTGGTGAGCCGAAGTGGGTGCTGTGAGAGGGGCAATTGATCAATATGCTAAATAAATGGCGAAAGATACTTCTGTTATCACGGGCAATAATTCGTCATCTGTTTCTAGTATACCGAATAATCATTTGAAGCAAAGAATGATTCTGACAGATGGGTCATGCATTTGTTGACGGCTATTAAAAACAGGCCCGGGTTGAAATCGCCAAAGAAGATACTAACGAAATATACAGAAAGTGACCAGAGACGTTTGAATAAGCTGGTCACAAGTGATGAAATATGTATTTTCATTTTTGAACCCGACTGAAAAGAAAATAAATAATTCTGAATCAGAGAAAATGAGCACAGGCCACAAATCGCTGGACGTAGTCGAACTGGGAAGAGAGTTGCATGAACATTCATTTTTCAGTACAAAACAGCCTTGTCAGCCAGGCTTCTGTGCCTGACTATGCTAGTGTCAGTGGACATTTGTCTCCAAAATGTAACCAAATGTTGTGGAACGCATAAATCCAGTGTTGACATGCTTCCTGGTTTTGCCGCATCCTCCATACAACCCTTATTTAGCTCAAGTGATATTTGGCTGAATCCCGTTTTCAAAGATTCGACAAGTGTTCGACGATTTGAAAGCCTCCATGCGATTGGAAGCGCCGTCTTTTTCTTTCAGTATATGAACAATATAAAACTTTAATACAAAATGGCGTTCAATATTTGGCTAATCCGACTGATAAAGTGTGTAGAGGTGCATGATGGGTACTTTGAGGGGATGCACAGTGTACACTTCACTAATCAAGTAATTTGTTGCACAACACACTATTTAGAACCTTTTGAGTACCTCTCGTTGTGGTAGTAGGGAACCCGGATAGATAATCAGACAGGCACGACCTCTGATGATTTTGTTTAAATTAGATTCCATCGTTGAGATATGTTTTTCAACCTGCGGGATGTACTCGCTTATAAGTCGAGTCAAACTGTAAAAAATAAAGATCCTGATCTGCCTTAGTGTAAAGCTCATACAAACTAGGTTATGTATTATTTGTTCTACTGATTATTCATAACAAACTGCACAGACCAAGATCTAAAGGCAGCTCTGGGTATGTTCAGTTTGCAGTTGGATTCGACTTATAAGCGTGTATATTTGTATATAGAAATGTAAAATATAAGCACCCACATTTACACTAAATATGAAAGCTGCAGTCGGAAATGCACACGTTGCATGTATGGGCGGTTTAAAATATTGTTTAAAATATTTTACTGTTAAGCTTTCGGTCACTAAATCTTACACCTCATATATGTTGTTCTACTATATTTGTCCATTTGTTGTTAACATGTTGTTCTACTATACTTGGCATCCGTCCGTCTACCAGAGACGATGGCGTAGCTCCAAAGTAAGTTTTTGTTTATCCTTCTTTCTAGCTCTCTTTTCAAATTGTTTTATTTTTCTGTCTTCCTCTGCGTTTTGAACTCCCTGCCTGACAGCTAGACGCCAGCTGGAACGGTTGTTTGCACAGCTCTCCCAGTCGTTGACATTGATGTTTGCCGTCTTCATATCCTTCTTGCAAACATCTTTGTAGAGCGGATGTGGTCGTCTAGTTGGTCGTGAACCTTCTGCTAACTCCTTATATAACAGGTCCTTGGGAATGCGGCCTGGGTCCATTCTCTTGACATGGCCAAGCCAGCGAAGGCGCCTCTCGCTGAGAATGGAGAACATGCTGTTCATGTTGGCGCGTTCTAGAACCTCTGTGTTGGGTACTTTGTCCTGCCACTGGATGTGCAGAATGCGCCGCATACATCTCAGGTGGAAGCTGTTGAGTTTCCTCTCGTGTCTTGCATAGGTGGTCCATGTTTCGCTGCTGTAGAAAAGTGAGCTGAGCACGCAGGCTTGGTAGACACGCAGTTTGGTCTTCTCGGTGAGGTTGGGGTTGTTCCAGACCCTCTGGTTAAGTCTGGCCATGACTGCTGCTGCCTTGGCAATCCTGCCGTTCACCTCAGAATCAATGGAGAGTGAGCTGGAGATGTTGGACCCGAGGTATGTGAAGTTCTCGACAACTTCCAAGTTGTACCCATCGATGGTGACAGAAGCGTCCTGCGCCATGACGTTCGTTTTCTTCAAACTGATGGTCAGTCCAAATTCCTTACAAGCGTGGGAGAGGCGGCATACCAGTTGCTGAAGTCCATCTTCCGTGTGTGATGTCAAGGCTGCATTGTCGACGAAGAGCAATTCACGGATGAGTACCTCTGTGACTTTAGTCTTAGCACGGAGACGGGCGATGTTGAACAGCTTGCCGTCAGTCCTGGTATGTATGTACACTCCTTCGCTGCAGTCCTTGAATGCGTACTGGAGAAGCATGGAGAAGAAGATGGCAAACAGCGTCGGCGCAAGGACACAGCCTTGTTTGACTCCGTTGATGACTGGGAAGGCTTCCGATGTTGCGCCTTTGAAGCACACTGTGCTGTGCATGTTCTCGTGGAACGACATGAGGACAGCAAGCAGACGTGTGTTGGGGGGGGGGGGGAACCGATCTTCTGCAGGAGTCTGAAGAGTCATTCCGACTAACCAGGTCAAACGCCTTCGTCAGGTCTATGAAGGCAATGTAGAGGGGCATCTGCTGCTCGCGACACTTCTCCTGCAGCTGACGTAGTGAGAAGATCATGTTTACAGTTGACCTGCTGACTCGAAAGTCACACTGGGACTCTGGGTAGACGCGGGAGGCTAGGATCTGCAAGCGCGCCAAGGCAACACGGGCGAAAGCCTTTCCGATGATGCTGAGGAGCGAGGTGCCCCGGTAGTTGTTGCAGTCGCTAGGGTCTCCTTTGTTTTTGTACAAAGTGACGATGTTGGCGTCACGCATGTCCTGTGGGATGTATCCCTGTTCTCAGATGAGGCAGAGGAGTATGTGTAGGGGCTGGAGCAGTGCTGGTTGTCCGCACTTGAAGACTTCATGCCGATTGCCGTCGCTTCCAGGAGCCTTCCCACAGGCAAGGCAATCGATGGCTTTTCCGAGCTCTTCCAGGGTGGGCTGTGTGTCTAGCTCCTCCATGACAAGCAGGTCTGGAATGGCGTCCAGGGCAGTGTCAGTGACATTGTTTTGGGTTGCATATAGCTCGAGATAGTGCTCAACCCATCGCTGCATTTGTTTCCCCTGGTCTGTGATGACTTCGCCCGTCTTGGACTTGAGGAAGGTGGTCTTGTATCTCGGGTTGGGTGGGCCTGTCGCCTTCTTGATACCCTCATACATTCCTCTTGCATCCCCGGTGTCGGCAGCTGTCTGTATACTGTTGCAAAGGTTCAGCCAGTAGATGTTGGCACAGCGGTGGGCGGTCTTCTGGGCTTTGTTCCTTGCAATCCTGAGGGCTTGTAGTGTTCTGGGGCTAGGTGCAGCCTTGTATGCCAGGAGGGCTTTCCTCTTTGCCTCAGTCACGGGCTCCATCTCCTCCCAGTTTGCCTCATACAAGTCGACATTCTTTCGCTCCCTCTTCCCATATGTTGTTAATATGTTGATTTACTATTATTTTCTAATTTACAGTTTAATTGCAGTGCGTATTTGGTAGTGGCAATCTTTGCTGTTTTACTCTGAAAGTGCTCTTGTGCATGAGGGCAATTTTATGATCATGATTGCATATTTTCTTCCATTCAGTACTAAAATGCCGTTACTTAAATCAAGAATTAATTAAAATCTTGTTCGGTTTTTGGAGTGAAATCGGTCTTTTATTTGTGTCTTTTTATATCTAATATCGTTTTTTATGTCTTGTTGTTGTTTGTTCCTGAATGGTACCTTCACAGACGTCGAATACAAAATACGAATTGATATGTTTCCATCAAATTAAACAGCAATTTACGCTTTGTTTTAAAATGAGCTGTTCCTTTTGGCACAAAGGAGTAACATTAAAATACAATGTGGAATTCATCGTAAACAGCTTACCCTCTACATAATGTACAGTTACTCTCATTTCTTGGTAATCCCTCTCACCTTCCTTTTTCAACTGCAAATCTACGATTACTCGTATTATGTAAGAGTCTTACATTCTTTAGTTGGCAAAATGAACCGATACTTTTCTCAAATAAAATAGTTTTAAATATAACGTATTCCTTTTATCTGAGGCTGCATTATCAGCTTGATGGAAAGTATGTTATGTTGACCCGTTAGAGTTTGATTTGGCGGAAATAAATAGCTTTACTAAATATAACTGAGACCTAAATTTTCAGGTGAAGTCTTTACATAACAAATCCATACTATTTTAATTTTTCTTTGTAAGAGTCGGTCAAATATTTAATTCAAACTCTATAGACTGTGCAAGAGAATTCTGAATTTTATCTGTAACTAATTTGTGTGAATAACGGATAACGACTCAGCTCGCGGAGTCCTTTGTCTAATGTTTTGTATTGATCTTTAAAAAATAATAAACATCTAGATTTTCAGAACCTCGCCATTTGCATACTGTTACGTAAAAGAATAATTCCTTTAGTCGCTGTTTCTGAAAGAATCTGGAAATTTTCATTGTTTTAAAAAATCAAACATTAATATCTATATTGCTTAATATCGTCAACTACATTCCCATCGAATATGAAGGTGCATCCAGTTTTCGTACCCTTCGCCAAGGCAACAATTTTAAATTTTTCAACATTTACATACAATTTATATTGATTAAAATAGTATGTGGAAAATGTTTTAATCGTATCATGGTCGTTTTAATACCGGCACCGACCACTATAATACTACCTCATCACCAGCAGAGCTGTGTCTCTGTCTCATCATGAAAAAGGTTTTGACAACCTAAGTTTAGGTATTTTCAAAATGAGTTTTATTTTGAGTTTTACTGTAGACTTAATTATAATATGTCTTATATAATTCGACCTTCATAAAAAGCAGCGATAGAACATTTTGACTTTATCCGATAAACTGTGTATTCCATATGCATAGACACAATTGTTTTTTTGAAATGTAAGCATTGTCTGAGTGATAAAATCAAACTCCATCATTAAAGTCTCATCGGATGACAGATTTTTTGAGGCCATTTATGTTTTTCTATATGCTTTAGATTTAATGCTTGATAGTTAAACCTGAGTAACATTACGAATCTATAAGTTGCCAAATAATTATTCTGTATTCGTATTTGTTATCAATGGCTTCAGTGTACAAAAAGAAATCAGGACAAACTATCGCTATATGAAGACAAATGGAAATCAGAACTGGTTATAACCAACAGCCATTTAATTATCAACCGAACGTGAACATCAATGTCCTTTCACCGATCTTAATTGTCTTTTACCTCCACAAAAGTGAACCTCTTTACACCGACCAAACCAATACTTCTTCTGTGTGTGTGTGGAGGGGGATATCGATCGCTTGAAACACCATTTGGTCTAAAGGTCACGTGGGATATGTCCGTTCAAAGAGATTTTAGTTTATGTGAAATCGAATAATTGATGTGTCTACGGCTTCGTGCTTGAAGATTTTTATTGGGTTAGAATATTCTCCTTAGTCTCCTTTTCTTTAACGGTTACATACATACATACATATATATATATATATATATATATATATATATATATATATATATATATATATATATATATAGAGAGAGAGAGAGAGAGAGAGAGAGAGAGAGAGAGATATTGTCTGTTTACATGGGATTGTAGATTCGTACTGTGTATTCACGTACGTGCCTTGTGTTGCATATTGATCAGTCAGTCAGGCTTTAAGTATGTCTACATGGTCCTTATTGTTATCACTGTCTGCATGTATGTATGCATGTATGTATGAAGACTTAGATAAAACAACCCTTCGAGTCCAACACAAGGTAAATCAGGGGTAATTCTGGCACTGAACGGTTCCCATCTCGAAAGAAACTTTGAAGGGTCATAAAACTTTGAATAAGCACTTGAATTAACACAATGGAATTATGATACCTGATTTCTATGCTATTGGAGAGTGACAATTTGGTGACAATTAAGTATTTAAAAAAATAACAACTGGTGTCTTCATTTTTGTAATATCACCATTTGGTCGTTAGCAAAGATTTTCTCGAAAACCTATCAATGTTCTTTGTTTGTTTTAAGATAAATAAATTGTGTAGGAGTAATAAATATTTCCACGAAGGAGCAAATGGATGTGAGAATACAAGTAAATAGACTTCGTGTGATTTTGACCATAACAATGTTCGCCAAACATAAAAACTGTGGTACTAGCAAAAAAGAAACTCTCTTCAATTTATTACAACTTTAATGTTGTCCAGTAGAAAAATTAGCAGGTACTGGTTCTTACATTAAAGTGTATGGACGGTATTGATCCCAGACCTTGCAGATGTAACACATTTAGAATGATTGGGCGAAATGATTTGAGTATTTTGGTTTAAATGTTCTACACAGTTTTGATGGATCGCTGCTACATTTTTTTCGTCTTTGTTTTTTACTTCTTCTTCTTAGTAGTCTTTTGAGAAAAACAAATACATTAAGAACCAAGGTATTCTCTCATTTTGTAGCGTGAACTTTCTTCTGGGTATTGTTTTTATAAAGTCTGGATCTAAAAGAAGAAAAATCTCTTAAAATTTAATTAATGTTATGCTTACTAGTACTCAGTGGCTTTGACAAATGTAAGGTCCCGTCTTAAGTCTCCATCCTAATCGCTTTCATGTTCTTCTCAACATGGAATCTAAAGGAGAAAGCATCTAACATTTCTTTATTTGCTTACAGTTCCATACACTTGGTTATCATAATTCCATGCACGACACAATTTTTCGAATTTCAATGTATATGTTCTCTTTTCACCATAGCAAATAATCTGCCACTTTAATAAAGGTTGAGCGCATTTGCATTTTAATCTTAGATTATGCAAAGTATTTATTCTTAGTTTGAAAGATGCTATACGCTTTTGATGTAACACTCAAAAAGTACTGATAATCGTGTTATTACATGGCACCTTTCAAATGCTAATTCCTTTCATTCCTTAGCAAAATTTTGAACATAATTTTTTATTGATTACTAATTTTATGCAAATTGTATTCTTTGTAATTTCAGGAGAAGATGGGTAACTTTTTCAAGAGTTACTCAACACCTAAATGCACTTATTTTACACGTAAATGTCTGTATCAATCATTCAGTGGGATTTAAAGCCAAAGATTTTGTACGGGATAAAGCATTTAACTGTTATAAATATGATTAAAATATTGCACTTGCGATTCAGAGTCTCGGACTGAACTATATGTAAGCCATGGGCTAATTTCAAATTGGTATTTACCAGTGCAGGTAAAAATGTGGAGTTATTCGATAGTGGCACAATAAAGTAATAATTTAGTTATTGATGAATTTGAAGAGGTCGTGCCAGGAAATATTGGCCACATTGATCCTGCAAATAACAAATTCTGTAACCAATAGCCTCGCTGGCCGCGAAAACAATTTACAATCCGTAATCACATGCCATATTGACACCGAAATAGGTCAAAGCAGAGGAGAAGATATAATTTTCACACAAACACACACACGTTTTACTCTGAAGTGCAAACATGAATTTAATTTTAAAAAATACTGATAAAAATAATTCTGACAGTAGACCTAATCTTTTAAACCATTAGAGCTAAATTGTTAGTTTTTACAAATTTTGGGGGTGTTTGCAATACAAAACATTACAATACAACAACAAAAACAATACAATACAACAACAAAATCAATACAATACAATACAATATAATACAATACAATACAATCATTTCTACTTTCAAATGGACGAAACAGCTTGTTTAGTTCACCCACAAGCAAATCTAATAAACCAAAAGCTAAAGCTACTGTTGCTTGAGCGTACATTGTTTATTTACAATCAAAGTAGTTCCTAATACACGATACTGTTTTTTAAACAATACGAAGTCGTGCAGTATGGAAAAAATGCACAATTTTGACAATGTAAAGATAACGGAGAAATAAAGGAGCATACAGTACAATGCTACACCACACCACACCACATCATACCAATCACACCACACCACACTACACCACGCCATGCACACCACACCACTCTACACTACACTACACTACACTACACTACTATACTATACTATACTATACTATACTATACTATACTATACTATACTAGTAGTTACACTCAGGCGTTTTGGTTCAAATATATCTGCATTGTGTATAGTTATACTATTGCTTCTTCTTTGATAAATTCCTTTCTCTCCTAGTAGCCCATACTGCGGCTAAAAGGACCCCACATTTGGTAACGTATGTTATAATATTATTTTGTCAGATATCGTCTTGTATTAAATTTTGTGAAGAACCCCGTAGAATTGTCTGATACGAATCAATCGAAATGCCAGAGAACCAATACATTGTTCTGTATGAACGTGTCTAAACCGGAAATATTAGCGAACTCTAACGTGAAACAACCGTTTCCTGGCATTTCAAGACCAACAATAGTCGCGTGGTTTATATATCCGTCAGTACTGCAGCAGACCTTTTCCAAGGTATAGAAAGATAATGTGAACTTGCACACCAGTAACCTTTTATTAGAGCCTTCGATCTGAGGTGTACGACTGTGAACAACTAGCTGTCACATTCTGGGGTGTGCTTGTCAATCTCAACTGGACCGTGCTTTATATTACATGGGCTTTGCATCAAACATTTATATCTGTATTCTGAGACATTTCTTGATTTCAGTGACGATTACAGGACGCACTTGATTATATATCTTTAACCAAACAAAGTGCAAGTGTGGTTTCTCGATTTGCTAATTAAATAGTTTTGCGGAACTGAAAAGGTGACGGTCGAATTTTAGTACTTGATATCGCAAAATTAGTTTTAAGAGTTTCCCCTCATAGTTTTAACTTTGGTTTTCCTTTTATATGTTCTTGTTCATTGTAAGAATTTGATTATTTGTTTTGCATGTACGTAGATCAGTTTAAATACAAATAGGCTTGACTGAGTCCGTATGCATTTGAAAATAATGCACGAGTCGTAAAGCGTACACGCCCAGTTTGTTTTCAAATTTTCCAAAGTCTGTGAAATTGGCTTTAAAAGTACCTATTCAGAGTTTAGTCTATATTTATATAGGGCTGTATTACGTTGCATCAAGAAAGTCAAATCATATATAGACCATAACATCTGTATTTTCTATAAACTATTTTGTCGTGCATGTGTGTGTGTGTGTGTGTGTGTGCAAATATGTGGTGCAAAGTGTGTTTGTTATTTCAGAAAGAAAAAATAATTTAAAAAATGAATAAGTATCAACAAGTAAAGTAAGAACACTGATATATTCCATGTATGGTGCGGACTGAAGAAACTATATTGTAGTTAGTTCGTTAGTGCATGACCTTAAAACCTGATCCTCCAAGACCCGTGTGGCCGAGCGGTCTAAAGCGACGTCTTTACCGATCACTGTCATCTCACCTATGTCTACGTGGGTTCGAGTCTCGTGCTCGGCCAATGTAGGTAAGTGAGAAAACTTGCCAGTAGCTTCACGTGGGTCGGTGGATCTTACCTGGGGTTTCCCAGGTTCTTCCTCCACCAGCAATACTGGCCGCCATGTATAGAATATCTTGCGCTGTGAAATGGTATCAAGTCAAGACAACATCAACAACCTGATCCGAGACTCAAGGAGGTGACAATGGCAATTTCGTCATTAAATGGTTCGCACCTACTAGTTTTTAATGGAAAGCGAATAACATCTCTCTCTCTCTCTCTCTCCCTCTCTCTCTCTCTCTCTCTCTCTCTCTCTCTCTCTCTCTCTCTCTCTCTCTCTCGCATGTACACGCTTACTGAGTTCATGAGCTGACACTTGACGATAACGGGTCAAGATACCGTTGTGGTAGGTCATTATATCCCCTGGGTAATGACCAAGGAAACGCTGCTACCATATTAGTTCCACAGTTCCATTCGATGGTTGTTTAGACGAATACCTTTGTTAAATATGTGTGTAGAGTACTAATTGAGTGGGTGGGTATGGATCACAACTATTAAACCTTAAAGGCGCATGGCACTTTTCGCAGATAAAATCCTTTCAACTAATCAATATATTAATGAATATCTAGACATACTTTTGTCTCATACCATTACTGTTATGGCGTGTTGTGTGTTAATATGTCAAATACAATCAATCAGACAAAGGTTTACAACAAATTGGGAGTGCAAAATTAGACATGTCAATATAAATTGGAACATTTGAATTTTCAACCAGAGATTATTACTCTGCTAGTCTGGATGGAACAAATATTGACGGAATTGCTTAACACGCATTAAAACGATTTAGTAAATATAAGAATTAAAAGCGCAGAAAGCTAAATAAATAAATCGATGGTATTTTTGCATGGAATAGTTACTTAAGTAAATGAATCATGAATGAATTAGGCTGAATTTTCAAAACAGTAGTAATTTTCAGAGTCTGACCAATTTTATTCTTAAAGTTTAATAAGGACATTTTTGTTCTCTGGAACAACAACACAGTCAGACAAATATGAAAGCAACTGTACACATTGAATTTGTGGATCGAACCCAAAACCTGTTTGTGAAGAGTGACTGATACAGTAATTAAAACTGGATGATTTTGAGATCGAAAACCTTTAGGTGCAAAACGACTGCCACATAACAACTCGATGAAATTTTGTCCTACTTTTATTTTCGTTCTTTCTTTTTTTTTTTTTTTGTCTATTAGTCACAAAACTTTGAATGTACATTTATTATCATTTTATCACCAAGTGGTTCAGTTAAGCGAAAATTGAATAACTTTAAGAATTGTATGGGTGTTATTTATCAGGAGTAACGATAACAATACTTGACCTGGCTAACTATCACAAGAGTGGCAACAGAGACATCGCCAGTTCAGAAGCTTCCGTTTGACTTTTCCATTACCTCCAAGCCCTGTCTTTATATCTTTTGAATTTAATATATCATTATTTACCGTACACTGCCATATGCATGTAGAACTGTAGAAAAATTAAGTCTCACGTCTAAGGCATCTTCTAGTTGGTCTCATTGCATTCTCGAACATTGTTCCAACACTAAGCAGTTTTGTGGAGTGTTGGACATAGTCTATGTATATATAATGTATTTAACGCGAAACGAGATAGTCATGGCTACCAAAGTTTTGGTTACATACATCTCAGTTCATTTGATGTACACAGCATTTTACCCACTGTGGGCGTTCTTGAACTGAACTGAACAATTTTACACCGAACAACTGTTTGGAATGCAAACTTTAGAGTTTTGAGACCAGCACTTGGAAAGAGTAAAGATGGTGGAAAAACACCATGTCCTCATTACTGTCAAGGTGAAGGTACAGTCTTTGTAAGTATCTTGGACGTAGACATGGTCATTTGTTGCTACGAATGTATATATTTATAAATTTTCTTTTTTTATGACAGGCAGTACATTTTATTTCATTTTATCACCAAGTGGTTCAGTTAAGTGTAAATTAAATAACTTATAGAATTGCAGGGGTGTTATTTATCAGGAGTAACGATAACAATACTTGACATGGTCATTTGCTTCTACGAATGTATATATTTATACATTTTCCTTTTTCGGTTAGGCAATTTCTGCTGTGTCTTCGTTCTTTTTATATTTTTGTTGTTGTCAAAGTAGGCACTCGTATTGATCACATCAAGCCATTTCAACAGTATTACGATTCATGATAGTCTAAAAAGAATGGAGTTTCCATAGTTTCATCTACCAAGAAAAGAGAATGAATGTCGTAAGAAAGGTTCTGGAGTCGGTATCGAACAAGACCGTGTTAGGGCGGTACTCTGATCATTAACATTGGTCGGACGTGTTGATTAAGGTTTTATGACGTCATGGATCAGGCTAATATTTAACGGAGGGTTGCCCTTTCTGCGACAAAAACAAAAATGGCGTTTCCTTTGTCGACGCAAATACACGTTTTGGTCAGAGTACCAAAACACGTTTATACTTTAGTTTATTAGATTATATTCTATAATAACTCTCAAGGCTTTATTGGAAATTTTATGTGTTCAGATAATTTTGGAAAATGGGCATTCAGTACCTACGTTAGTACAGTATCGAGTGAGACGAGGCAAACAATGTTTTTTTCATTCTTACGTCAACCTGTACAATTTTTTCATTGATATATTTTTTGTATGCAACGATACAATATAAAAAGTATTCTCGTCAGACAGTGCGACCGTATGCTATTACGACTTTATTGTCTTAAACAAAGTAATAAAAAAGAGCGAAAGCCTGCAAGTTTTGCGAAATTCAGCAAATAAATTATTTCCCAAGAATACAAAGTTAAAATTTAAAAAGAACGTACAGTAATGCAAATTAAATCCCAAATAGTCCAAAAGATTTTATCTCCAGTCCTAATGAATTAAGTTCTAATTAAAAATTAAATTCCAGTAGTGTTCCAAAAAAGATCCAATGCTGAAGGTGTCGAATGCAGTCTTGAATGTATTAATGTACCGGTGCCCTGAAGCGTGATGATGCACTAACAGTCTTCCAATTAGTCACATAAATATAATTTAAGATATTCTTGTCTGAATTCACTATAATCCCAGAACAATGTTTCTGCCCATGAATACATCCCCTATTGAATCATACCCAAGACGTATAAATATGGTACTAACAGGTGCCTCGCTAGGTGCTCAGCATTAAGAGGTTAGTGTTAGGACTGGTCAGCCTAGTATCAGGATAATGTGACTGGGTGGGACATCATGCTACATGTCTGCAGCATGATGCCCCAGTGCTAGACATCACTATAACTGCCACACTGCAGACATCGTAGCGATATGACTGAAAAATTGTTAATGCTACGTTAAAAATTCAAATCACACACACACACACACACACACACACACACTGTCCAATAATAATATTGAGTACTGTGTAATTCCAGAGAAAAATAATTTAAATAAATAATTCTAGCTCAAATCAAATGCTTACCACAACAATAAGACTGAATCTGCCTAAAGATATTACAGTAAGAATAAATAATTTCTAGACAAACAAGATTATAAAGCCCTTGCTTGACCTATGTGTGTGATTTGGATTTTTAACGTAGCCTGAACAATTTTTGAGTCATATCGCTACGATGTCTGCAGTGTGGCAGTTATAGTGGTGTCTAGCACTGTGAACTTATTTTTGGACAAGGCAAGGCCAAAATACAATTAAGCATAACACATAATGCTGGAGAGAAAAGAAGAAAAAAAAAAACTAACAAACAATGCAAATTAAATACACATAACAGTACACTACTGAAATGAACACTATTTTGTTCATTAAAATATCATATCTCAAAGTCAAAACCCAAAAGGGTCACATATGGGATATTTGTGAAGAAATAAACTAAAACAAATAAAAAACCACGAATAAAATAACGAATAGATTAGTCACTTTTCCGTTATAGTGAAAAGGCAAAGACAGATTCGTTGGCAAGTGGTACAGCGATCGTCCTGTCGTACTGCAATTATTGCACCTTATTTCATGGCTGACTGATTTGTCTAAGACGAAAATTACATTTTTGTATAAGAAAGAACAGTCACGTGGTGAAAAGCTCATGTTCTGCACATCGATAGTTAAGTACTAGATCAATGGTGCATTTTGAATGCAGTCTACCGTTTACCATTATTCGTCCACTACGTGGACCACTTTAAGTGCAAATTATCAGAACTTATTTTGTCGAATTTCATGAAAATATATTTATTTCTTACAGAATGAGCAACGCGGAGGTGTTCAGACCCTCCAATGGCGCGGAATTGTTGACCCGCAGTGCTCTTGGAGAGGGATATGCCCCATCGATGGACATGTTCCGTAAAACCTCTCGACCCTCCACCCAAGGCGGCTACAGATTCGGACAACTTAGCCATAATTCATTCTTCACAAGGCATAACCCACATCCCTCAAGAGTGAGGCATATTAAAGGTAGGTGAGATTAAATGTCTTAACTAGCCTATGCTTAAAATAAACAAGCAAACAAAATAAACCCAACAACAATAACATCTAAGAGTTTACGAGACAAGGATGACGGAACACCGTGTCACAAATGACCTAAACGTAAACCTTAACAAAGGTGTGGCCGACGGAGGGTAACACTATATGCCTTTTCTACTGCCGTGGCGGCGCATAAAACAGAATAACACACACACACACACACACATCATGCAAGATTATACATAAAAAGGAACGCCTGAATACGACATCTTCAGCATATGAAGTAATTATTATTATTATTCAACCGTTTAATGGTCAGATATACACATCAAAAGAATAGATGTATAACACATATGCATACTAACCATACGTACATTAAAGGCACGCATCTTTTAAATATATGGGCTATGCCCTAGTGTCAAACCCCATCAGATTAAGTTAACACTACGTTGTAACGAACGAAGCTAAAGTTGTCTAGTTTAGTACACACAGAGCGTGTGATCAAAAAGGCATTACCATAGCCAGCGTTATTCGTCTGTAAACAATGCACTGCTTCACCACATGACGAGTAGGTAAAACCAATGTAACCAACAATTTACCAGATTCAGACACTGTTATCACGTTGAGACATCAATACACGTCAAGTTAACTCGGTTGCAATTTTATTATCATACATTTTTTTCCCTCGTATACGACATTTCTATCTCATTTCCGTTGGCGGAGTCAATAATGTAAAAGTTTTGTGTTTGAATTTTTGGAAAATCGCATATAATCTCCATCGTTGTATTCCACCGAAGCTTTGGGATAATATTAATTTAGGTCAGACGTTTATACCCTGATATGCTATAAATATGTTGCCTCGCCTGCGTAAGTACCATTGTTCCCTTGCTGTCAGCGATACTCGAGTTTTGTGCTTAAGACTCACATATCGTCTACACAAAGGCACTCTTTACGTACAGCCCAGCTTTTATTTAATTCGAAAAGACATATCTAAAAGGACAGTTTAAACAATTTAAATAAAAAGAAATCTTAGAATAAATATGTAACACATAGCTTAATATAGTGTGTGAACGTATAGACCTTTTTCAGGAAGTCGAATTTGGGTTTTTCCACTCCAATATTTAACGCATGCGCAATCAACGTAGGGCAACTTTTAAGCGATTGTCATTAACATAGTGTATCTTCGTGAAGAAAGTTTCATACAAATTTGTAAAGGTTTGACATCTGTACACCCTTCACAGAAACAGTGTGTTTAAAAATCATGAGTGAATAGTTCAGTAATCTGCCTAAAAGAGAAAACTAGATATGAGCACAAAAAGCATCAGAAAGGACCAGAACAGCGGACAGGATTTGTGGGCTCAAGGAAAATTATCCAGTAGGCCCCAATGAATCACAAATTGAAACAACGGTGGACCCTCTGACCGTTGTGGTCTCCCGTAATTTGTCCTACCCTGTCCGCGGTCCTGGATAGGACTTACAAAGTTGGTTGATCCATTTCTGAAAGGAAAGGGGTGGGTTGACGACTTTCCTATGTGACCAGAAAGGGAAAATAATGACAACACTCTCCTCTACTCCCAATGAACATCGTAAGCTGGGAGCAGGGGAGGGTGTTATCATAAGTTCCCCCTTTACTGATAGAAACAAGTGCCTGTTTAGAAAAGATATTAGACATTACTTAAGTTATCTCAGGCACAATTGTAAGTTTTAAGCTTCTTATGTATGTATGTATGTATGTATGTGCGTGCGTGCGTGCGTGTGTGTGTGTTGTTGTCATATGCCGCCTGCGTTTTACCTGGGCTTTCAATACCAGATCACGTTTCTGTTCTATTCTACTATAACATGCATGTACAAATTCAAATGAGCATAACTTCGTCATTTTGCAAGCATTTTTTTAAATGAAATGTTCATACTTAGCGTACATTTTAGTAAATACTATTGTAATATTAAAAGAAACCAACTTGATTTTATTAAGTTGATACGCTAATGAGTAGGCGTGGTTATATATGCCCTAGCGATGAGGCAATTCAAACCTTACCTATTACATAGTTACTGTCCTTTACTTTGAAATCGTATTATTATTGTTATCAGTCTGACATTTATCCCTGTCGTTGTTACCACGGTTGCTTACTTCATTAACAATGCGACTATTCAGTAACTCCAGAAGTTAAGACCTCTCTGTTCCAAAATTTAACTTTCTCTGTTTATGACCTTTAAGAATGTGAAATATTGTTATTTTCTTTAAGTGAATACGCAGTTGAAATGGTGACAAAGTAAACAACTAAACTTAGCGAACAAAGACGTGGTTGACAATAATACAAGTGGGATTTCGTTGAATACTTTTACCTATACTTCTCGTCTTTGATTTACGCACACAATCGATAAAATAGACTTAGAGTAGGGACTGTTCCACATTTCAATTATTCAAGCCACTCATCCGTATTTCCAATCATCCAGGTGAGAGTGTAAAGAGTCCCCAAAACTAGTTCGGAGTACGAAATACGATAGTTTAACTTTCTTTACGTACGTAAAATATTTTATTTCGTCGAACTCTGCTTAAATGACAAAGAGCAAATACAGAATTCCAGTTAAAAATATGACAGATAAAATCAATAGATATTTTTTTAAAAATTAATAAAGGCTCCAGATTTTTGCTGGCTATAACACTTTCACTGAGATTTAGGTTTGTCATTCAACACAATATGTTTTGATAACTCTTAATGGAATAATTATGAATTTAATACCAATATGTATAATATGTACTGTCTAAGTGTAATATACACTGAATGTTCCTGCAAGCAAATTCAAGGATATTTTTTAATTTTTTTAAAAATAAATATACAAATATTGGTCACATAGGTTATCACAAAACTGTCACTTGGCCTGTCAGTTCAAAGGATTGAACATGGTTTTGATTCATCAAAACTTTCATTCTGCCTGTCAGATGGTAGGATTGAACATGGTTTTGATTCAGTCAAAACTGTCACTTGGCCTGTCAGATGACTGAATTGAAAATGGTTTGGATTCAGTCTAAACTGTCACTTGGCCTGTCAGATTATTGGATTGAACATGGTTTGGATTCAGTCAAAAATTTCATTCTGCCTGTCAGATGGTAGGATTGTATATGGTTTAGATTTATTCAAAACTGTCACTCTGCCTGTCAGTTCAAAGGGTTGAACATGGTTTGGATTCATTCAAAACTGCCGCTCTGCCTGTCAAATGGTAGTTGCCTGCCAAATGGTAGTACTGTACATAGTTTGGATTCATTCACAACTGTCACTCTGCCTTTCAAATGGTAGGGTTGTTCATGGTTTGGATACATTCAAAACTGCAACTCTTCCTGTCAAATAGTAGGATTGAACATGGTTTGGATTCATTAAAAGCTGCCACTTTTCCTGTCAAATGGTAGGATTTACAGGGTTTGGATACATTCAAAACTACCACTGCCTGACAGATGGTATGATTGAAGATGTTTCGGATTAATTAAAAAAACGTCAATCTGCTTGTCAGATGGTGGGTTGTTGTTGTTGTTGTGGGGTTTAACGCCATTTCTCAGCACACGATAGGCTATGCATGGCGGCCAGTATTAATGATGGAGGAAGAACCCGGGAAAACCCCCGAGAAGAACCACCGACCCACGAGAAGCTTTCTCACGTACCCACATTGGCCGAATCCTAGACTCGAACTCACGCAGAAAGAGGTGAGATGGCAGTGATCCGTAACGGAGAGCGCTTTAGACCACTCGGCCACTCGGGGCCCCGTTCAGATGGTAGGATTGCTCATGCTTTGGATTCATTCAAAAGTAAATTAAACTCTATCCATACTGTAAAAATTAGAAAGCTCTTTCTCTTCCAGTTTGATTAGTACGCAAAATCTCGTTGGCTCTTCTATGAGAAAATTACGTTTGGAACATTAAATTATGATATTTTGCGTCGTGTTAGATAAATATTACCTTCGGCCACGCATGCCTATGAAAACAAGAGTTTTGTTTGATTATCACAACGTTCTTTTTATTAGATTTGTCTTTTTGCATCCGGGTGTCTTGTGTACTTTCTATACTTGGCGCCAAGGTCAATAAATAAGCGACTCTGCTTTCTGGCGATTTACTATCCAGTTTTGGATATTATCCCTCCACCGACCAACTCTAAGGTCACGTCTAGATGTTGAGAACAACAAGTTAGTTCTAAATATGAGGCCTCATTGTTTTGTTAATTTTCATTACTGACTGAAGTCAGTCGAACAGATCTCTTGGAAGTAATTTTAAACTAAGCACAGTTCACCCCCCCCAAAAAAAAAATAAAAGTGTGTTAATATGTGTTTTTGCAAAGCATAAAGTTGCCGATGCTTATTGGATCACTTCCGTTGTCAAATCTTCATTTTCGGAGGAGCGTAGGTTTGCACGTCGTTAAGCTCTTTAATTTCAGAGGCAAGTAAATCTTCCTTGTAGTTCGTAATCCAATAATACCTAAACAGAAGTGATCAGATTAAAACAACAACAACAAAAACCACAATCACAACAAACAAACAAACAAATAAAAGGAACTCCAAACAAACAAAGAAAGGAACTCGTGCAGTCTATTACTTTCTATACTTTAAGCATGTCTTTCTCATACGTACACAAGAAGATATAATGTAATAAATTAATACTTTATCTGTCAACCCCCCACCACCCCGTAATTGAACAGATATATATGTTCTATGCCAAATATAAGACGTGTCTGTCCTATACTAAATACAGGAATTTTCTATCCTATACCAAATGTGGGACTTTTATATCCTATACCAAATATAGGACGTTTCTGTTTTATGCCAAATATAGGACTTGTGTCCTATGCCAAATATAAGACTTTCTATCCATTACCAAATATAAGATGTTTCTGTCATATGCCAAATACAGGAATTTTCTATCCAATACTAAATATATGATTTGTCTGTCCTTTGCCAAATATAAGACTTTTCTGTCCTTTGCCAAATATAGGACTTTTGTCCGTAGCCAAATGTAAGACTTTTATGTCCAATATCAAATATAGGACATTTCTATCGTATACCCCTGTTTCTCCATTAATCTTCTCACCCACTAATAAATTATGAATAAACATATGAGTTCAGTTCGTTTTAAAGATTTTCTTGTTCTTGTTAACTTAAGGAATGCGTTTAGATAACACATTTTTGCCATATTCCTTCTCGTTATGTTACTTAAAAAAAAAAAAGAAGACAAGGTGACAAATTTGCACCGAGTTCGCTGCATAAACGGGTAGCAGCTGTAATCTAGACTGGTATATTTATTTTTGCTTGTTTTTGTTTTCATAGTAGTTTAAACATCACAATATCTATTCAAGAGATTGTTGACAGTTCAATTTGACTTCGCTTCCCTTCAAATACGCGTACACTAGTGGAATCGATGGTCAACTTATATTGAATAATATAATAATGAAATGTATTTTTCATGCTAATGAATGTTTGAAATCCAGATTGGTGTCTGGTTTACAAACTGATCTTCACCAGAGTTAAGTCGATAGGCATCTGCATGACAATTCCCCAAGTTTCGTACATTTTATATTAGCCGCGTATCAGCTCAATGTAGCAATATTTAATACCATTTAATAAAACTTCACAAACCAGACACTGCAGTTAATAAAAATTTTGACTGGTTTTTACTGTTTTTCACTTTAAAGGGCTTGCAGATAAATTCTATATTGGATTCAAAAATAAATATTAACTTTTTGCAAAGGATTCTTAATTACAGAAGGTCCGCTTTGTTAAAGTTTGTAAGATTGTTTATATGACAAGAAAAGATGTGTAGAAATGCTGAATGGTCTGTAGGAAGACTGGTATCGGGACTAGCTTTGTGTAATACCTATACGGAATGCTGATGTCATGGGTTATCATCCAAGTAATTGTATGTCGCAAGACCGAAGGGTTCAATTGCGCTTATCTCGGATAAATTCCAACCTTTATTAAAACCACCGTATCTCCCAATTTATTTATTTTCGATTTTTCTACTATCGATTCCATTCTTTTATGCAAAGCCAAGCTACTTCTCTGACGAGGTGTCTATATTTTTTTTCTTCAGTTAGCATATTGGGACGATAAATAGACATGCAAAAATTATTTTTTTTTAAAACTAGAATTCTTACCAATATTTCCAAAATAATATTAAACCATTTTAGTGTGAATTCAGATGTTGCTAGTATTGTGCCATTGTAGATTGATTTAAGGTGTAGTTGGTATTGTGCCGTTAGACATTAAATACTGGCATCACTGCATGAAAAGGTATATATCAAATAAGAACAGTGTAATCAAACGTGTTAGAGTTATACTTCAGCTCAAGCAGGAATCAAACATGTGCCGCGAGTATTCTCCATGCACCACTTGGCCATTCCGACAACCCACACACTTACCCCACAAAGGATGAAAAATGGTGAGAAAAAAGTGACTCGAATGCCTCAGAAATGACTCGCTGCGAGTCAGTAGACAAACGATATTTAACTTTCCGCTATAGGCATCAAGCAATAATCAGAAAACTCAACAGCACCTTGATTTTAGTCGAATCCAGATTAGTTCACTTCGTTTATTAGATTTTCCATTTTATAAAAAAGCCATTAATTGGAACGATTTAATATATTTTTTTATATATTAAAAAAAACGTATTTTCGAATGGTATTTTTTAATTTTTTTATTTTTAAAAAGTGTTATTGACAGCAATTTTCTATATTTTTCTCAACACAGAGCGTGTGTGTATACATTTGTGAGATAAAAACTTAATTGCTATTAGGAAAAATATTAAATGCGATCAATTTCCGAAGCCGCTTTATTTACTTTTGACCCCTTCCTCTATGCCTAATTCGGCTGTAATAAATTCATGAGTTGATACTTTTGTTGTCGTCTACTCATCCTCGAGAAAATAATATCAAACATGATTAGTTTTCCCTAGTGAGTGCAGATTGAGTTCAGGATGACTCCGTATTGCTAATGAAAATGCGACCTTTGATCCCGCTCCCTTCTCTTCGAGATACTGTACATCTGGAATCCGAAATCTTCGCCATCAACTTATTATTGTGAAATGTCTTTCCAATCATGGCCATAATGAACTAAATGACAGACGGATGAACGGGATGCACGGACAAACATAAACTTATATTAAAGAAAACCGTCTCTTAGTATCAGAAAATGGAAAAATAACTTTCTCGTTTATTGTTTGTTTGTAACGAAATGCACTGTGAGTTCATAATGAAAATAAAATAGTTAAAGTACTCTGTCGGATTCTAATGATAGTAAGTGTGGTACCAATTAAAGGTGATGAAAAACTATTTTCTCGAACTTTGATAGAAGACACGGTAAGGGGGTGTTCGTTTTAATGGGAGTCGTGAATCGGCACATATGAACAAGAGGTTCAACGGTAGGTAACATACTCACATTTTCACATTTTCTTGCCTCTGATTCACTTTAATCCACGACAAGTCTTATCACCGGGGTAGCAGCTTAAACCAGATTTTAAGAACTAAGTTGGCGTACAGTAATACCATGTAATCGTTTTAATTTTTCCCTGGCCTAAGACAACGTGTGCCCGCTTATATAAAAACTTTGGTGTCAGAAACGCGACACGAGCATGCTAAAATAAACATATTGATAGTCCGTGCATACACATACTGTGCACGTTAGTTAGTATGTTTGACCCAGCAGGAAAAAATTATTTGTACTGTTTTGACTGATGAATAACAAAGCATAAGTAAATTTTGGAACAAAAGATCTTAATATAGCTGCTATCAAATAAATTACAATTACAAGAACATTTAAAATACACGGAGACATGTATTTAAAATGTTCTTGCTAGTAAGAGATACACGGACTGCCAGTTAAGACATGTTTTAGATACTTCATAATCCTTGTACCCGACCAGTGAACAACAATCCTTCATATTGCTCTGGGCACCAATGGACCTAAGGATAATTAAACAAAACAAATGTGCAAAGTCGGGTTTTGTACAATACTTTTACAATTCTTAATAACCAGCCAAGCAAGCAATCAATAAGCCATCAACATACGAAATAATCTTCCAAAAATATTCAATTAAAGGCATTGTTATGATCATAAAATCGTTGTATGTTTCAGGTTTGCTAGATGTTCCAATATGTGCTGTCAACGACGATGGCTATTTTGCTAGTCCCAGATACTCGCTCCAGTTCCCGCCAAATGCTTTTAACAATGCCAAGCTTCAAAACAGTCGAATTCCAGTGAACGCCATAAATGTCAACTCCACGCGGCATCCTATCAACACTATCACAGGACTGCAGTACTTCACCGGCCTCAACAGTTATCCCTTCCGTGAAAAGGCCATACCAAAGATAGGACTAGGTAAGCATGGCGCCTGCTTGCGTCATACTTGTTGAAATGCTGCTTGTCTTCTTTACACATTTCTTTCAGCGTTCTTTCTTCTTCAAATGACTCTTTTCAGTGACCTCCAATTTTTGGTCTTGGACCACCAATTTGTAATACTGGGACATAGTCAATGGCGTACTAAAGTTAAATTGTGCCTGGGGCGACGATGAAGGCTCAAAGGGGTTTTGGCGCCCCACGACCTCTGGCGCCCAGGGCAAGAGCTCTGTCCCCCATCCCCCACGTTAGTATGTTACTGGACATATGACACTGTACACGTGTTTCCAAATTCTACAATTGTTCTCTTTCTCTATTTGGTGGTTACAAATGTATATCAAAACATTTTGCATAAATTGCTTTACTTTCTCTGTAAAGCAGCGTACTGGTCACAAAATATGAAGTGTATGGAACTTCCCATGTCTCGGTTTCTCGTACCACCATGGGCTTAATCCATGTACCTCAGATTAGCATTTGGTAACAACCCCTCAAACCCCAGACACCTCTTCTTTACAAAAAAAGAAACTCCCTTTGCACAGTCGCAGTTAATCTCTATCGATTGCAGGGCATAATATCACGTTATCACAATGACGTATTACGTCATTCCATCTCATTAGCCACTCGCATAGCAATTGCAGATTTTGTAAAGTTCTTGTTCTCGCGCTACAGTGAAAATTTGCTGGTACCCTGCCTGAATTGAAGAGTCAATTAAACAGGCTAGTAATACCTATCTCCCGATCGGTTAGTCAGTGTTGTCATTCGCATAACAGTAACGTTATCCATAAAGCCTAGTTTGCTCGTTGTTGTTGGTGTAGGGTTCAACGTCGTTTTTTTAGCACAAGATAGGTTATATATGGCGGCCAGTTTACCCCATCTCCTACCTCGTGGACGGAGTACTAACATGAGCATAGATGTATTGATGGAGCAAGCCTTGTGTGATTCACACCCAACGCTCTTTTAGCCTAATATCAACAATTTGAACATATTCCTTGCATACAATGCAATAAATTGAGTAGTCCTCTTATTTATACCGGAAGTATCACAAATCATTGTAGAAATAGTTGTAAAATCTCATTTACCTTTTTTATCCGATATTTTCGTTTTGGTCGTCCGCCATATTAGTTCAAATAATGATTACTTCCGTTCTCAGCCTCGTTTGTTAGTGTGCCATATAAGGACACTGAAGACTTATCTGGAAACGTAAACAAATCGTAGTAAAAATATAGCGCAGTTAGAGTCAGAAATTCTACCCATTAAAAGTAAATACGGTTTATCGGCAACTTTGAAATTCCACCAAGAAGCCATTATTTGCAACTTGATTGATAGTAAGTTAGCATAGAATATCCAAATATGGTCTGGCAAGCCTTATATAGAAAAGGGGTCATGGCGAGTCTCGCGTTATCTGTCATGGCGAACACGGTGAGGTTAGTGTAACCATGCCAATTTATTTTATCGTGTAAGGGCTTAATAAATTCAAAATAAGCCAAACTTCTTTCACAACATGATTATACTTATGTAGTAGATTTTGACACTATTTGTTTTTCTGACTTTAGTGATGATTTTTTGGCTCCATTACATGATATGGGATCATTTCGTAGCCTCAACCACAACAAATCAAGTTGAGGCTACGACATCGTAGTTAGGCGGCCAGTATAAATGGTAGAGGAAGAATCCGAGAAAACCCCCGAAAGAACCACCGACCCACGCGAAGCTACTGCCAATCTTTCCCACGTACCCACACTGGTCGAGCCCGAGGCCTAGTTTGGAAACTACTTTCTGAATTGTAGTGATTGGTTGGTAGCGCCAAATAGCGGTGTACATGATGTGTATAAAGTTTAAATGACTTACGGGCACCAGAAATTTAACGCAATAATCAGCGGAAAAAGAAAACTCATTGTTTTACCAGATCTCACCAACCACCCAAGATGCATAGTTGAACGACACTAGCGTCCTCGGTCTTTTCTACGATAACCTCTTATATTTTTGCGATTGGCAACTTCGAGGTCAAATCTACGGATCATACTTCGAATGTATATTGATTGCCGCCATTAGGCTACCTCTGGTATTTAAAAAAACAAACAAAGACTGACCAATGAGTTGCGAATGCACTGAACTAGGCTTTTTTTCATTCGCATCTTCTCGCTCAAACCAATAATAGCGTGGCGGTTCGCATAGCTTGCGGTTTCTTTTTGCAAAGATAATGCCATCTATTGTTGTGCAAAATTTGTGTGTTGTTAGGTGGGTTTTTCTCTCCACAGAAATCAATCCTCTTTTATGCATGATGTTGATCGAAGAGGTAGAGGTTGCTCTGATTTATTATCCTTCATCGAATTCACCACAAACACCACCAACTGATTTATGCTGCTGTCGTGCAGAAACGTGCTATATTGTTTCAACTTTTTTTATTTTTTTGACAGGATTCGCAACAAGTAATTGAGAAAAAAAAATTTAAGCTTGAATCAACTCTTGTACTGATATTGTTCACTTTTCAGTTCTTTTAACTTCCACGAAAAAATGACAGCGATGACAACTCAAAACGAGGCTGACCCCGAGGTCACAGGGTCTTACAGTGTAAAAGAAAAAAGAACTTTCACATGCACTGTTATTCATTATTTTAACATATTGGACTCAACTGGATGGTTCCATTTTTCGATAGATGAAAAATGTTGGTTTATTTGGGTTAATCTTGCCTTAAAATTCTTAAATTCTGCTATCAGATAATTAATCTTCGAGAATCTGAGGAATATAAATTTTAACATATTATTTATTAGTCGTTAACATTTAGTTCTAAAATAAAAATGGCAGACTAGATTTTTTTTTTTTTTTTACTATCAAAGTCAATGTCCTAAACGAACAAAAACCGAAATGAGTCATACGGTGGCTTTTCAGTGATGACGTAATAGTAAATTTATGGGGTGTAAACTTTTAATCTTCCCTATCATTAGGACGCTTATTTTCTTTAGTTACTTAATTTCCTGAAAGATTACTTAAAAGTCCACATGACCAAAATAGAGAATATACTTTATACCATATATATGTATATATATTTTGGGTAGATCATGTTATAAATGATACGCATCCATACGGAATGAAATTGTGATGTCTTTCGTAGAAAAGTTCCACTGTAATGAGTACAAGAGGATTGAAATGTATACAGTATTTTGACTCTGAGAAGTTTATGCTCTGCTATAATGTAACTATTTATGGGTATCTGGGTTCAGCTGTATGGGTATTTTCTTAGGCAAAGGTTCAAAGAAATCCCATGAAACATCCACCTCACTTAAATGCTTGTTTATAGATACATATAGATATGTTTCCCTTAGAAAGTGGACTGTTCGATATATTGGAATCGTAATGTTCTCTAAGCAATAAACGAAGCTCCAAAGACTTCACATTTCGTAAAATTACCTATTGTACATTTGTCATACTTAAACCTATTGGTTGTTACTGGGAACCGTCTTTAAGACAAGTATGTATTGACAACTAAATTGTGTCTTTCCTTGCAAGGTTTTTCAAACATCTCGAGGACAAAGTTTGATAAATAATAGCCATAAAACATTAAAGGGAAAAACAGATGTATCGGCATTTAAAAACATACCTATCACGCCGTCAGTTGAACGCCAGCAGATGATAGATATATAGGAATGAATGAACGGGTTAAGGGTTCTCGACAGACAATAATCATTCTTGATTTGAAAGGATAGCTTGATTTGACGTGTAATAACAGTTACGTGTCGTGCTTTTCTTAAACCGACCAAATTCACTTACAATGATTACAATCTTTTGAATTATCATCGAAGTACTGATAGCTCGTTCTTAAAAGGGCAACATTTACGACCGACGGTAACCAACAAGTGGGCTTGTGGACCTCGTTTTCACTTAAGCTTCAATGGCTTGACATGTGTCGTTATGTTATTATTCTAATAAAATAAGAAGTAATTGACGTAATGTTAGACGGTGTATGCTAACTGGGATATTAATCACACTGAAATAATAACTGTTTATCGGTGAAAACTGGTAGAATTGATGAATCATATTGCAAACAACATCTAAAAGCATCGACATTTTTGCAAGCTTCGTTTGTCCCTTGAAAGAACAAGTGAAGTCAGATAGAAAATCAGATCGCGCCAAGCTTTATTTTATTTATTTTTTGTCTTTTGCAACAATCGCACAACAACTGCTTTGGTTGGGCTAAACCCTTTTTAAAGTATTTTGCTTCCAAGGCTTTTGGTTTTCGTTTACTGATGGAATGGTCCCTCGCTGTGTAGAGAAACCAGAGAGAAAGATTGATTCTTTGTAAAGAAAAATCATATGCCTTAATACGGATTTTACTGCGAGGCCCCGGCTTTAAGAAAGCAAAATGCAATAAGAACATTTTCAGCCAATATTAAAAGGGTTTACTTTCATATTTAGGAACTGGGGCACAATAAGTGTTACCTTCTTTGAAACCAAGTTCCGCAAACGATTCTTCATGTCGCATATAGAAGCGGTGTATTCTTCATTGTAATGAAAAAGGATTTCAAAATTTGGTCGCACATTGATTTACTTCAGATAACATATCCATAATTGGTACATATGGGCTGGCGGCTTGGTTCCGGTGGATGAGAAAGATTGTGTTTATTTGGATATTATCCTGTGTAACTCTACAATCGTCGAATTTCTAAATTTTGTTAAATATCGGAAAATCTTGGGAATGAATATTAACAAGCTCTTTTGCGATAAATATTTCGTACAGAACAAAAAGAGCCTAGGCGATTTAATGTAAACGGAAGTTTTCTACGAACAAGCAATGAATACAGGAGACGTAATAACATCACAAAACATTCGGGCGAATGATGGTCGTTCTCACGGCTTACACACCATATAATCTACTAAAGAATGTACTGTGACTGGCTCACACTATGTAAAAGGATGCTTTTATCTTGTACACCGTCTTATTAGATCGGTGGAAATGATAGCATTAACAACAAAATTGTATCCCTCTCTATTTAATCGTTCTAAACAACAATAATAATAATAATAATAATAATAATAATAATAACGTGGCCAGTAAGGTACGAATAATACCCAAGAAGCTGCAAAAAGCCAAGAAGGATCGCCCACGCATCATCACCTGCTGTGCAAGCAACCCAGAGAAAACAGAGGTTCATCAGCAAACTGCTGGAAACTCTCACCAAAGTGACACCTGATGACACCATCGACTCCAAGTGGCCCCACCTCCGTGACGCTGTGTACAATTCAGCCATCACTGCCTACGGGAAGAAGGAGCGCAAAAATGCCGACTGGTATGATGCCAACTGGGAGGAGATGGAACCAATGACTGAGGCGAAGAGCAAAGCCCTCCGGGCATACAGAGCTGCACCTAGCCCTAGTACACTACAAGCCATCAGGACTGCCAGGAACAACGCCTAAAGGACCACCCGCCGCTGCGCCAACACCTACTGGCTTAACCTCTGCACCACTATACAGACAGCTGCTGACACCGGGGATGCAAGAGGCATGTACGAGGGTATCAAAAAGGTGACAGGTCACCCCCCCCACCTCCAAGACTGCCCCCCCCCCCCAAGTCCAAGACGGGCGAAGTCATCACAGACGAGGGGAAACAGCTGCAGCAATGGGTTGATCACTATCACATCGTCACCAACACCTCATGCATGCTAGTAATGGAGGAACTAGACAACACCCACCCTGGAAGAGCTCACAAAAGCCATTGATAACCTCGCTTGTGGGAAGGCTCCTGGAAGCCATGACATTCCACCTAAAGTCCTCAAGAGCGGGAAATCAGCACTGCTCCAGCCCCTGCACGTACCCCTCTGCTTCTGCTGGGAACAGGGACACATCCTCCAGGACATGTGTGATGCCAACATCGTCACTTTGTACAAGAACAAAGACCATAGCGACTGCAACAACTACCGGGGCATCTTCCTCCTCAGCATTGTTGGAAAGACTTTCTTGCAGACCCTAGCCTTCTGCGTCCACCCAGAGTCCCAGTGTGGTTTCCGAGCTGGTTGGTAAACTGTAGACATATCTTCCCACTATGCCACTTGCAGAAGAAGTGTCATGAGCAGCAGATGCCCCTCTACATTGCCTTCATAGACTTGACAAAGACGTTTGACCTGGTCAGTCGGAGTGGACTCTTCAGGCTCCTGCAAAAGATCAGCTGCCACCATGACTGCTTGCTGTTGTCACGCTGTTCCATGAGAACATGCACATCACAGTGGGGGCCATCCATTTAGTAAGTACACAAAAATTGGGCAATGCTTGACCCCTCCCTGTACACATGCATAGCCCCCCCACCTGCATACATACGCTTGATGTCCCCCCCAAATTCTATACAGCAGAAACGATTATGGATTAATACTATTAACATGTTTAATAAAACAGTCCACTGACGTTGACTGTCAGGTTTCATCAAAGAAATAAGCTATGTAACTTTAAAAAGTTTGTCTAGTGTCAGCTAAAATTCAAACGCCAGGCTACGTATTAGATAAATTATTATCAAGGTTTCACCACCCCCCCATTTCCTATGTGTACGTACATTACCAGTAGACGCAAACATATGCATTTGGGTTACCCCCCCTTGCCCTGAATGTGTACATACTAAATGTACAGCCCCATGGCACAACATCAGAGGCCTTCCCAGTTAGAAGCAGAGTGAAGCAAGGCTACGTCCATGCGCCAACATTTTTCCATCTTCTTCTCCATGCTTCTCCAGTATACCTTCAAGGACTGCAGCGAGGGAGTATACATCCATACCAGGGTTGACGGCAAGCTGTTCAATATCTCCCATCTATGTGCTAAAACTAAAGTCACAGAGATCCTCATACATGAATTGCTCTTCACCAATGATGCAGCCTTTACATCACACATTCACACATGGAAGATGGACTGTAGCAGCTGGTATGTTGCCTCTCCCATGCCTGTAAGGAGTTTGGATTGACCATCAGTTTGAAGAAAATGAACATCATGGTGCAGGACACAGACTCCCTTCCCTCTGTCACATTCGATGGGTACAACTTGGAATTGTTGAGAACTTCACATATCTCAGGTCCGCTATCTCTAGCTTGCTCTCCATTGATTCTGAGGTGAATGGCAGTATTGCCAAGGCAGCAGCAGTGATGGCCAGACTGAACCAGAGGGTCTGGAACAACCCCAACCTCACTGAGAAGACTAAACTGCACCTCTACTAGGCCTGCATGCTCAGCACACTCCTCTACAGCAGTGAGACATGGACCACCTATGTGAGACATGAGAGGGAACTAAACAGCTTATACCCGAGATGCCTGCGGCACATTCTGTATATCCAGTGGTATGACAAAGTACCCAACACAGAGGTTCTGGAATGTGCCAACATGAACAGCATGTTCTCCATTCTCAGCAAGAGGCACCATCACTGGCTTGGCCATGTCAAGAAAGTGAACCCAGGCCACATTCCCAAGGATCTGCTAAACTGGGATCTAGCAGAAGGCGCACGACCGACTCGATGTCCCCCTCTGCGATACAAAGATATCTGCAAGGAGGACATGAAGACAGCCAACATCAATGTCAATGACTGGGAAAGCTGTGCTAATGACTGCTCCACCTGGTGCTTAGCTGTCAGACAGGGCGTTCAAAAAGCTTATGAAGACAGGAACATAAAGCATGCTGAAAAGAGAGCCAGGAAGAAGGTGAAACAGCAACGTACTCTGAAGCTATACCACTGTCTCCCGTAGGTAGACAGATGCCATAAAGAATAAAAATAATTTAAAGTGAGCTATTTTAAAGATGGGAAATTTGTTTTTCTTTAAGTAGTGTAATGTTTTATTAAGTAGACTATACTGAACAACACTGAGTGATTAGAGTTTTGCTAATGTTGATACATGTTTACAGTAAATCGCCAGTCACTGTTTTATCAAAGTCGAATGAACTTAAGGAATCAAAGCAGAGTAACTTCATCAAAAGATCATTACAGGAGGCATTTAAAAAAAACACAACAACAACAAAAAACATGACTATATTGAACTTACATTCAGTGATTGGATCTCAGTTTGTACCAAGTGTCTATACTTTGATTGAATAATACATCAGTAAATTATCGTCTGCTGTTTCATCAAAGTCAAATGAATGGCAGGAATAAAAGCCAAGTAAATAACTTCGTCAAAGAGCAACCAAATTCAAAAGATGTTTTCTGACAGGTTAAATAATGTAATATTTGATATCATTGATAATGTAATATATAAATTATGGACGAGTCCTAAATAAAAGAAATGAAAACTTAACTGGAGTAGAGACATCCAATGCTTCTTGGTGAAGGTGTGAATACCTGAATGATTGTGTAATTGTCTGACAAGATAATCACTGATTTTAGTGGACGCCAACCAATAAAATTAAAGATCACATGTGAACATTGTGTAATCTTTTCATCGCAGGTTGTTTGTCAGGATTCTGGAACGAAGGTCTTGGATATTAGAATAGTTTTCATTATATAAGTGCAAATTCTTAAAGCTAAAACTTAGCAGTTTTCAGTCCTATCTTTAAAAAATTCAAAATATACTAAAAATCCTATCAAATCATGAATGCAGATTTTTGGAAACAAAATCATTAAATGTTTGCCATAATTCATATGATAATATAAGAGGAACATATGTTGAAAGAAACGAATCAATGGATTGATGAGGAAATCATTGGCATCATCATTTAGTGTTACTTTTCTATGGTCGTAAATTGAGTAATAGAAAAGAGCGAAAACCAATTTAAAAAAAAAATTCAGCAAATAATTTATTTCACTGGAAAAAAAGTGAAAATTTAAAAAGAACTTACAGTACTGTAGATTAAATCCCAAACAGTCATAAAAGTTCTGTCACAACCCAGAATGTATGTAATCCCAATTGAATTCCATTGGTATTCCAAATAAATTCCAGTAGAGCATGATAATATACTCAGTCTTTTGATGTATCACAATAATATAGTCCGAAAATGTCCTTGTCTGAATTCACTATAACTCCAAATTAATGTTTCTGTCCAAGAATATTATTGATAAGCACTTGTATTTCCAGTAAATAATGTTGCTGTTGTAGGGTTTAATGCCATTTTTCAGCACACGATAGGCTATACATGGTGGCCAGTATTAATGGTGGAGGAAGAACCCGGGAAAACCCCGGAAAGAACCACTGACCCATGAGAAGCTACTGGCAAGCTTTCTCACATACCCACATTGGCTGAATCCGAGACTCGAACCCATGCAGACAGAGGTGAGATGGCAGTGATCCGTAACGGACATCGCTTTAGACCACTCGGCCACTCGGGGCCCCCCAGTAAATAATAATTTTAATAAATAACTGCACCCAAATGAAAAACTGAACACAACAATAAGACTGATTTTGCTTCAAGATGTTAAGACAAGAATGAGTAATTTATAGATAAACAATATTATTTACCCATCTACACTGACCTAGGTCGCAATTACCATAATTACCATTTTCTGGTAATGTTCTATCACTTAACTCAATTTTCCATTCTAGAAAATTCTGATTTCAAAATCAAGACTGTATCTTTTAACTCAAATTCAGGTAAACATGTTTACATCAATAATGATCTAAATATTTAATCTACAAATATTTAATCTCGAAAAAAAATTCTCTATGTATTCTGTTGTTTACAAAAACTTTGAACTTGATTTTGGACAAGGTCAAATACAAAATACAAAAGTATATAACTTATCATCACTAACAAAGGACAACAAATAATACAAATTAAATATAAAATAACAGTAGCAACATGATTATGTTATCAAGTTTCCAAATTTCAGTTCCTGTAACAGAAGCTTGGAGGGATGAACTAAAAAAGTTGACTGATGGGTTACAGTTTGAAACTCAGCAGCCTACTGTCCAAGAAAAGAAGGAACCCGAGCGACCAAAGACCCAGTACTCAGAGACGACTGGGAGAATCATTCCTCCACCCTCGCGGGCTTTATCTCGGGGGCGGTCTCGATGTGGGTCCAGGATGGAACCAAGAATGGGTAACTTCCAGCATATAGCCACAGAACCTGACATGGAAGCTCATGTACGTTATCAAAAATAGCCTTTTCATACCCTTAAGATATAATTTTTGTTTAAAGTAAGCTTTTGTGCCTTTCAGCCTAGAAAATTGTGAAAAATAGCTATAATGGGATGAAATCTACATGGCATTCAGATATGCATTTAAAATTTCACCTGTCTGACTGGTGGGTTTTATATGCAGTTCATGATCACATACCTTACCAAAGGTTAAAGTCACTAAGTCAACCATACCTTACCAGTCTACACAGAGGACTATTAAACACTGACAGTCATAGAATACATTGTTCACTGTACTCTTGATTTTAAATTGTGCTAACAAGGATTTTTGTTAAAGTCCAAAAACATTAAACAAGAAAGCTGCTGATCACTGCATTGCTTGTTTTTGCATAACTGGTGTGGTACATTGAATGATACATTCTATGTATCAGTTTGAAAGCTACTGTAATGTATTTTCAGAGTTGCATAAATTGATGCAAGTGACAAACTTTCTTATCAAGGCAACATGCAAAAATACATAATTTACCAAAAACTCAAACTTTCATTAGCTTCAAATGAAATTTTTTAGAGAATGATGGAAATTGTGAACGAGGATATAATGGGTAATGACTGAAGTTAAATAAAACCCAAATCTGGAATGTATGTTCCATCAGGTAAGCCCTTTTCTGGTACAATTGATAATCAGATATGTCAGTATTGTTAAGGAAACATATGGAGATTACATGGAAAATTCTAGTGACAATCTATCAGTAGTTTCTGAAAAACAGTTAAATACAGAGATGAATGCAGATTATTAGAATGTTAAATACATGCCACAGTAACTGAGGGTGTCACAACACATCAACATGCAAAGTTTTATGACTCTGCAGTTAATAATTCATATGAAATCAAACTAAATTCAAAGGTTGAAACAAGTTATTGTGGTGGAAAAACAGGTCATAGTGACCTAGTTTTAACTAAATGGTGTAGTACTCCTCAGGATGCATCTTCCTCCGAAGTTGCATAACTGCAAACAATAGTGCAAGATAAACTGAGTTAAATGCAAGCACTAACAATAAGAAACTGAGCTTAATGCAAAAGAAATGAACCATGAAACATAGTCCACAGTTGGCTGTAGTATTCCTCATGAAACAGTTACATAACAAATCATGACATACCTTGAGGAATGGTGAGTGACAACATGACCTAAATGCAAATTCTAACATCAGTGTTGATACTGCATGGATAGACACCATCAATCCACAAGCTAGAATTGCACTGGGTATAAAAAAGAAATAGTAAAGCAAATTCTTATAATGACCTGAAAATCAATTCAGGTTATTAAATATGCATACAAACATCATTCACTTTCTTAAGTAATTCTGGGTTAATTGTACTAACAAGATTTTGTTATAAAAGACCAGCTGTTTAAAAATGGAAAATTGCTGTAATTTCCTGGCAAATTTAACAAGGTGATCTACCTATTCATATGCCCACAAAATTTTAATTGACTACCCCATGTTAAATGGTTTTTACCAAGAAATGTCCAAAAAGTAAAAACAATAGGTACCATATTGAGACACTGCTGCAGTGATCTGAAAAATAAATCAAGTCATCTACCTGTAATTTATGAGCTTGATAAAGTGTCTAAGATTTCATGGCTCCAAGATTAATAGTTTCTGAGTAATCATGCTACAATTGATTTGGGATGGGCATGATGTATAGATGTGTTGATGGATAGTAGCAAAAACAACATGTCCCCTTGGATTATTATAGTGTAGTATAATGACTTTATTGAGTATTTTGCCTTTACTAACTTTCTTCATGCAGAAAGTGCTTTAATCAATTCAGTGGAAAAGTGAAATATACATCACAGAAGCAAGGAAGAAAAGTGTGTTATTTTTAAAAAAAAGTTCTTTCTTCTGTTAAAAGTGATATTCTTATTCAAGCAAAAGATTGCTCTAAATGTTTATTTGGAATTCTTCAAGCAATAAAGTCAATCAAAGAAAAATGTGTCTATAAAGTATGTGGATCGATTTTAGTAGAGATGCCAAACCATGATGATCTGTCCCTCAGTATTTCCTCACAGTTTCCATATCTGTTTAGGTGTTGGCGATGCTGTGCCAAATTCTGCAAACAGAAGACATCAATGCAGTTCAAGCATGGCTTTGTTCAGCTGGGGAGAGAGGTGAGTGACGTAGTCACCATTTCATTATGTTAAGGATATTCTGCTTACTTCAAGAAAATTTGATTAGATCCGACCAATTACACTACAGTCATAAAATTTAACTAATGAAAGTCACCCATCATTAGCTTTGACCAATGAGCTGTAACCACTGCAACACTGAGTGAAAATAATTGTATAATTGCTTGATCAGTCATTCAGGTAGAAGCACTCTGTCCTTTGATGTATCCCATAATTTTATTATCCTTATGTCAACACATAAATAAGTATATTTGTTCTCAGAAAGACAGGTGACAGATAACTGAACATTATATTTGTCTGATGAGAATCATGTGAAAAATAAATGAAGACGTTAGCGAAAATCACGTAATAAAAGGCACATAATTTGTTATTAAAAAAGCAGATGACAAAAATCTACCCAGTATTTGTTTCAAGAAAAGAAGATGGGAATAAATGAACACATTATTTATTCTCAGTAATTCAGAAAACAAATAAAAAACACATTTGTTCTCAGAGAAGCAGATGACACATAGATGAACATATCTGTAGTTAGAGAAGCCAATGACAAACAGATGATGACATTTATATTCAGTGGAGCAGATGATAAAATTAACATTTTTTTTAGTCCTCATAGAGGTAGATGAGAAAATTAACACATTTTTTGTCCTTAGAGGCAGACAATAAAATAAACACATTGTTTTGTTCTCAGAGATATAGATGATAAACACATTTTTTTGTCCACAGAGGCAGATGATAAACACATTTGTTGTCCTCAGAGAGGCAGTTGATACAGTAAACACATTTGTTGTCCTCGGAGAGGCAAATGATAAAATTAATACATTTGTTGTCCTCAGAGAGGCAGGTGATACAGTAAACACATTTGTTGTCCTTAGAGAGGCAGGTGATACAGTAAACAAATTTGTTAACCTCAGAAAGGCAGGTAATACAGTAAACACATTTGTTGTCCTCGTAGAGGCAGATGATACAGTAAACACATTTGTTGTCCTCAGAGAGGCAGGTGATACAGTAAACACATTTGTTGTCCTCAGAGAGACAGGTGATACAGTAAACACATTTGTTGTCCTCAGAAAGGCAGATGATACAGTAAACACATTTGTTGTCCTCAGAGAGGCAGGTGGTACAGTAAACACATTTGTTGTCCTCAGATAGGCAGATGATACAGTAAACACATTTGTTGTCCTCAGAGAGGCAGATGATACAGTAAACACATTTGTTGTCCTCAGAGAGGCAGATGCTTAATGAAGACATTTGTTATTAGAGAAGGAGCAGTACAATATAAATGAACACATTTTCTTTTTTAGAGAAGCAGATAGTGATGGATCTGATCAGAACAGCCATGTCAAGCCAGAGTGATTATTACCAAAGGGATTACCCCACTGAATTCATTGAGAAAGAAAACTTCACAAAACTACCACCAATAAATGTGGCAGGAAAACCAGATGAGAATGACACAGAAAAGAGAGTAGACAGGTATGGAAAGACATTCCCCAAGACAGTTCTTCTAATGGACTTTTGAACAAAGTTTTTCTCTCTACTGTCTTATCCTTTATTCATAATTAGTACCTGTGACATGACAGGTACACATAAAATATTACCACTATTAGACAAGAAAAAGGACTGTCAATGGCACATTGTATACGTATCCCATGTTGTATAGCCTTTTAGGAAGGCACTAGTGGGCCATTATAGGTCTCAATGACTCTGACCTCTTTGTCAAGGTATGCAGTGTTGGAGTACATTGTCACTAAACAGTTTTGTATGACTGACCATGGGAGAAGGTTTAATTAAAGAGACATCCATATTTTATCTCTTTCTCTCTTGTTATTTACAATGGTGCCAGAAATGCATGATTTCATGTTGTACACACAGGGGATAACTCTAGTGCAAACACACACTGGTGTTGCTGGCTGTGTTCAACAGTTTGGCCTACCATGACCATTCAGAGCTCAGTAACAGCCTCTACTGTTCAAAGTTACAAACTGTAATAACATGAGTATGGGGGGGGGGCATGACTGCATGCAATCAGTTCCCATTTTCTCCCCGTGTTCATGCATTTACTAAATTTTTCATAGGGAGCAATTTTGTGTGAAATCTTAATTCATAGTCCACTTCCTCTTCATTAAGATAATATTTGTCATTATTCAGTACATATTATTTAAGGGTCTGTAGACCCCCAAATTTTAGGGGTTTTCATGCATTGTTGGTAGGACTGTAAATGGGTTTAGGGGTTTTTATGTGTTATTGGTAGGACTGTAAATGGGTTATGGGGTTTTCATGCATTGTTGGTAGGACTGTAAATGGGGTAACCATGGAAGACTTTGATTTGCCATGCCAATCGTTATACTTATTCACTTTCTCCATTCTCTGATGAGTTTGAAAATATATACATGTTGATGGTTATGGAGTTTTATTTGAAAGCAGGTGCCTTCAAAAGTGAGAGGTTACATCCTTGATCTTGTTTCTAGCCAAAACCTGTTTAGTACTTCCTTAATTAATAAGCATTTAAATGCAGCATGAACCCACTTTATTGAATTTCATTTGTATACCTTTTTTCATTAAAATTTTAAAATCTGGAGAAAAAAATGACTAAAAGACTTAAATTCCAAGAAACTTGATCCTCACCCTTTTTTCAATGCATGGATGAACAAAAAAGAGCAATTTTCAGTGTTTACTTTTTCTTAAGGTATCTAAGATTCATATCACACTGTTAATTTTGCATACAGCAAGGAAAAAGTAGGTCTTATTCATAATCATGTATATTATCATGTAGTTGGAAGTGTGAGGATTTTCAAAATTTTCCTTCAGGTAGCACTATGCAGTTTCATATATCAACCATGGAGTCCAATAACATTTAGTATAGATTCTTTATTGGGTTGAAAATCCAGAGTTTTAGGAATTTGCACAAGTTGTGGAGAACTTACTGTACAAAAAACATTATTTTCTTCTTAGACTTACCACGATCTTTAGAACCCAAAATCAACAGGTCTTTGTATTAACCTACATGCAGGTCATCCAGTTTTATCAAGGACTTACTCTAGAACAAAAGTTATTTTGCAAAACCCATTTCTTTAAAGCCATGATGACCTTGACCTTTGACCTTTTGTCCCCCAAATCAATAGACCTTATCTGCAAGCCCTCTACATGGTCAAAAACAGAAGTTTGTGCAGAAACACAGCTGTGTGTTTTAGCCACAGGGTCTTTTTAATCCCAAAATCACTAGGCATCTACCTTAATTATACATGCATGTTATCTACAATGTTAAAGACTGCTTCAGTGGCCTAGTGGTTAGAACATCTGCCTCGGTTGTGGGTTTGAACCCTGGCTGAGTCATACCAAAGACTTTTAAAAATGGTACTAGCAGCTGCCTCGCTAGGCACTCAGGATTAAGAGGTTAGTGTTAGGACTGGTAGACCTGGTTTCAGGATAAAGTGACTGAGTGGGACATCATGCTAAGTGTCTGTGGCATAATGGCCCAGTGCTAGATATCACTATAAACTGCCACACTGCAGACATCATAGCGACAGGACTGACATTTTTTCAGCTATGTTAAAAATCCAAATCACACACACACTCTATATAACGTCTAGATCTGAAATCTAGAATGAAAGTTCTTGTGCAGAAACCAGTTTCCTTCTTTTAGTCACAATGACCTTGACCTTGACATCTGACCTTTTGACCCCAAAATAAAGGCTTTTTCCTTACTCCAAGTAAAAGCCATCCACAAAGTTTAGCTCAGTTCTGTTTTGTAGAACTATTGTTTCTGCATGGAAATCATTTTTCTTCTTTCAGTCATAGTAACTTTGACATAATGGCACCAAAATTGATAGGATCTATCTTTAACAAATATGAGCCATTTATAAAGTTTGGTAATGTAAATGGTAGAAAACTCGTTCCCTTAGCAGAAATGAACTTGGGAACAGTCATATTGATGTCATTACTCAGCTGAAATACAATAGGAAACAGACATATGGAGATCACAACTTAGCAAAAATGAACTAGGGAACATACAGATGATGTCATTACTTAGCAGAACTGTACAAGGGAATAGACAGATTGATGTAAATTACTTAGCTGAAATGCACTAGGGAATAGAGAGATGGATGTAAATTACTTAGCTGAAATGCACTAGGGAATAGACATATGGATGTAAATTACTTAGCTGAAATGCACTAGGGAATATACAGATGGATGTAAATTACATAGCTGAAATGCATTAGGGAATAGACAGATGGATGTAAATTACTTAGCTGAAATGCACTAGGGAATAGACAGATGGATGTAAATTACTTAGCTGAAATGCACTAGGGAATAGACAGATGGATGTAAATTACTTAGCTGAAATGCACTAGGGAATATACAGATGTATGTAATAACAATATGCTTTTCCTTGTGGTGGTCATATAAAATCAGAGTAATAGATTAAAAGGTAATATTGATTTATGTGACTTATTTTGGGGTACAAATTTCAACTAAAAGGAAAGGGAGCAGTCATGAAGATTACAAGAAAGCTCGTTTTATAAGTTTTATAAATTATAAATGAAATTTTTTAACAATGTTTAACAACATGCTGAGGAAAAAGGCACTGATCTGAACAATATCACAATATTATTATTTTTTCTTTCTTCTTCTTCAGACTGGTATTACATGAGGGTCCCCCTGAGGTTCCAAGACCACAGTTTTCCCAGAATCCCATGCTGCCACCACAGGCACCAGTACCTCCCCTACAAGCTCCACCTTCCATGACAAAGCCTGTCATAGAAGATAAGGATACTGGTAGGTAGCTCTTTGAAGATACAAAATATTGTTGTAAAGTTGTGAATGTATCACCAAAACATAAATGAAACTGGTCCTACTGAAATGAAATGCCATCTCAAAAACAGTGGCAGGTCAAGCAGCAAAATTATCTAGGTATTAAGATGGCCACGTATGGTGGGAAAACCTTTTACCCTGATCAATGAACTATACCATATCTACTCGCTCATAAGTTGGGTCAAACTTCAAACTGCACATCCCAATATCTGCTATTGCATAATACACAGGCAGATCTGGGTCAATGCAGTTTAATAGGAGCAATCAGTAGAACAAATAGCACAGATATGGATCAGACAGCACATTATGCACTGTTGTTTACAGTTGATCCAACTTATAAGTAAACACTGATGGTCATATATGCATTTATAGCCAGACTGACTGGTCAGTTAGAGCTTTTTGAAAAATATTGATTAGATTCTGGTCTATTAGAGAAAAGAGAAGCATTTTGTATGCTCTTTGTCACTACAGAGATGGATATGGCGGAGCTATTTCCCTACTGAAAAGTTCAAATTTTACCACCCAAATACAGGATCATATTTGTTAAGCCAATATATTTCATAACCAACGATGCATGGTAATGTGTAGCTTACATAGGCTAATGATTCGATTATATATCATATGGCAACTCATTTGTATACATGACCATATTTAGTCTCTGTTGGCGATGTTTTTGCCATATCACTCTTGTCTCCTACTGAATAACAGTTTCAATCTCACAAACAAAAGCGAAATAGGCAAAAATGTCCAAAAGAAACCACATTGTCGGTCATGAAGGTGAATGGTTATGATGAAGAACTCTCACGTTATCATTGGTCCAATCTGTATTTGAGGAGGCAGATTTGGAATTTTTAATAGGCAATTGACTCTGACATCATGAAGTCTGAAACTGATGACTGATGTTACCCTGAATAACATAGGATACACTCCCATCATATGAAGTTAAAAAAACCCAAATAAGCAGTTTAAGAAATGAGAGATACAAGCAGTGACATTCCAATAAATAGCACAATCTAAATACCAAGGTGGGTATAAAGCAAGCTATACTTTTTTGTTGCTGGGGCTGGGGAGGTTCACTGACTAAACTTTTAACTTAGGAGAACCAGTGACATACAAGTAAATTTGCTACTACTGCCACCTCTAAATTATGGCCACCCATGTAAAAAACGTCCCAAAAACAACATGAAAAAGTTGTTCAACTGGATTAATGGTCAAATTAAACTCAGCCTGAATATTGATATGGACTACAGCTTAAACAAGGGTCAGTAAACAAAATGGCCACTTCCTCATTCTCCATTCCATCTCCTCATTTTTCAGATCAGGGTCATATGACTTACCTTAGTTGATAATAAGACTCAGACACTCAATAACGAACATAAATTTTTCCTTGAAATGGATATGACCTATCAAGACTGTATGATACCCAAATCAAATATGACTGACCCCAAGCTTTCATCACATCCAACATAATATGCAGGGTATTGAAGTATCAGTCAACTCAAGATTCCACCATATCATGATATGTTTGGATGAAAAGCTAAAATTCCAAAAGTCACACACACACACACACACACACAGAGCTATATATAATTTCTGTGCTTTTAAAATATAAATGCTCCAAGTACATGTTAAACAAGAAAGACCTATGAGGATGCAAAACAAACACACACACATTTATTTTCCACATTTGTAATCAATATTTTGCAGAAAAGTACAAGAATTAGTGTTGATTTGATAGCAGACTTTGATTCCTTTACAATCCAATCCAAAATCAAATGAAGAAAATAACTGGTACTGAAATCAATTCAGTAGGCTTTAACTTCAAATAAACAGTGCAGTTACAACAGCTTAAATGAATATATCACTTAAATATGTATTTATTATATGCTCGTTTTTGTCTCCTTTAACTTTACATTGTCTGAATCGTGCAATATTTTACGATATTCCAGACCTTCATATTGCACTCATGTGCATGACACATGTGCCCAATAGTAGTATAGTGCATTAGGAACTGCTTTGTAAACAAATCATGTACACTCATGTAGTAGACACTTTACATTTTGGTTGATTAAATTTGTTGCTGAATAAACTAAAGCAGATGTTTCGTGGTCTGCCACATACATGCTACATGTACTTTGCAATATTCCACATTAACTTTTTTAATACAATGTTTCAGATTTACGCTAGTGATAGATGCCAGACAGGTCATAAAATTGCTGGGTCCCTACAAATAACATGCAAGTGACAAGGCATAATTGTGTCTTCTTTAGCTGGTGATAAGAATGGCAAACAAGATACATACAATTTTACATCCTGAATTTCCTCAAAATGTACTTTCTTAGTTTTGCAAATCCCAATTACATGTGCCATGCCATGATTTCTAAAGCTTGATTACACATTTCAAAATTGTACTGTAATTTCAACCACATTTCAAGTGCAATTACATCCTCCTTACTACACTCAAAATGAAATGAACATTAATTATATTCCATAGTGTCATTTTGATAATTACAATTGAAAGACTTCATATTTTTCCCATATTAGGATTTCAGACATTTGTTGTTTCTTGTAGTGTATTTTTGTTTATATAATTAATAATGTTGTTGTTTTGTGTATTTAGTTTGGAGTACGGCATACATTCCTTTACTTTGTTTCTTGTAGTGTATTTTGTTTATATAATCAAGCCTTAGGTAGAATAAGAAAATGAACATATAATGAAAAGGTTACTGCATTTGTACGGGAAAATATGAACTCGTTTTGTTGGATGGATATACTGCACTCCCAAGGTTGTGCAGCATATCCACATGAAAAACTCATTCATATTTTCCCATACAAATGCAGTAACCTATAAATATTGAATGTTTGCTTCTAAAACTTGTACTTCAGTCCTTTACTGATGAACCTCATGGAAAATGTGACATTTGTTACTCAAAACAGGATTTTTTTCAAATGGCAAAAAGATTTTTCTTGAATCAAACAAACTGATGCTTTGTTATATCAGGAATTGTTAAATTCAAGTTCATTACACACTGGTTACTTTTTTCATTTACTCAAGCTTTGACTAATTATTATTCTTATTTCAGAAATGCCAGACTTTGCACCTCCAACAAGTGATGCTTTCAAGAAACCTCAAAGCCGAATGGGACGCTCCCCAACACTTGGTGGAAAAAAATCTCCAGCGAAACCTAATTCTGCCACAAATGCTGGCCGTGATCCTCCTGTAGAACCCAACACCCTTCGGTATACAAAATCTGCACAAGGACGAAAACCAGCTGTTGACCAGATTCCTAAAATAGCACCTGGTCCTGCACCTGTAGATAAATATCAGCTAAATGAAGGGATTAGTGAAAATACGTTTTAAGTAGTTATTCAGCCAGATATTTGGAATAATTTACAAAATTCAGCCATCTTTATTTCTTACTAAAGTATCTACGATTAGTTATAGTTTCAACCAAAGAAAGACAATATCCTGACTAATCGTGGAAAAGTTCTTAAAGTCACTTGAATTGTAATTAATTGCCTTTAAATGAATATCATCTAAGGGTATATTTATATTTGCAGTTGCAGTGTTGCTTGTGGATATTAATGGCTATTTCAATGCAAAAAAGGCTCTTCGGATTTTTTACTCTTTCTTAATACTTTAAACATAAAAATGTGCAAATAAAATAAGTTAAAAATACATAAATAATAAAAATAATAATGACCATGTAGATGAAAGCTGGCTATTATTAATGTAAAAGAATGTTGGACTTGCCTGTGTGGCTTTTTTCTTTGACAAATGCATGTAAAGATTTTCATGGGGAGATAAGCATGTACCAAGAGAAAATGGCTCATTTGAATAAAAACACAATTTCTCAGAAGGAAAAGCAGTAATTTTGGTATTTTGTTAATTTTATGAAGACCAAATGTTGTAATATATCTTTGACAGAATGGATTATGAAGAATATTATTACAATCGTAAAATTTTAAGTTGCTAAAATTTTGTCTTGTTAACTGCCTTGTTTAAGTTCAAAATCTTGAACTCCATATGTGTGACTATTACATTTATTACATTATAGTGTCTCTATATTTATAAATCCTATCTAGTGGTTGCAGTGCAATTCTACATTTTTTCTTTTGAGAATGATTTATCAGTATTATGGAAACACAAGTGCCTGTATAACATAGGCTAGCTATTTTATGTACGTTTATATGTTAACATATTTCAAGTTGTAGCAAAAATATATTCAAATTATTGTAAATTCTTTAAGGGATGATACAAAGTATTTGACCATTAACTCCTTAGTCATTGCCTGGTATAAGATAAAGTGAGCTTGCCTAAGTGACTGCTCAGAAACTATTGAGTAATTTATGAAGGATTACAGAAGGTAATGTGTTACTGTATGAACACATAATATTTAGAGGCTATTAAAGGGTACATGTATAAAACACAAGTGATCATTCCAGTTAATTTATAGTGTATTTCTCTGTGTACATGCATTTGCATTTTCATGGCATGAGGAAAGTAGCTTTATATACAGGGCAACATTGATTATCCAAAACTCAAAAATCTAAATGTTGCTTCATCCAGACCAACACTATGTCCCCTGAAATGTGTCCAAAATATATAAATTCTTATTTGTGTATTGTATAGGTTACTTCCCTTTCTGGCCTGGGATTGCCTCCCCCAAAGTATTTTAGTCTAAGAAAGAACATTTTTCTGACACAATTTAAAAACTGATTAGCCAATCAATTGAAACAAAATTGCATGTTGACAGAAAATAAATGAAACAACAGATCTTTATTTTTAAACAGAAGTGTTAATACCTAACTTTGAATAGATCTCGTTTTCACAACGTACTGGTACTTAACAAAATATAATGGGGAGATAATTTCTCAAAAGAAAGGGACACAACCTACATGATACTAAGTATACTACAGATTGAAAGCCCAAAATTTTGATATGAAAAACTATGACGAGTTTAGATAACTGAGGTTCTGTTGTCTCTTACTGTACATATTTTCAGAAAGCATTGTGATAAATGTTCTGTCTTTGTACTGACTTTGAAAGTTCATCAAGTTTTCTGTGATATATTCTTTTATTATCATTATTTAAAAGTATTGAATCTTTCCAGCAGGAGTGACTGAAACTTTCCCATCATGTTTTGCAATTATTTGGATGTACTTCAGCTGTTATGAACAAACTAGTGTGTAAACTTGGGTTAAACAACAGAATGGTATAATTGCTGTTTTAAAGACAAAGAAATCTAGGTCATTTAATGATGCATGCTGCAAATTTTTTTAGACCAAAGTTTATTTCTTTATCTTGATGAAGATCAGTAGCTTTAAATTATTTAGAAAAATGAGTTTAAAAATAAAAACAAAAAGTACATATCAGAAAATCCTGCTTTTTAGGGATGATGGGCATGTTTGAACATTTCCTGCATGTAAATATTGTCTTGATGTATATAGTTGTAGGGTGAATGAACTGACTTAATGCTCATGTAATGACAGTTTTTGCTCAAATGGTAAAAAAAAAAAAATGGTACAGACAGTTGATCTTTTTTTAAATGCATAGGTTGAATTGTCCACTCATTGTCCTGGTAAATACTGTTGAAAATTTTGCAGTAGCCTCCTGAATCCATATTAAACAATCTGTGTACATTAATATATGCACACAAGTTCAATTTATTGAAGATGAATGTACCCAGAATTTTTAAAAATGTTTACTGGAGATTAAAAAACATGTGAAAACTTTATTTTCTTCTTTCATGGAAAAAGTGTAAATTCATAAATATTTAAGATAGTTTACAGTCTGAAGAGAGAAATAATAAGGTTACATGAAAATAACAGCAGGCACCAATGTGAAATTTCAAACTGCAGGTGTGGACATTCAAACTATTTATGAGGTTCGGGCACTATATAACTAAAATAGCATTTTAAGGTCCTAAAAAGATCTAAATGAAAGTATTTGATGGTTCTAAGTTTTTTGTGTGTATATGTTTTGGATGTAGTAGTATCTTGTATTATAAATTCTATTGATAAATCTTGTATGATGAAATAAACTGTCCTAAATCCAATATTTATCTCTATCAATTATATTAAAACTGTTTTTTGATTTGTTATTGGATTGGACTTCTTCCTGCAAATCTTTCCTATCCATATATTTTGCTATCTGGCTAATGCTGATGTTTCCATGGAGAGGCATTAGGGTACATGATGGTTGTGTGCATGTGTCTGTTCACATGTGTATTTGAAAGTGTATGTATGACACCCACTGAATGAGTTCACATGTAATTCTAAGATGTTTTCCATATACTGTGTTCCTTCCTATAATAATTAAGCATCTTAAAAAGTCTATCAGGACTTAGTACTGTACAACCAAATTAAACAACAAAAATATAATATTTTCCATTTCATTTATTACTTGTGTATTGGTAATTGTTTCTATTCTGAATGAAAATTATTTAGGTAAATGTCAATGCTAATCAATACAAGAAGAATGAATTATTCTCCACCTTTTCCTTCTATGAAAGCATCTTTACATATGTAGAATGTATATGTCTTCACTATCTAGGTGACAACATAAGGATTTTGCATAATTATTCCTCTAGAATCACAGAGAACAAGCCAAATGTTTTTATTTAACCCTTTTCTAGAAATATCTACTTTTAAGGTCGATTAAAATGGAACAACTTGTTCTCAACACATTAAGAAATAACTTGTCAAAAGTACATTAGCTGAATCTGTCTATACACAGGATGAAACAACTTGTCAAAAGTACATCAGCTGCATCCATATATACACATATACACTTGAAGAAATAACTTGTCAAATGTACATTAGCTGAATCAGTTTATTTATATTCAGATTTTTGTGTAGATATTGACTGTGAACATATGTCTCAAATTTTTTTTATAAAATATTTTATTTTTTCTCTGGGTGTACAAATTAATGAAACAAATATTTCTACAGATGGTCTTAAAATAATTAAAGAGTATAAAAGAAAAAGAATAGACGTTTACAAAAAACTCCTGACAAATGCTGTTACTTTTCTGAAACTTTTGACACTTAAAAAAAACAGATTTGGTTTGCTGTAGTATTGTCACTGTAGAAAAAGGACATGTGGAGTGAGACAGGTCATTTTGACTGACACAAATAGGAGAGACATCATTTTTCTACTGATGGCAAAAATATTTCTAGAGTCATCGTGACCAAGTCGCACAAAGTTCCCATGTATACAGCAAATCATCAGAACTAAGATGTGAACGTATCTAATGTCAAGAAACCCTCACTAAATTCTTGCAATATAAACTTATTTCTTCAAGATTTGTCCAGAATGATTTTAAGAAAATCTCAACCCATCTGAAAAGTCCATATTCATAGTTGCCCATGTCAAATAGTTCCTGCATAAAATTATAATACTAGAAGTATACTACAAGCTCTCTAGCCCTTTTGCGTTTGATTAGTGAGTATTTACTCTAAGGCCATCTACTTTTTGATGTTTTTTTATTTATTCTCTGTTCTATTTTTTGAAGAGTTCTTATCATAAATTATTTCAGTCACCTCTGAGCTGATTCTTTTCTCTACAGAATCATTTACTGTCTGTTCCACACTATCCTTCCTCTGTCATGAAATATTCTCATCACACTGCAAGTCATTTTTCACTTCTTTCGAACAAACAGTCGTTTTCTGTCTGGAACCACCTTGCTCTTCTTCTGTAATATTTTCCCACACAGCAAAGCCTTGAGAGTCCTCACACACTTTACCAACATAACTCTTTGTAGCAGTATTGGTTATCTGGTCCATAGGTGTTGCATCCTTAATTACGCCTCCTTTCCTTGGAGGTATCACACTCATAAAGGCCTTTCCCCAGTCCTTTGTTTCAGTGAATCGTAGTAAAATCTCAAACACTAAAATGAAAAAATAATTTCTGAAAATACCTGAAAACAAACAAAAGCAAAATAATATGTCTCAAACCTCTCGAACTCATGGAAAAAATTTAATAAAATATTCTTGAGGTCTTTTGCCAGACTAAAGTTAAATATTCACTACTTTTACTACTAAAGCAAGATGGCCTGGGTCTGCAAGACAAGCCCATGATCAAAACAATGGTGCAAACAGTGGAGGATGAACTCAAAATGAACCACTGACCCACAAGAAGCTACTGGCAAGCTTTCTCACATAGGCTCACTGGTGGAGCCAAGACTCAAAACATGCAGATATAGGTGAGATGTGTCAGTGGTCTTTAAAGAAAAAATGTCTAAGATCATTCAGCCACCTGGGGCCCCTTTTCTCATTTGTAACCGAATGCCTTACAGCAAGCTGTAGCATGATACTTGGTGGGCCTGATCATACACACCATACTTTAACATAAATGTATTAATAACTGTAGTTTGGTGTAAATCACTGGCAACCCCAGACATGTATTGATACTCTTAGTTACATGTTTGTGCATGGATACACTTAGTTACATGTTCATCCATGGATACTGTTAGTTACATGTTCATGCATGGATACACTTAGTTACATGTTCATGCATGGATACACTTAGTTACATGTTCATGCATGGATACACTTAGTTACATGTTCATGCATGGATACTCTTAGTTACATGTTCATCCATGGATACTGTTAGTTACATGTTCATGCATGGATACACTTAGTTACGTGTTCATGCATGGATACTGTTAGTTACATGTTCATGCATGGATACACTTAGTTACATGTTCATGCATGGATACTCTTAGTTACATGTTCATGCATGGATACTCTTAGTTACATTTTCATGCATGGATACTGTTAGTTACATGTTCATGCATGGATACAGTTAGTTACATTACATGTTCATGCATGGATACTGTTAGTTACATTACATGTTCACGCATGGATACTGTTAGTTACATGTTCATGCATGGATACTGTTAGTTACATGTTCATGCATGGATAAACTTAGTTACATGTTCATTTACCAGAATGTATCAAATGTTAACAAGGTTCTTAACAGATTTAAAACTGCAAAGTCATCTTACGCTCTATCTTAAAATCTCAAGAGTCACAACCAAAATCTCAAGAATAATTTAGTTTTGAGCATAGCTGGGATTGTTCCTTATTCATGGAGCTTACTGATGTTAAAGATTTCTTACAACTTAGGAGATTAATTCTCTTTCTCAAAATTTTCAATGACCTTTCTGTTTTCTTTAGAGTCTGAAGGGTTTGGAATGATTATCACAGGACTGGCAGGTAATTTCTGAGACTGAGTCAGAAAAGAAACTAAACTTCTATGAGCCACTGCTATTGATTTTTTTAAAATGAGCTAGTGTGTGACAATTCAATGACAAAGGAAGAGGTGTACATCTTGTAGTTCACTGCAAAGATTTAAAAAATAAAATCCACAAGCAGTATTAGTTTCCTTCACAAGATCACTGGCTGCTGACCACTCATAACATTAATTGTGATTATTAAGTATCACATGTAACAGGCTCTCAATAGTTTTTGTGATCCAGATATTCCCCTAAAGTCAAAATACCTACTGCTGAATAATTTTTTAGTCAATCTCTCATTTTCATCTCATCTGTGCCAAAGGTCAGACAACTTTATTAAAAGATTTGAAAGCCATTACCATCTTTGATCCCTTTATTACTTTTAACACCATCATAAAACATCTTGAATTAACCACAGACTTTCCATATTACAACAGCAAGGTACTCAGCAGTTTGTTGTGTACATGTAAGCCTTCATAATCTGATTACTCAGCCACACATCACTGCACTGTTATAATATTTCTGGTAGCATTTCCAGTTTCTCAATAGATTTTCTAATGTTGGATAGAATGCCCAAATTTACTGATTGTTTGGCTTTAAGAATAATAATAATAATAATAATAATAATAATTTTAAAATTTTCAAGTGGCAGAGTAAAATTCAACTACAAAATGGACACAACTGACAAACAAGTTCAGATGACTGATGGCTAACTTGACATGCAGGACAAAGGACAAAAAAGTTAACCAAAAAACTTAACCATAATAATCTTGTTTTCTCAGTTGTTTAGAGACTACAGAGATGTGAATTCTTATCTATCGGTCTTGTAAAAACCCTAAAACTGAATGACTGCCCTAGGGTCTGTACATACATGATTTCATACTGATAATAGACTTGACAATAATAAGCCCCTCACACCATGGCATATGCTGCTTAACAATGTGGCAGTCTGTAAGCATAGATCAATGTGGCAGTCTGCTAGCACAGATCAATGAGGCAGTATGTTAGCATAGATCAATGTGGCAGTCTGTTAGCACAGATCAATGTGGCAATCTATTAGCATAGATCAATATGGAAGTCTTTTAGCGCAGATCAATGTGGCAGTCTGTTAGCACAGATCAATGTGGCAGTCTGATAGCACGGAACAATGTGGCAATCTGTTAGCACAGATCAATGCAGCAGTATTTTAGCACAGATCAATGTGGAAGTCTGTTAGCACAGATCAAGGTGGCAGTCTGTTAGTACAGATCAATGTGACAATCTGCTAGCACAGATCAATGTGGCAGTCTGTTAGCACAGATCAATGTGACAGCCTGTTAGCATAGATCACAACTTTAGAACAATCTATGTGTAGCCTAGGCCCAAATTCCAATGAAGAAAGATACTAGTAGCAAAAGCTAACCTTTAATTTTTTTCCAAAATGGTTGAGGACCTGATTAATTAGAAATTTTACTGTCTGACTTAACTGGAACTTCCTGTCATTTAGGTGTTATGATGATATCTTCTTGTCAAAAAATAAATAATTTGTAAAACAGAAGAGTATCATAAAATACTGTTGCTGGGTGAAATTCTATTGGATAGTTTTCTGACAGAAAATATCATTTTAAGAAATAATAATCTGATATAAAACTAATGAAGCATGAAAGGATGATACTAAAACTTAATCAACTACTTATCCTGAACTGAAAATGACACATTCACTTGTACATTAATAATTATGTATATCAATGTTTTCGTTTTTGGAACAACATTTTATCTCCCCATTAAATGTTTTTATATTAAATATCACAAATACCTGTCTGTCACTCACAAAATAATGTCTGACAACAAATACCTGTCTGTCACTCACAAAATAATGTTTGACAGCCATTAGAATTTCTGGATACCTGATTATATTTTATATCCTTCATTTTTTTCTCTTATCACAAATTGTGTGACTTTCAGAATTTGCTCCTTTCCCAATGCAGACACATTGAAACTCCCAAAAGTGGCCTTTCTACATAGGTGCCCTTTGTACAAGGTCATATCTTTCAAAATTGCTTTTTAAACAAATATCACACTCTGAATATTATTATTATTATTATTATTATTATTATTATTATTATATTATCAATTTATGTAAACAATTGAACATAATCAAAAAATACATGTATACTGTTCTCTCCCAAAGTTTGTTTCACACAAGATTACTATATCCTGCTCACTTTAATCCATCCTGTAAATTAAATAATCACTGACTCTTAAAATATTCCGTGTTCTTAATTTTTGTGTGCATCATAACAAAACATTACTTTAACTACTGACTGACAGCTTAAATATGACCGTAAAACAGAACTAACTCTTTTGTCAGCCAGCTTGTATAAATTAGGCATGGAAACAGCTTGTTTAAATCAGGCATGAAAACAGCTTGTATAAATTAGGCATGGAAACAGCTTGTATAAATTATGCATGGAAACAGATGTATAAATTATGCATGGAAACAGCTTGTATTAATTAGGGATGGAAACAGCTTGTTTAAATTAGACATGGAAACAGCTTGTATAAATTAGGCATGGAACCAGCTTGTTTAAATTAGGCATGGAAACAGCTTGTATAAATCAGGTATGGAAACAACTGTTCATGCTTCAAAAATTATATCTAGACTAGCTAGTTGCTTAACTCACTGAGATAAAAATACAACTTATGCAAGAAGCCTAAGATGAACAGGAAATCAACAAAAGCACTGTTCTTTGTGACCCCGAACCAAAATTGACTGCCTTTACAAACAATTGTTAAATACTGCATGACCCTTGATCCTAATGAAAAGGAATGCAACTCACATCTTTTCTCAAGGAAGAACTTTTGTCATCAGAGACAACTTTACTTCACAAGGCATATTAATGAATGACTGAAATATACCTGTCACACTAGCACAAAAAGTGACTTCCATTTCTGCTTTGATAATGCAACTACTATTCCCAGTATCCAGTAAACAAACTTCTTTGACTCTCCACCCTAATGACATCTTTGAGTTACACTGCCAACATGACTGGAGTACAGTGAGTACATGTGAGATAAGAAATGTCTGCACATTGATTCATGTGATATTCATTTATGTAAACAATTTCTTCCTCATGAAGCAAATGTTTAGTTTTGCATACAATGAGTGGCCACGGTCGATAAACTCCAGCAAGTGCTTAAAGCAGTGAGAAACCATTATTTGGTTAGGAAACACCTGGCTGCTGAGTGCAGAAGCAGGTGACCATTATATACATAATATCTATGTAGGAAATTTGCCAGGAGTAAATAAGAATGGCCACCGAGACCAGATGTCTGCCAGATAAAGGTGACTATTCAGACAGGTTTGACTGTATATGTACAGGTTGAGATCACAGAAATTCTTTTAAGTGTTTGGGGTCCAGGGCATGAAATGACCTCACAGTAGATGTACATGCCACTATAACCTTTCAGATGTGTGGAAAAAATGTGCCCAGTATCTTAGGTCGCTAAGAAATTTCATTTTACTGTTCATGTCCTGTGATGAATGGTTTCTCATATCCCTCAATGTTTGTATCATTTTAGTTGTTATATATGTAATTATTTAATATGATATACTTCACATGTAATAACATATTAATATCTTCTTGTGTTCCAATGTTTTTATAAAAAAGAGTTGCCCTCTTAATTGTTGTAATTGTCTCATTATTATAAGTGCCCAATGTTGGCTTTTATCATAAATTTCAACATTCTTCAAATCAAAATAAAATTTGGACGGAAGGAAATGCATTGTTAAAAAAAGCTATCTGACATAAACTGTTCTTTGAAATAATCAAGATGTTAATTGTAAACGATGTTCAAATGTTCAATTTAGATTTAAGAGGCGCCACTCCCTTAATTCAGTCAACAAAGTCACTCATAATTCCATTCTTTTTCAGGAATTCTCCTAGAGGAGTAATGTGATACGTGCAACAAATTCCATTAGCAACTAATCTAATAACAACAACATTTGCACATGACATACAAATTAATTTGAGGTGGAATGAAGAAAGGCATGCCAGCTTTTTTTAAAGTGGATCTGAGAAGAAAAAGTGCGCATTAGATAGAAGTAGGACTTTGATGAATACTCGTGAACAGCTGGTATCTTGAAGGTAGCTAGTCAGCACTCATCTACTTGTGGTTATAATTTCAATGAAAACCAAACCTACAATAACACAGAGTGATCCTATAACTTATGAGAATGAGGGAACCAGTGCAAAAAAACTTTCAGTTTCAAACAGTTCATACGTACACAAGTTAAATTTACTATCAAACCATATTGTACAATCAAATGCATGTACACTTGTTGACTTGTAAGGCTGTATATATATTTTGTGTCAAATTTCACCAACACTGATGACACCTGTGGAGTAGGACTACTTATCTAACTTGGACAGGACCAAGGTCGGATGCAGGGGTTATAGATATAATGATTGTTCTATTGGTTCTTATTTAAAATTGAAATGACATCTCTATTATTTAAGTATTCAAATTCAAAACATTCATGGAAAAATTATAAGGATGTTATGGGAAAGAAGTAATATGAAATAATTATAGACAAACTGTATACTGTCTTCCCTTCAGGTTACTGCGAAGGAATTTATGCTAATAACCAAGTACATGTGTGTTTATACATGTAGGTCCTTCAGCACATGAACTGAACATCCATACAAATGTTATATACATGTTATTTGTGGTGTGTTTCTTTTAATGCAGTGTAAATGCCTTAACTGGCATCTTTTTATAACATAAACTTGCTGACATTCCTTGCAATTAGAAAATTTGCTACCAAGAGACACTTTTGACATTTTCTTCAATGAATAAAGCAGCTAACCATTCATGATTATTAAAGATAAGTCTGATCATGGTAAATAATGAAATACTTGGTATAGCTAAATTGATCTAACTGGCCTACAAGTAAGCTACTCATCTCACCCACGATCATGAAGCTGGACTTGTTATTACTGGTTCACAATAAAACAATTTCACATACAATATAGGCTGAGCTAATCTATTTGACTTTTTTGCATTGTGGATGTTTTTTGTTCTATCTCTTGGTAGGGAACAATTTCCATGTCCAACTGAAAATATCTACCCTGCTTCACAAAACAGTCAGTACTGCCTCACATGAATGAGATAGTAATGACCTTTTGGACAATCTTTTTGAAGATTCTGTAGGGCACTCTTTCTTGAATAATAAAATGGGGTCATTAATTATAATTCTGTAAGGCAATTCATTTTGTAATTGATCTAGAAGATACTACAGCTCAGGTGAAAAGGAACATAAAATAATATATTTGGAATTAATCAGGACACAATAACATTAATTACAGCTACATTCTAGCTAAAAATCTCATAATCTAATTAAAAACTATATTGTTCTTAACACAAGCAAAGATGACTTGAATGCAAACAGATTCCAATCTCTTTAACATTTGTGCTGGTATCTTGGTATATTATCTAAACATTATATAAAATAAATTTTAAATGAGGATTTGATTGGTTTATGGTAAAACTGAAGAACAAAAAATAAAATGAATCATACAAACAACAAATTTACCATGGTTTACAGTGAGGACTTTTCTGGTTTTCAGGTCCATAAACTGGGAAATGGGCAGCTGTGCATGAGCTATGTGTTTCTCTTCTGCAAGTCGGTGACATAGTCCCTGAAAGAGAAAGAAGTTGCAATAATAAATACCAAAAAATTCAGCAATATCCACAGCCTTTTCTTCCCCAACAACTCCCAGTAGTGACCATAACCTTTAACATTACGGTAGTGACCATGACCTTTGACCTTACTGCCAAATGATTTTATTCAATAATACCTGCCTACCAATTCTTGAAAGATCTCAGTTTTATGAGACACCCTTAATGCATGGATCAAATTTGGTACTTAGTGTGATGACCTCTACTGAGTGACAACCTGTCTAGCAAGACTACCATAATTACCATATGTTTTGGACACCATTTGCTTTGGACACCGTTTTTTGGGGGAAAATATAATATTTAAATGCCTTGTAAGTTTTTGGACGCTGCTTTGCTATAATTTTTTCTACAATTTATGTTTTCGGACACAATCTAAGAAGATCTGCTGCAGCATTTTAATGAAAAATTCACAGCGTGTTTGTTGTTAATTTAACTGATACAAAGTTCGCTTCATTTGGTCACCAATTATTTAATGTGATCATGAACTTCCATGAACTAATTTAATTTTAAATTCTTAATCGTATGTATGTATGTATGTATGTATGTATGTACAGATAGATTGATAAACATTTTTATATTAAGTCATACACAATAAATAGCAATATCAAAGAATGAAATGAAATATGATTTCATGCTGTAATATATTTAAATATATTATTCAATTTCAAGTAGCTTGTCCATAGCCTTTTTTAGGGCCTCTGGCGAAAAGCCCTCAAATTCTTTATAACTATCATTGTCCATAATGTTTAACTGTTTGTCATTTCTTATCAGTGCGTTTTCACTTCCACTCAGACTGACACTGATGACTCACACCTTGAAAGATTTAATTATCATTGTGTGCTTTTCCTTCAATGTGTCCATGGCATTTACAACCTTGTCCAATACAGTCTGTTTGCTGGCTGTCTCGATCCGCTGCTTTTATCAGATGATTTTAATGCATTCCATCCAGCTGCAGTGGAGGTAGCTCTTGACAGGTTTACTGATGCTCACATCAAGAGGTTACAACTTGGATGTGCAACCTCCTGGTATTATTGCTGGCACATTTCTGTGCTGCAAACTGTTTCTTCATGTCATCAGTGATGTGAGCCCAGAACGAGTCCATAACTAATAGTGATCGCTATCTTCTGGTGAATGGCAAATAAATTTATTCAATCCATTGCAGCATTAGCATTCTGTCCATCCATGCTTTCTCCTGAACTGTGATAATCAACCCTTTTGGTGCCTTCAGATCTAGATGTCTCTTTCCCTTGAAAATAACCATTGGGGGTAATACGTCGCCAGAACCTGCAATGGCTAAAACGACAGTAATGTGTCTCTTCTCTGCTCCAGTTGTATGAATCAGAATGCTTTTTGTTCCTTGTTTGTACACTGTTTTCCCTGGCACAAGATCAAAGTACATCGGTGTCTCGTCCATGTTAATAATAAACATTTTGTCAAACTTGTCCTCCTCACATCTATCCATCACAAACTTGTGGAAACCAATCTTTTCTTCAAAATCATTGGGTAAACGTTGGGCAAGAGAGGTCCTGCTTCTGAGCACAAACCCATGTCTTTTCATGAAACTCCCTCCTCAAGAATGACTGGCATGGAATTTGCTCTCCGGAAATTCTGTTGAGACAAGCTCGTTGGTATATATACATATTCTCTCAACACTGACTGGAATTTTGTAAGTGACACTGAGTGAGCACCCACTGAGCTATCTTATCATCCATAGCTTGTCCATATGAAGTGGGTCATCCACACTTAGGCAAATGACTGTTCAAGTTTAGATCTACAGAAAAGTAAATTTTCATCCAGGTACTCACCGTGGATTTTGGAATCTTGAATTTTTCCACTGTATGTCTAATTCCCAGACGTTTTGCATTGTTAACGATATCCTACTTTTGCTTTAATGTATAATGTTTATAGTGACCACATACAGAACCGGGTGGAGCACTCCTGGGTTCAAGATAATCAGATTCATCATCTAGAGCAGCTTTCTTCGTAGGCGGTTCTTTTTGTGATGCATCCTCAGAATCATTAATTCGATGTCGCTTCTGTGGACAGCATACTGGCCTCTTTGGAGACGATTTTGGCAAGGGAGAGTCCCTCTAGTGCTTCCTCACTTGTTGCATAACGTATGATAAACTTATCCATCAAAATTATTACAGTACTAACAATATTATGTTTCACAACAACAGCTACCCAGTATATAAACTTCTGATAGTGGTGGGTATTTTACTTATACTTTATATTTTAATTGCTTGATTTAGCTAACAAAAATATGATTTGTTATCAGTGGAGACATTGTTACACACGAAACCACTTCAAATAAGTGTGACAGTTATGACCTCTGCTTTATATCATTAAACAATACATCAGAGAGTCAGTATGGATGAGTAAAATTCATTAGCATTGTGCAACAAAACAAACCCCTTATCCCTAAGGCAATATATACCAAGGTTTAAACATAGTTATTGTTCTACAGGTAATAAACCTCTTTGTAGACGATAAATATTGATTGTGGATGCTAAATGTTCAGTACACATTGTGTGCTCTTTCAATGAAATCCAGATGGTTGTCTTTTATTTCCGAACACACCTGTCAAAGAAATCCCACAAGTTATATTACTAACAATTATCACCTAGACACCTTGAAATATCTGACATGCATCAAAACAGTCTTTGTGCAGTCATTTGTTTCAAATCGGCAAGCTCTGCTCATTTTGAAGGTACCCTCGGCTAGGTGGAAAAAAATAGGGAATCACAACAAATAGATCACCTTTATTTTAAAAAATACCAACATATTAATCATGCCGACTCGTACATTGCAACTTGCTTGTTATTTTTACCCTTCCTAGGCGTACATACAACACTCATCCCATATGGAGCCTCTCACCCTTGGTGCTCTAAGATTAGCCATCATACATGTACCGGTATTTCTACTCTCGATACTGTTTCTGTCATAAATATCTTAAGAACTATAATTCCAAAATCTTTTTATTTAGTTTGTATTAATATCTTGATTACACAGAAATAAAGCTTGTGTGCATTTGTAATGTAGATTTTAATGACCACTGATTAGCAGAGGTTAAACTGTAGATTGCAAGATTAGTAATATGGCGGTTCTTTTGGAAAATATGCACACAAGCGAGGCTCTAATAGATCTATGGCTGTGTTTTCTGGTGGATGGACATCTATCAAACAGACAAAATAAAGTAACGCCTGTTTTTCATTCGTTATCCTTTCTGTGGTGTCAGACAAAACACTTGTTTTACTTCATGGCAGCAAGTCGTCATACAGCTAATGGTAAATTTGTTATGGATGGGTGGGGGGATCTATCTTTACTTGTATGTTTTTGGACACCTAAGAATTTAATATGTATTCGGACGACAAAAAAAGTAATTATTTGTTGCAGTCCAAAAACATACGGTAAATAAGGTATATGTTATTGACAGAAGCGGTGGTCATCAAGCTTTCTGACCATACATGCAACAATTACATCAATGACAATGATAATAATTCCTTATGAAAACTTAATTTTATGTTGTTGTGCCTTTTCTTTTAGGAGAGAAAAAAAATCAACTTTCTTATGGATGATTTTCATTTTTTACATTTGTCAACGCTTGTTTGCCATAAAAATGTTTTGCTATTACTAAGTGGGTTTATTTATAACATATTTTATCATTATCGAAAGTTGGAGTGAAATGCACATTGCACAATGCTTTTTGAATTTTGTGCTATATGCTCAAGTGAGATGCATCTTGCAAATTGTGTATGCATCTAGGTAAAAAAAATTTTATTTACGTTAGTCCAATTAACATGGGTTTTTATTTGCTGCATGCAGTTTGCTAAATGCTACATATGCGAATTGCTTTATGTGAATGAGAACTGTTCAATGATTTATGAAAATTTGAATCCCAATATGTTTAAAAAAGCATTGCAGCTATTATTATAATCAAATCTGTCCATTGAGCATTGAGCAATCCATGCCAAGTGGAAATTAATGAAACTTGGTAGTTATGTTGCCTCTGGGGTAGCCATCCTCAAAAAGGGGTATCATCCTTGGCCCCCACTCCTGGGGTCCTTAGGAGGGAATCCAAGGTCAGATTTTAACAAATTTCATTTTCAAATATTTATTGACAAGCTCTAAATATGGAGTCATACCAGGAAGAAGCATTATATATGTGATGTATTTTGCTTTATGATCCATGTGTCCCAGTCTGTGGATGGGGTGAGTGGCAGGAACACGGTTATGGAGAGGATTGGAATTGTAGGAAGAACATGTCAGGATTTGCAATAACGAGACACTGCAGTTGCTCTTGTCATTTTGGTTGCTGTCATTCATGATATAGCTTTATGAAAGCTGCACATACTTTTCAAGATATGGGTGGTTTTAATTTTGATAATTTACATTTTCTGAGGAAATGAATTTGGGTACATTTGCTGGGCTTAGTTACCATGAAATAAAGTACACCTAAACGTAAATTGTAAACTTGTTTATAAAGTTTTTAAAATGTTGCCAGCTTTCTTGTCACATAATATAACAATGCTACTTACCTTATGGTGATTGTGGTCCACAAGTCCACCAATTACATAGCACTTCTTTTCATCAAGTTGGTCTAATACATTGGCCGACTCGCTTGACAGGTAAACAATGGACTCCTTACAAAAGACAGCCTCATAGTTCTCTTCTCTGAAGTGAACCTACAAAGAATTACATAAACGAAGAAACGTCAGTGATCACTATGCTGGAACAAATCTCAACTCCAAGAAAAGATTTCAGCAAATGCCTCTCAAAGTCGCTAAAAGGGCTTGGATAACACACTGGTAATGAAGTTGTTTTGGTGGCTCCTATTGGCTGGTAGGTTTCTTTTGGTTCTCCTGTTTAACCAATTAAATCTAAATTATCATCAGATGCAAGGTACAACTGTTAACCTAACAAAAATAAAGTCTAACAAGGATTCCACAAGACATGGACTCATGCCTGCAAATCACTTTATGATGTATCATTCAAAATCTTAATACTCATGCTGCTCCCACCAAAAGTGACAACTATCTTTTAACACCTGCTAAACTATGGCTTTGAAAATCCACCACTCAAAATGCACTTACTGAACCTGAATGTACTGTCACCCTCCTGTATGTACAATGCACATTATTATTATTATTACAATCATGTAGTCAAAGGTGCATGAGAAACTACTAAAGTGCAAAACTAGAGCTAAAGAGGCATGAAATACTGGCCAAAGTGATCTAATTTTGGTGGGATGGAATTGTACTCGCTAAGAAACATCAACTAAAATATCTGCATGCATTATAGTCAATAACGCCTGAGAAAGTAACCTAAACATAAAACTACTCTTTGAAGATGGTATATACTCACCATGATGAATCTACAAGACAAGCTGCATGTCTTGGGGTCTTTTATAGAATACCAGAAAAACACCTAAATGCAAACTTTCACCTATGTCACTGAAGCATGGAATGTAGGTCACAGAGATATATTTTTGCAAAGGTGACATTATACTAAGGAATATCGCCACACGAAGTTGCATGCCTTTATCACCAATAATGTCCCCCAAAAAAACTCACCTAAATGCATGAATTAACCAGTCATTGATGCATAAAATTTAGGTCCATGACCGATCTTTTGAAAGATGGTGTTGTACTTAATAAGATTTGAAGAAGCATCTACATACAATGAATGTATGGCAAACAGTGTCAAAAGAATCTGACCCAAATGCAAAACTAAACCTAGGTGTGATGGATTCAAAGTTGGACATGGGTAACATTATATGCCCTTTCCACATCTGCGGCAGGACAAAAAAGGTTATTACAGGTTTTTCTTCTGTAAAAATGGTGTGTGTGTGTGGATTCCTTGTAAACCTATGGATAAGAGAAGATGGGCTTATCATTAGACAGTTTTATTAGATATAAATTTTAGTACAACTATAAATTAAATCGTACCATTTATACTTGCTTATAAGTTGATACTCATTTTACTGACAATTTTATTCATCCAGAGTAAGGGTCATCTCCTAAGTTTGACAAATAAAAAGATTTTATATATCTAGAAGTAATACTGGAAATCCACGTACATACAAATATTGACAATTCAAATATTTTTTACATTTTCATGCTACTTATCCTATTCAGAAATGCATTATGGTATGCACTGAATTTATCTCTTTCATGACAGCATTCACTACACAACACTTACACAGTATCTATATTTATTTGGATTTTAATAATCTGAAAATATTCCCAGTAAATAAAAATATAACCCACCATAAACTGAAGTGTCTGTCAATGTTGTTTACCTGGCTGAATAAATATGTTTGTATTATATTTTATGTTTGGCTGCAGTTTTGGTACAAATGGAAGTAAGGAAAAGGTACGTATTGACGTGTATCTCTGAAAAGGTTGCTGTCTTGCTTTAGATAATTCATGACTATTAGTAGTTCCCCATATTCAAAGTATATTTATGATATTTATGCTCTGAGTATGGGACATTACTAATATCAAGAGTCTCCCTATTTAAATTATTTACTAGATGGCGGGAATGGATGCCATTTGAACGACAAAGCACAGACCTGACAGATTTGTATTCACTTTATCGTGGTACTCAAATCACTGAAATTGAAAGTAACTAAACTAAAAAGTATCCCTCTTTGCAAAATATGATGAATACAAGACTATGATGTATATTCAAAAGTTTGAACACAGAAGATGTGTGTGTGTGTGTGTGACTTCCCATACAATGGAAATGCCTGATGATGATAGTTTCTTACCTATATACAGCTATTTTTAAAGTCTGGCAGTACATCAAGTCTTCAATTATAGGTGAACAAATAGGTCACTACTATTCAGAATATAAATAAAGTAATAGGTGTGTGATTTGGATTTTTAATGTCACTTTAACAATCTTTCAGTCAAATCGCTACAATGTCTGCAGTGTGGCAGTTTATAGTAATGTCTAGAACTGAGGCATCATGCCAAAGACATGTAGCATCATGTCCCACCCAGTCACATTATCCTGATACTATGCCGACCAGTCCTAAACCTAACTTATTAATGCTGAACATCAAGCGAGGAAGCTGCTAGTACCATTTTTATGTCTTTGGTATGACTCAGCTGGGGGTTAAAACCCGCGACCTCCTGCATCCAAGAAAGATGCTCTAACTATTCAGGTCACTGGAACAGTCAAGGTAATAGGTCCTTAATTAATTTGCTCAGGTCTGTCAGCTCCAAGTCATTTAACTGAACCACAGGATCATGATTTGAAATATAAGCTCCTGTCTAAACATCAATGTTTTATATTTATTTGTTCATTCCATTTTGACCCTGGCAGGATTGGGCAAATGGCTAGGTCTATAAATACCAACTTCCTGCAATATGATACAGTGCAACCACGCTATAATGTGCCACACTTTAACATGAATTTGGATATAATGTGGTTGTGGCGTGGCTCCCGAAATTTCATATATTCGCACATGAAAAAAATATTTTTTGTTTAAAGTACATGAAATAGTGTATAAATAAATTAGTATCATTATGGGGAGGAGATCGCATATGAATTCCAATTTAATATGATCGTGGCGTGGTTCCTGAAATGTTAAATACATGGTTGTGTATTTTTCTCGTACTGGGATTTTTTTTTTTTAAAGTATGAGAAATAGTCTGTCAAATGTTTATTATCATTTTGGGGAAGAGTTCGCATATAAATTTTAATATAATATGATCGTGGTGTAGCTTCTGAAATTTAACAATATCACCAGGTTCTTGATGTGTTACGCCAAAATAAACATTATCGGAAATGTTACTTATTACTGGTCCATGAGTAAAGTCAGTAAGTCGTCTTTGTGATTGTCTTCAATTAATTCTGTATATAATCATTGCTCAAACAATAGATAACATGTATTTCTTCTTTAACTGCATACACAACCAAGCAGCAGACAATGCGGTGGTTGATAAAAGATTCTCACAATTTGATAAACATAAAAAAAAAAAGCCCCCATGATATTTGCTGGGCTTGGCGGTGTTATTAGACGCAATCAGTTGACCAGTAAATAATGTCTTTATTAGCTAGAAACTGAAAGGATATGAAATTGTACATGCATTCAGCTTAAATTTTTTATAAACGTGACTCATGACCATCGCAGGCCTATGCACTTAGTTCTCAGGTTTTATGGGTATGGTGTTTGTTCATGAACTTGTTATTAATTTTCTATTTTTTATAAAAATATTTTACCGTTATGGAAAAGCAAGTTTACAAACGCAAGTCGTTCTCTGCACTTTGCACAGTGATTAGTATAGTAGTTTTCACATGTTTTTTTTTTTTCTTTGATATTCACAAAATCTGAAGTAAAAGTTATATGCAGGCTGAAAGCATGTGTTGATTGTTAATTATTCTTGCTGTAGTCGTTCAAATGAATAGGCATACAAGCGTTAATTATTGGAAATCTGCAATGGATAAATGTACACGGAAACGTATATGAGAAAAAATTTTGCAATAGGAAATTTGCACAGACACTGCTCATAGACCCTGGAACATAATGAACCGTACATGTACTTTGTCTTTCTTAACCTAATTTTGCTGTTAATTTTTCACATTGAATTTAGACACATAATGATGTGTGACAAAATTATTGAATAGTTTAAATATTTATACAATTTTGGCAATGGAATTACATATATTATGGATTAATTGCAAGCCCCGATGGTACGATATCAGACGGCAAGTAAACGGTGTTGATACTCTGTTCATACTGTATATTAGACGCTGAATTCAGACACAATGATCTGGGAATTTTTTTATATTAAATATTGTAAATATGTTTGCAATTTTTCAATGGAATTACATGCATTATAGATGAACTGCATGCCATGACGGCACGATAGTAAATGGTGTTGATACCCTATTCATCATACACATTAGACATGAATGCACGCATATGTGCCAATGAGTTGTTCTTGGAAAAAAGTAAAATACTGTAAAACCCAGTATTAATGCGACCTCGATATTAACGTGATTCAAATTTTTGGACCCCAATTATCGCGTTATAGAGGGGTTCCACTGTATTATGAATAATAAAAACAAAATGGGGAAAAAGCAAACTGTGTGAGAGAAAACTATTAACTGTGCAAGAAAACTGTTATTATTAAAGTTCAAACATTTGTGCTTTTGTGATTTTATCAGGCATAACTGAATATGATTTGTTTTTCTTGCATTTCAATCATAATTATAAAACAAATACAAAGAAGAAGATGAATAAGAAGAAGCAAATGCTTATGTAAGGATCAGCTAGGTTTCTAGAATATAATTACCTACATTTAGCAAATTATGTGACTGAATATTAGAAGTATAGAAATATGATGTAAAATTGACTGTATACATTTTTTTGGTCTCCATGTGGTACATCCATATCCAAAATATTACGGAGATATTTCCTCCACCCTCATCCCCCCATTGATTATTAATGATGAGTCAGAAATATGGTACTCCGGGAAACTCTACTTACATCCCAATTCTTGAAGTCCCCTATTTCCTCCAGTCTCTTCTTAGTTTTGCCATGAACTCCACACACATAGAGCTAAAATGGATTATATAAGAAAGATTTTTTTTTAAAAATCTGCAGTGCCAAAAGTTTAATACATTTTCTTCCTAAAATATGGTTGTCAAACATATTTAAACAAAAGAAACAATTTCTGATTTGTATATTGTCAACAGCTTTGCAAGACGCTACACCTCTGCCTCTCAGATCAGCTGTGGCTATAACGAAACACCTAACCCCAAAACCACATGGTCACAATCAGGGGTTTGACTCAAGGGCAGGAATGATATTGTTATATAGAGTTTATAAGAGGCAAAGAAATGATTACCATGAACGGCACACTAAACACCTGTCTCGTTTGTATAAATCCCTATGATAACACACGGTTATATAAATCCCTATGATAACACACGGTTGTATAAATCCCTATTATAACACACGGTTGTATAAATCCCTATGATAACACACAGTTGTATAAATCCCTATGATAACACACGGTTGTATAAATCCCTACGATAACACACGGTTGTATAAATCCCTATGATAACACACGGTTGTATAAATCCCTATGATAACACACAGTTGTATAAATCCCTATGATAACACGGTTGTATAAATCCCTATGATAACACATGGTTGTATAAATCCCTATGATAACACACAGTTGTATAAATCCCTATGATAACACATGGTTGTATAAATCCCTATGATAACACACAGGACAAAACAGTATAAGGAGAACATGGAATATGGATCATATGTTATTCAAAAAGTTATCTAAATCATAGGAGTTGAATGACCAACTGTGTCCAACATAGTGATCTCTTGGCTCCACCCAGGGACTGGACCAATGGACAAAAGTCAAATCAACATGGTCAGTGTGTGATTACATTATACCAAACAAAGTAAACTGGTTATTTAAATATAAGTGAGAACAATAACTTGACCAAAATCTTTTATCAAAATGTGTCCCCACTATAATTCTTAATCTATTGATCCCATAGAGAGGCAGAACCCATTGCAAGGGTGGTAGTAAGAGACAGGGATATTGAGATGATACTCTTGGGTCTCTTTATAACACTATCGTCTGGAGTTAAGAGGCAGAACCCAGGACAAGAGTGGTAGTAAGAGACAGGATATTGAGATGATACTCTTGGGTCTCTTTATAACACTGCTGTCTGGAGTTAAGAAGCCTTTCATCAAGTTATCCTTGATATTTGAAAATGTATTATTTAACAAATAAAATGTATAATTCCATACTGCACACTTAAATTTTCTCTCTCTTCTTACACATATATGGTCATAATTGACCCACATATATACTATAATGATTATGATCATGTGGTAAAGTTTAAAATATAATATCAATAAATTAACTCTGCTTGAAATAAAGAAAAAACCCAAAAACAATCTGCATCAGACTAGTCATACAATGCACCCAGTCATTATGCAAGTTGAGTAAATATGCAAAAGTACTTACATGTAACAAGTCCTGATCAAGTTTAATGTCTTTTATCCCTGATATGTGTTTTTTGTTGGTCAAGATAATAAACTGGCACTCAGTTTGTGTATTAGCAACTGATGGTCACTTGTGGTACTTTGAGAATGGAAATATGCAAAGATATTTATATTCCAGGTATGATGCGAATCAGGTAAGGAGAGACTGGGCTACAAGTGCTGGAAAACTTCAACTAAAACTGTGCACATGTGCATGTACACACATATGCATGCATGTGTATACACACACACACACACACACACCAAACATAACATCATGTATGACCTCAACTTATTCTGACTAGGTTCTATGTTGGCAAAGAAGATTTTTATTGAATGTTTGCTCCATCGAATACCTAATGTTACTAACATTAAAATGGCTGCATCTTCCATAGTGAATTTTAGGTCAGCAGACAAGATTCTTCATGTACCTGAAGTGGGCTTGCTGCTCTTCTGTTAGCCGAGTAGCTATGTTGAATCTGTTGCACAAGCATCCTGATATCCTGTATATAGAAATGTACACACATCTTCAAGTACAATGTTGATATCCTGTATATAGAAATGTATACACATCTTCAAGTACAATGTTGATATCCTACATATAGAGATTAATACATATGTTGAAGTAAAATATTCTATATACAGAGGTTTATATAAATGTTCAAGTAAAATATTTATATTTTATATCCTTTGTCGAGATTTATACTCATTTTAAAGTAAAATGTTCATATTTTATGCAGAGAGAGTAATACCCATGTTCAAGCAAAATGTTATTATTTTATAAGGAGATTTACAAAAAAGTTGATATTCTATATCTTTTATAGAGATTTTTGCAAATCTAAAGGTAAAGTTTTCATATGATATCCCGTATTTACCACATATGTTGGGATACCATATTTGTTGGGACACCATAAATTAATTTTGAAAGTAATTTTTTTTGTGCACTGTATGTTCTGGGACACATCATTTTTTAGTAGTAAGTTGTGGAACACCTTTAAAATCATTTGAAAATTACATTCTCAGAATATGCACTCCAACTGAAATTTTATTTTAAAAAATATAAAACTGTGCTTGAGATAAAACTCTTTAATCCACTGCTGCATCATCTCATCAACACAACCCTTCTCCTGCACATGTTTGATCCATTCTTTTGGTGCATGAATATTTTTTTTAGCTTTCTCATAACTTGAAAAATTATTGTTTGATGCAACAAATCACCTGATGCAGAAACTGCAAGAACTAAAGTCAGATTTTTCCAATCTGTACCAGTCGTGCTAATTCTCACACTTTTGACCCCAATTTTATCATCAGTTCATCCAGGAATGAGATCAAAATACACAAGAATTTCATCCATGTTTTTGATCATATTGTCAGCAAAATCATCTACTTCTCTTCTTGCCTTCATGAATTCATCAAATGATTTTGATTTCTCCAAATCTTTTGTGCAATGCTGGGTCTTTCATGTCCATGCATGAAGCACTATATTGGGTCACTTTAAAAATCATTTGATTGTTTCAATTTATTTTCACAATTACCATAAATACAGGCGAAAAGGAACAAAAGCTAGCTTCCATATCTTGGCCATCTTTGTATATTCCAACAACAAAAAATCAGCACACTTAAATTAATCCAAAGCCGACTTCCAAGGTCGGCTTGCTTTGCAATACATGTAAACTAAACTTTGTATGGATATCTTTTAAAAACAGAAAAACCGGCTTCAAAGTGTCTACAGTAGGCTTCTGAGATCGGCTTGCTTTGTAATAAAAATAACCTTTGTCTTTGATATCCTGTCAGTAACTTCAAAGAATGGGTTTGCTGCTCACTGCCAGTTGTGTTTATTCACCACCTGGGTGTGTATTGGCTTGGCATCTGTTGTTACAGTACAAACAGGCCTTGATGTCTGCAGGTAAATAGTATAAACAGTAACTTGCTTTAATGATACTTTTGTAACCTGTGATAGCGAAAAGATTGTCACTTACACTCAAGTGAATTTGTTGTCAAATAATTATTTTTATTAGTGAAATACTGTCATATAGTTGACCTGGATAAAATTCAATCTTGATTATTTTGCACATAACACCGTGTCATGCGTGAATGACAGTTGTTTTCAAAATAACAGTTGATTATTTCTCTCTCATTTGTGATTCTGTTGGATCCCGTTTTCAGTGAGATAACATATTCAAACCTTTGAGCACAACCAAACACAATTGGTTTCTCAATGTTCATGTCAATGAATGTGTTGTGTGTTATCGGACATAAGCAATACATGCTACAGTATGGAAGCCTATGCTACATATACAGAGTTCATGGATATATATTTATTCTTTAATGCTCATGATGAAAAAAGGATAAATGATAAGATTACAATGTTAGTTTCTTTCTTTCTAATATGAAATAAGTGTTTTGTTTATATCAGACATGATTTTGGTCTTCCATAAAAAAAGCTGACAAAATTGCAAGGGGTGCTTGGGGATCCTCCCCCAAAGTGGTCTCGAGGGGCAGCACCCCTGATGTGGGGGTCCAGGGTACCAAAGGCCCCCGGCCAAAAACACATTTGACACTCGTAAAAAACTGCTCCTGGTGCAACTTATGATCATAAAATAAACCCAAACAATCATTTGAAATACTAAAAAACTTACCAAAAATGTTCAATTTGACTTCAATAATTTCACAATATTTATAGTCACATTAATTTGTTCTCCAATACTATTGATACTTAAGTTACTTCATGTGCATGCCAGAGTTCACATCATAATCAAGTCACAATAATTTCTCAATTTTTGCATCAAATATATTATGTTTCTCTCTTTTCATAACAAATCTGTAAGGGGCCCCAAGTGGCCGAGTGGCCTAAAGCACTCTCCATTACGGATCACTGCCATCTCACCTCTGTCTGCGTGGGTTCGAGTCTCAGATTCGGCTAATGTGGGTATGTGAGAAAGCTTGCCAGTAGCTTCTCGTGGGTCGGTGGTTCTTTCCGGGGTTTTCCCGTGTTCTTCCTCCACCATTACTACTGACCGCCATGTATAGCCTATCGTGTGCTGAAAAATGGCATTAAACCCTACAGTCTTTTTTTCCGATGGACACAACCTGTTGATATGCCAGTGGAGCTCTGTTTGCAGCTTTGGCCAATGTTTTTTAGCCTTCCTTTTTGTCACCACTGACTTTTTTGGCTCAATGTGAAATCATTTCTTTTCTTTCTCAATGAGAGCCCTTTTTTTCCTTTCAAGCTGGTGCTTGTATTGGCGACATGCAGTGCGCATATTCTGACAGAGGGCTATATCTGTTCTCTCATGCAAGAAATCTTTCTTCTTATAGTAATTAAATGCACTTTTTCCAGATGCCTTCTGAACTTCAATTTTTCTGTGTGCAACTTCTTTTGTTGGTGCTGTTCCAAACTACCTGCTCTGGTAGCCTAGTGGTTAGAGTGTCTGCCTCAGATGTGGGAAATTGTGGGTTTGATCCCTGGCTGAGTCATACCAAAAACTTACAAAAATGGTACTTAACAGCTGCCTCGCTTGGCACTCAGCACTGAGAGGTTAGTGTTAAGACTGGTCGGCCTGGTGTCAGGATAATGTGACTGCTTGGGACAAGATGCTACATGTCTGCGGCATGATGCCCCAGTGCTAGACATCAATATAAACTGCCACACTGCAGACATCGTAGTGATATGAATGAAAAATTGTTAACGCTTAAGTTAAAAATCCAAATCACACACACATACACACTGTTCCAAACTCTTCCAACTATGATTACTGTAATTCAGATCTTCCTTGCAGAGGTCACAAAATGACAGTCCTCTAGCATTCAATTTTCTATTAAACTGACCAACTAAATTTCCATCAACTTTTCACTCCAGCCATTACTATTGCCATACGTTTTTTTAAACCTTTATCTAAACTTTTTGTTTCTCTCTCAACAACTTGGTATGCCATGTTTTGCAAGCATGCTTCTTCTTTCCATTGCCATCAGTATCCATTACATGAAGATTCAATGGCTGAATTTAAACCTTTGACCAATCATAATACCCATTAGGAGAGTCATGCGCTACTTAATATATGGAACTAATAATTTACAAGGGTCATTGCAGAATGGGACTTGACAGACTGTTTTTTTTTAAAACTGGATTAGAGATGATATAAAAACCAGACTATAACAAGAAAAAACTGATTCAAGACAGGAGAAAAATCATGTCTGTTATATATTTTATTGTAACGTGCAGTGGGTGAGGGACATAAATTCAATACAAATTTATTTAGTTTTTTAAGTCTTGGGACATATGATCTAGGTGAAAAAAGTTTCACCATAAGTTCTATGACAGGGAAAAAATTAATAATTTATTGTGTCCCAATATTTATGGTAAATATGGTATATGAAGATACATATTCAAGTAAAATGTTTATATTTTATAGTTATGCACATTATTCAAGTCAAATGTTGATATCTGTAAATGTTGATATACTATAAACAGAGAGATTTAAATACATGTTCAAGTAAAATGTTATGATAATTGCAAATAAAACTGATACATTATCTGAACCTCACAATTTAAATACAATATAGTCAAACCTGTAATAGCAGCCACCTATGGGAAAATTAATAGGTGACCTCTGTACACAGGTTTACCATTCAAAATTGGTTTCTGAACAAATACAATGCACCAAATATTATTATTATCTACATTATTATTGCTATTATTATTATTATTGTTTAGGGTCCCAGGCAGCAGAGTGATCTCAGGTGCTTGTCTTGACAGATCGCAGTGTACAAGACCATATTTATTCAGGGCAGTTTTTATTCATAGCTTTTGCAATGAGACAAAAGACTATTTTCAGTTAACTGTCGACTGTGATGATCCTCAGGTACTACTACCCTACTATATTTAACACCACTAAATCAACAATTCATTCGTGTTTAATTATGATATACATTATCACAACAACCACATGGCTATGCAGTATTATTTACATGGTAATTAAACATGTATAGCGCTTTGGTTATTCCAGTTGAAACCAGATAGAGGGCAAGAATCAACCGAAGAGGTCAAATCAGTGAGGTTGCCAGTAAAGAAATGAGGCTCTCTTTAGGGAAATGAAAATCTGTCAATTTGCTATTGAAGCAGTTGTCCAAACAGCAGATGTTATAAGGACAAGTGATCATATGCATTACTTGGTATTCAAACTCGTCAATAAAGATAACAATAGAGGGTATATTGTAGAATAGATTTGCAATAAAATGTTAATTATATCCAAGTCAAAACAGTACAAGCACTTAAAAAATAGTATATGTATATTTACGATTTGATTTAAGAGAGTCTGTGACTTTCAAATTCATGATAGAAAATGAATAGGTTTTTATATTTTACTTTTGTATGCCTATAATGAAACAATAAGACTAGTTGACCAATGGTCTGTGGTCTTCACTTTAGCATGCACTGAGATATAATTTTTGTTGGATAAGAAAACATCAAAGGGCATCCAAACTCATTTTAAAATGTACATGGTGTTTTGTTATGGTCATGGACTTAATAAAGAGAACTAATTAATGATAATATTTGAAGATATGTTCTGTGAAGGCCTTTGTCCATTTGCTAATAAACACCAGTAGAGATATTGTAATGACAACAAGAGAGCTTATGCATCAATCATTGTATTTTCTCACCAACAATTAATCATTAATTTATATAAAAACAAAATGGCAATATGGTATTTTCGATCTTTTTGCAAACATACATCTTCTTAGTAGAAATTTTAAGTCCAATAATTTCAAATTAAAGTTTTTGAAAAGTACAAAGTGATATGTGTGAAAAAATATTAAACATTTAAATAATTATTATTTTAACAACTGGATTGTGTACAAAAAATTAAAGGGTACAAAAAAATACATGCAATATGGTAATCAGTAGAACAAACAACATAAACCTTGATCTGCTGGTGTATTATCCAAAGGCAAATCAAGGTCTATGCTGCTTGTAGCTGGACTCACCTTAAAAGTTAGTATATATAGTATATTTAACTAACATCTAATTCTAACATTACTAATGTACAGGGGCCCCGAGTGGTCGAGTGGTCTAAAGCGCTTTCTGTTATGGATCACTGCCATCTCACCTGTCTGCATGGGTTTGAGTCTCAGATTCAGCCAATGTGGGTATGTGAGAAAGCTTGCCAGTAGCTTCTCGTGGGTCGGTGGTTCTTTCCGGGGTTATCCTCAGGTTCTTCCTCCACCATTAATACTGACCACCATGCATAGCCTATCGTGGGCTGAAAAATGGCGTTAAACCCCACAACAACAACAACAACAACAACTAATGTACAATCTGGATGCTAGTAAAAGACTAATTATAAAAATGTACAAAAGAAAAGAACTCCATATTTTTCAAATTAATCCACAGATGTTCAATGTTATAAAAATAAATTTCTTGAGAACAGGATCTGGTCACTGTAAGTTGCATTTCAATGAACAATTTGGTGTAAAGTGGTCTGGCAATCATCCGTTTCTTGAGCCTGAGTTCCTTCTCAGCCAAAAATACTGACATTACAAACATTAAGTCCTTTGTAACTGGGTTAACACATGACTTCATACTAAAATGTAAGCTAAACAATTCTACGATCTGAATGCCTATTGGTCTTCACCATGTTATGTTGAATTTAAAACCACCACAACGATTACAGCCACTACTGAAATGTGTTAGTAATGATGGCACCACAAATAGAATACAAAAAAGAATAGTTCTTTGTATTTCATTCAGAATCAGAATTTCACCTTCTCATTCATATAGTCATCAAAGGAACAATCGATGACCACTCTTTGTTTGCAGTCTGATTTCTCCATGGTGTTGAACTTAAGCTGTTTCCGGGAAGGTCCAAGATCTATTCCTTGTTCAATGCAGTTTTTTCTCTTCTCTTGTTTTCTTTTCTTTTCAGCTTTTCTATTGATAAGAAAGAAACTCAATTAAGAACAACCCTGGTTGGTTTTCACTCATATAACAGTGCCCTTAAGAGAATTACATGATGGGGGATGCAATAAACACAGGTCTAACTTTGAAGAGTCAAAATTGGAGGCCATGATTCAAAGCTTGAATCTAAATATATTTGCTCCACTGTTACATACTAAAATATAGAAACTGACAGCCTTCCCTAAACAAATTTATGAATCAAATACTATCATGGCCAAAATAAGGGAATCAACAAATATGCATATCAGTATTCCAGAAAGAAATTTCTTCAAAACCGAAGGGAAGAGGGGCACTTTAAGCAGGATGGGTACTTTTATTTAGGCAAAGGTAAAGGTAATTTTTTGGCAACAAAAATGATGATGTCAGTAATCATAATCCATCTTTTTTGGAAGTAGAAATTGAAAAGAACACATTAATATATTTATCCTATATTAAATGAACACAAAAGAGTGGAATAAATAGAAAACAATCAAGGTATATTTTAGTGATCTGGAGATAGAGGAGAAAGCATTATGGAGAGTGAAATGACAAGTAGGTTACAGAGGGTACTGAAGGTTAATAGGAGGGGGAACACTCCTCTATTTTTTTTCTAGCCGGATCAATGCATGTTAATATGCAGAATATAATAAATTTGTGTCCTCCCTATTCATTTTGTGGAGTGTGAGTGTAATGCAGGCAGAGAACCATCTGTGAGTGAATATGTTGTTTTTCGAGGGTCTGCACTAGTTGCTGCATGGAACCAGCTACTGCATGATTGTTTACTCTGAATGCTGTGCACTGTTATTTTCTGATACAAAATGTAGCTTATATTGAAAATTAGCTGTTTCATCTGCTAAGTTATTAAATACCACACAGAGTAAAAAATAAGAAACAATATGTGGTAACCAATTCATGATGCAAATGTTACATGTCCCTCTATGTACATCAGACTTCTGCTACCTGCAAAGGTTGGGCAAAGTAATGGGAAATAGGAAGATGATATACTATTTGAGTCATCATAGTGGACAAAATTTAGAATTTCATAAAAGTTGCATATACTCAATAATCTGAAAGAAATGATAATGAAGCAAATGAATTCACATTAAACTTTATGAAAAGAATAACTGTTTCTGATTTTAAATCTACCAAACAGTCATTTAACTTATCTAGTGATCATCTTACCTCGAAACTGTGTGACTATAGACAGACCACTGATGCTCTTCAAGTAATAGGATAATATACTGGATATTTCTCCTTACTAGAAAAATTATTACTGTAGTGCACACATGATCATTAATGTTTCAGGTGATAGCCATGCTTGTGTGTGCTACAGAAGCATTAATTTCTCTCACTTACTGGTTGTTCATGTATGAATTACTGGATGAATTCTATATAATTACTGATAAAACTATGACAGGTAGCTCAGTTGGTAGATCATCTGACTTGTACTCCAAGGGTGTGTGTGTGTGATTTGGAATTTTAACGTAGCTTTAACAATTTTTCAGTCATGTTGCTATGATGTCTGCAGTGTGACAGTCTATAGTAATGTCGAGCACTGGGGCATCATGCTGCACCCAGTCACATTATCCTGACACCAGGCCGACCAGTCCTAACACTAAGCTTAAAATGCCATTATATAACAAAGAATGTGTTAAAATGCCATTAAAACCAATAAAAACGCTCAGCATAATGGAGGGAAATGACAAAACCTGGGTGACTATTGCACCTGAATCTCTCCAACAATGAGCCTTAAACTCAGTCCATTGATTATGGATGTTAGAGTCCTACATTTTCTAAAACTTAGCTCATACTCATTTGCTCATACAGACATGTATAATGAGGGGCAATTTTAATGATGGTAGTTGACAATTTGGTTGCAAATTCACCATTTCACACCCTTTGAACATAAATATTGATGATTGCAGATTATGTCTAACTGCATCCTTTACATTAATTTCACTGATTCCTCTGGGTTTACAAAAGAACATCTGTTGGTAATTTACTACAAGTATATTCAGGGTGAAAACTGAGGCACTGCACAGGGGTTCAACACAACGATAGGCATGTAAACTGAGTACACAAATGGAAAATTGTGCATTATACATTAAGTTCATTCATATATGACTTGAGGTCCCATGTTACTGAGAACACCAATTTTATTAGTTCAATTTTAAATTTTCCGAGCATATCTCTCTATGTAAGATACTCAATAGCAAACTACCAATTTATTGTACGAAGCATTTTTAATTATTTTTCATTATCAAACACAATGGTCAGAAGGTAAACAGGACTGATCTCCACGAAATTTTGATTATTTAACTGCTGGATGAACAAAAGTTCATGACTTAGGAGATGTTTTTACAATAACCTTTTCTAGATCAACAAGATTTTGCCAATATGACGTCGATCCTGATCGATGTCTTACATTGTACGATTAAAGAGACACAATATGATGTGGGGATGTAGGGATGCACCTTTTCTCGGCTTTAATAGCTTGCCATCTTTCCTGCTTTCGCAGCTTTCTAAGCTGGCCTTTAGACAATCCCTTTAGGTTGTTTTCTGCTGATAACTCTTCCAATGCTGATGTAGAAACGTTACTATCATAGGAATCGTCATTTATGTAATTCTTAAAATTCTCATCGATCTCAGTCATCTCTTTGTCGCCCATTTTTTTACTATATAGAATATCTTTATATTTAAGTATGTTTGCTAACAAGCACTTCTTAAATTATCCTAAAAGATTTAAAAACTACTCATATCGTGCCAACGTCTACATGGGCGCAGCCATCTTGTCCTCTACTACTTCTGGACAAATACGCGTGTGAACACGGAAAAACTATTCGATCAAGTATATTTTGGAGGACATCATGCTTTGAAATTTTATATGGTTTTTTTTTTTGTTTGGGGGTGGTGTAAAATATTTGGGGGTGTTTTGCTTTTTTATTGCTGTTTTTCTTTTCATCACGTATGTTTCTGAAAACATCTTACTTTAGTGTTTTGTTACTCTTATTTGTTATTGTTTTGGTAAATCTCAGATCGTTGAAGTCGAGTACTTGGTGTGTGTACAAAAGACATTCAATATGAGCTGTCATAAACTGTGAAGAAATTATTACTCTGCTAAGAATTGACATTTACACTGCAGTTCGATTCGCATGTAACAAATCTTGGTAGGAAAGCTTCAAGGCAACTGCTAGTGGTTAGAGCGTCCGCCTCGAAAGCGGGAGGTCGTGGGTTCGATCCCCAACCGAGTCATACGAAAGACTTACAAAAATGGCACTTACAGCTGTCTCGCTAGGCGCTCAGCATTAAGAGGTTAGTGTTAGGACTGGTCGGCCTGGTGTCAGGATAATGTGACTGGGTGGAACATCGTGCTACACGTCTGCGGCATGGTGCCCCAGTGCTAGACATCACTATAAACTGCCACACTGCAGGCATCGTAGCGACAGGACTCAAAAATTGTTAAAGCCACGTTACAAATCCTAATCACACACACTCAAGGCAACTGTCCTGAAACGTATTGAACAGAAGTTAAGAAAACTCAACAGATTGACAATCTTACATTTATCCTTCCCAATTTCAACTTTATGCCTTAGCCTGTTTCTGCAGTAACATGAACACAACTCCACTTGATAAAATACAAGAGCGTGCTCTGAGATTTGTGTGTGATGACTACACAAGCATTTATCACAAGCGTGCTCCCACATGACTGGATGGTTTGGTATTTTTTAATCACAATAAATACAATTTTAGATATTCAAATAATGTAGATATACCAAGAATTTTTTCTTGATACTTGTCTGAAAATTATATTCAGTTCAATTTCAGATTGAAGTCACTCTTCTAACTCTGTATGCATCTGTCAGTTTCTTTTGTTTCTTTTGGTTAGATGTTTTACAGACAAGCAACACAAGTAGGTCATTTAGTGCCTAGCGAATTAGAGTAAAGTACCTTACTTGAAGAAACACCACAATAACGGCCCTTGGCTGATTCGATGATAGGATTAGAAACCGTATCCTTTCGATCATAAAAAGTCCAACACGCTAACACTGTCGCTATCGTGTTGGATTCACAACCGAAAGGGTCCTGGTTCTATTCTTACCATTATGGCAAAAGTTTTATGCTTCTGAATTTAATGACATATTTTTGTTTTCAATGTTTATTACATTTTTTGCACTATTTTGTTTGTACCAATACGCGCAAACTTCATCTATAACTATGACAAATTATTTTCATCTTTATTCATTTTATCTGGAGATAACGCGTAGCCCTTGAAATAGTTATGCATGTATGATGCAATCTCCAGATCCACTGAAACAAACAGATCTCAGGATCTTGTTTCTGTACGACAGCTAGTGATTGTCTTTTGTCACCCTGATTGGAATTTAGAGAATTAGTATTAAAAATAGGATCACTGTAGTCAATGCTTCTTAATTGATCTATAAAAAGAGTAAACGTGACATCATTTAAAGACTGGACACAAATGTATCAAATGAAGGAATAATCCTCTGTTCATCATCATTCCCATAATCCCTGTAGATACGATGTGTAGAAAGCACGAGTATTTACTCAAAACGAAAGACAATCCTGTGAATGATTAGTTTAGAAGAGCACATTCAGAATCTGCCTTTGGAGCTACGAGAACGCATTTACAGAAAGTTTGTCAAACTCAGGATCATTTCTCGATTTTTAAATTTTTTATTGCTACTTTCACGGTATAAGAGGATTGATTCTTGGGAAAGACTCTCACAGACACAGAATGCTACGGGGATATAAAACTTAATATGCCACGACTTTTGTCTACCATTTCACCTGTGCGCGAAAGACAAATTATGTTACAAGATGTTGAAAATAGTGTGTGTACTTCCGTGTCAATGAGACATATGTCGAACATTATCCTAGCTTCATACCTACCAAGAAGTGTGTATACCTAGTTAGTAATATCAACAAATTTATGACTAGAAAGACGTACATGACTAAAAAAGTCTTGGCTTCGTTTTTTAATTCACGAAGTACCAAGGACATTGTGTGTCAATAATTCAAGTAAAGAAGTTAACTTAGAACCAGTGAAAAACATGAAGTTAAAGACAATATTAGAAACAGTGGTAGAAGAACCTGAAGTCCACTAAAGTACCATTGTACAAATAGAAAAGAATGAGAAAGAAATCACATTCCCGGAGAAATCAGAGACGCCGAAATTTGCAGCAAACAGAAGAACAACAGAGCGTGTACACATATTTCAAACGACACACATACGTGTAGAATACTGTACACTTGTTTATTTGCAGCTTTGGTCATTTTAAACTTGTGCCTCAGTGATTTACGGAGTCATTTATGCCTTATGTGTTTTCGTCTTTTAATTCTTGAAATGTAAATATGTACTTTCTTGTGGTTACACTTTTTGAAGAAGAAAAAAATACATTAAACGATTATCAGATATATAAAATGCCTTGTATCTTGGGGGATTCTCAGAATTATCAACACCATAGTTATGACTGCATCCTTTTCGTCCTCTTCTGTTCTCAAAGCGACTGACGAAAAGTTAGATCGTCAAAGTTGGCTTGCACTGTATCTTTGCCATCCTTTCTAGCATGTTGATTGCTGGACCATGTGGTTCAGGCAAAGTCCAATTTGTCACACGTTTGATATAACACAAAATACACTTGTCTGATAGTCCACCACAGCGTATCTTGTTGTGTTACAAAGAGTGGCAAACGGCTTACACATTATCTCAAGAAGGCCAAGAAGAATCCATTTCATCCGAAGACGACGAGGTCGCGTCTGACTTAATTTAAATGCATCTTGTCAGTTTCCCTGACATGTTAAGAGAAGACGAAAAATAAATTAAACTTTGGTTTACAGGAAAAGGACCTCATCGTAATGCTCGTATTATTTACATTATTCAAAATTTATTTCCACAAAGAAAAAGCTCATCAATATCAATGCAGTTATGTAGCTTGTTTAAATGTCGAAGAGAGAAATGTCATGTGCAAGTGTTAGCCAAAATGTAAGGAACACCCTGGATGAAGTATGCGTATGACAATGTCATTCAAATGCCTCATGCGTATTTACTCATCATTCTCAATTAACTGAGATTCGACACCACTGCAACTCATTTAGAATATTCGACAGTTATGGACTTGTAATAAAACCTTTAGGACAATTTAGGATTTCATTCACGATACTGAAAGTGATTTGTAATTTTTCACTTTACAATTTCTAGGTTAATAAGTTATATGTTGCATTTATTAAACGTGTTTTTCACTCTTGTTCTGATACTTAGTTTAGGGCCATAGAGTAGTAACCATGGGCTTAAACCGAGTAACAAAAAAGAGTGAAAACCCGTAATTTTTGTACCATTCAAAATATAATTTCCCAAAAATGGAAAGTGAAGAATTAAAAATATTTTACAGTATGGTGAATGAAATCCTAAATAGTCCTAAAAGTTCTATCACAAATCCAAAAGTATAAAAGTAATCCAATTTAGTTCCATTGGTAATTCGAAAGAAGTTCACTATTATATTGATGTGACAATAGTCTTGACGTATCACACTGATATAATCCAAAATGTTTTTCAAAGAATTCACAGTAATTAAAAAAAGTTATTAAATCTGAAAAATCTGAGCACTCTACAATTCCAATGAATATTTGAAATAAATAAATAAATAAAATTAAAAAATAAAAATAAATAAATAAATAAATTTACTCAAGGCCTAGGTAGTGAAGTGGGATACCCTAGCCTCAATGGGAAAATACATTAGGCCTCCCCCGGGATACTCTAGCCTCAAGGTTTTTCAGTACATCCTGGGACACTCTAGTCTCAAGGGGAATAGCGTCAAAGGAAGGGTTGTTGTAAAAGGACAATAAGAATGGAACAGTGTGGTGACGTCACGGTACTGAAGATTGGTAACAATGTTGCAACAATGTAGGAACAGGTGAGGTGACCAAAGAGTGGTGAAGAAATCCTAGAACGCTTGGCGGGAACGGGACTGGGGGGACAGAGGCATTTATAACACATACAACATACATCATACAAACACAAACAGCTATACAACTAATTAAAACACATTTTAGGTAAGAAAGCCAATGTTTTCGAGGCATATGAGTGGCCCTTCTTCTATTTTCTCCTGTTCTTCCACCACCTCCTCACTTTTTTCAATAATTTCTTTCTTCCCAGTCAGGATGTCCCAACAATCTAAATTTTTCTTATACCTTCATACAGTTTTCATTCAGTCTTTCAAACTCGTCTTTTTTCTTTCTGCTTTTTGTCCTTTCTTTCCTTAGCCTAGTTTAATCTTCTTCACCTCTTCTTTCAGCACTTTTCTCATCATATCTTTTCCTTTCTTTAGTTGGTACGCTCCCCACTTCACAAATGATCACTCTGTCAGATACAATATGTCTTCTAGAAAGCACCGGACTTTGATGACATTATCAAGTGCCTCCTTCAAGGTTCCCACTCTCATATATTTTGCTTTAATAAAACGTCTTAACTTTTCTACTTCCTCCCCTATCATGGATTCTATATAATTACTGACTATTTTCAGGCTGGTGACTTGACTTGTCACAAAGTCTTTAGTAACCGGATAACTCCAATCATGTTCAAGCCTTTCCACCACCTAGGCTACATCCATCATCCAGTACCAACTGTCCTTCAAGTTGTTGAACAAATCTATTGCTATCTTCATTTATTCAATGTTGAATGGCGCGAACGACTATCTATGTTGGATTAGAGAGGTTTACTCTCTTCCGAGCACGTACCTCTGCTTTATGCCTACATGGTAGGCTATTTAATTGCTCCTAGGGGAAGGAATTGGAGCCACTTCCCCCAGGCTTTTATGTGCTCAGGGAGCACGTTTTAATTGAAGCCGCCAGGCAGTGGACCTAACAAGATGTCCTAACTGTCTGAATAAAGGGCTTGAAGGCGAGTGGGAATAGACCCAGCACACACTAAACCTATTCAGTCGTTACCACTTATCTGCATTTAGGTATGTATGAGTGGGAATGGACCCATCACACACTCATATGTTGGTACTGAATTTTCAGTGGCATTAAGGGCGTGCACTGCACGCTGATTGTTGTTTTTATGTCCGGCCGTGGCAAGGGAGGAGAAGCCGGAAAGGCAGATCCAAGGTCACAGGTCGGTGCTCATAGACCTCAGGGTATCGGGTCTAAATTGTCGTCCTACACAATTTTGAAAAAAACTGTGCTGTTTTGAGTTAGAGTTTTGCTTAGGAGAGGCATCTTAGGTGACAGTTTTTAGTAAAGTTTGTCACCCTGTGTGGCTGGTTCTGATGGTATTGGACTTTTGAGACCACTTTATATGTTGAATTCGGTTTTTAGGGTCTTACCCGTCTAAATTATCGTTGTTTTATTTGTAGCCTTGTGCTGCTGGGCCTGATGGTTGTTGGTGTTTTAGAAAACCTTCCATAAGTTAATGTGAGGTCTTTCTTTCCTATAGTTGTTTATTGGTTTGCCACTTTGTGCGGCGGACCCTGATGGTATTGGATGTTGGATCGTTTTTTTTCTTCTTCTTTCTCTCTCTCTCTCTCTCTCTCTCTCTCTCTCTCTCTCTCTCTCTTTTCATATTTCTGTTCGTAGTTGCCTTATTTGTCAGGTGTTATTTTATGTGGTTACATCTCTTTGGTGTTATTTTATTTTCAGGCTAAGTCTATTTGGTTAAGACAGATATCTTTGCCGAATACTCGGGTCGCTAAGACATATCAAAGACATCTGATCTTATTTATTCCCTAAATTTAAGTTTGTTAGCCTGTCTAATAGTTGTGTGATGTTATTTTCAGGCTAAAGCTATTTTGCTAAGACAGATATCTTTGGCGAATAATCGGGTCGCTAAGACTTCGATCGTTATACCAATTCACCGTTGTAGTTGGGAGCGAGAGGTGGGTTGATTGGCTTTACTCTCCCAGTCTTGACTTTCAGGGATAGTGAAGACTTCACTCTGTCTTCTCCTATTCGACATTCTTGGATGTTGTGGCCTCCTTATATCCTGAGCACGCAGCTGTACTGGTACTGGCTGTGGTGCTGGTAAAGGCTACGGTACTGGTAGTAGATGTGGTGCTGTTATTTCCTGCGGAGGTGTACTGACCATTGGCTTCACTTCACACACAGGTCTTAGCATCCGATTTCGAGACATTAATGTTTCACGGGACTATTGGTGAGTGGGAATGGTCCACATGCACTCACCTAGATGGTACATGTCTGGAGGTGGTAGGGGAGGGTCGGACTCAGTGGAAGGGAAGCGCCCTACATCCGGTATCGATTTTTGCGCCCCAGTTTCCGAATAATAAATGGCGTCGTTTGCCGTATTTATAATTTGGAAAATATTTGTGCTGTTTGAAGAAGAATATATATATATATATATATATATATATATATATATATATATATATATATATATATATATGAATGACAAGATGAATCTCCTAGTCTATTTTCGGGAAAAGTTATTTAATCGAGTAATATTTGATGTTTCTATTTTAAAAATCAATATTTCCACCTTGTGCGGGGTGCCTGATGAATGAGATTTAGTCACCTTATAGTTCAATATGTTATGGACATATTTCCTAATGATATAATTTGGTGCCACCTTTTGTGACTGGTCTTGATAGCTTTGGGTTTTTAGCCACCTTATAGATCGAACTATGGGTTGTTACTCTCATTTCTAATTATTTAAAAGTCAATTTGTTTCCTCATTGTGCAGCGGGACCTGATGGCCGCGATTTAAGCCACCTTATAATTTTTATTTTTGTTGGCCAGTCATAATTAGTATCTTTTAAGACGATTCATTATGCCTTAAGTAATGAAAGAGCAGATAAATGTTAGTATGAATGATGGTTACTTAATTACCTATCACCTATTGCATTGCTTAATAGATTATACATTTGGACAGATCAAGGCGCCGAAGTGGGTGATAGGTACAAGTGTAGCATCGGCACTGGCGGTACTCGCCCCTACTCGGGCTGTAAACCGTATGCTACTCCCGCCCCAATTTCCCACACAACCGCACTAAGAGGGATGTCCAGTAATGCACAAGCTAATGTTATATGGATGTATATTGATTAAGTCCTACTTCTAAAACTGTGACTAAACTACACTGCTTATGTAATCACCCTAGGTGTCAGGTAGGTCTGAGTATATGGATTGGTTGGCTTATATTTTATTGATTTTGTCAATTTCTTTATGGAAGACTAGCATGGAATCATTTGTTTGATTTGGGATGGGATTGGTTTGGTAAAGAAGTTTGGGGTAGGTATATGCCGAACCAATTTTCTTTAATGTAGTGACGAATTTTTTCCTTTGTTCTTCATATTTCGGGCATTTATTGAAAACATGCCTGAGGTCTTCATCATTAACGCAATTGGGGCTTTTGCTCCAAATCCACAATTAGCCAGGACATATTTCCCCATACTGCTTGGGAGTAAGGTTTTTCCTGTATTAATTCGGTTAATGATCCGCTGATGATGTCTGATATTAGTTTTCAGTGCTCTGGTACTGCAACTCACTGTTCTTACTAATTCACTGCTCGATTTGGAAGTCAATGGCACGACCCAGGCAAAATTGGAAAAGACGTCGATGACACAAAACAAATATTTGTAGCTACGATTGTAGGTGGCCAAATGAGATATCGGCAAAATCGGCTTGCTATTGATGATCGACGTCCTCCACTCGGGTGCGACTTCTGGAAAATTTTCGTCGAATGGGTTTGTGTAAAGTATACGTTGCTTGTTCTTGTAACTATTGTTGCACTTGAGGTAAACGGATACTTTTCAGACGGGTTTTGGCAGCACGATACAATTTGTGAACTCCGTAGTAACCTGCAGGATGGGATGGATCGTAGTAAATGCTGGCTAACACCTTCTCCATTTCATAATAAGTCACCCACTCTTCACTGATGCTACTTTGGATGGGGCGAGATGGTGGTTTGGAAACGGCTTTACGTGTCCGATGTGCCACGGGAGTAGAAGTCGAATGTAGTGGTGGTGGCTGTAAAGGTGGTAATGGGGTGGCTTTGGACTTCTTTTCTTTCTCCACTTCTGGTTTCCCTTCTTTCTTTTTCACTTCTGTCGAAGGAGGAGTGGACATCATCTTTTTAACTCAAGCTTCCAGTTCTTCTCGTTGGTGTGTGGGGTTAGGGGTCAACAAGGACACTGCAATCTTACGAGGAATTGGAGCTGCTGATGGTGTTTGAAAGACTTCTCGTACCTCTTGTTACTCAGGCATTCTTGGGGTTGCGTCTGTCTTGACCGCTGAAATTGGTATTGGTGTTGGTGATGGACTTTTTATCAAGGTCTTAAAATCATTCAGAGTGGGTAGAGCTTTTCGTCTAAAGCTTTCTGGTGAAAGAGTTGTAATCGTTGCAAGAGTTGACCGTACTTTTGCGATTTTTCTGTTTCAGACAAATTGTTGCGATCCATCAACGACTGCAATTCGTGTTGTAACAGAGACATCTCGCTGAAATTCGGATTGGAGGTAAATGCGGACTCCGTTGTTCATGCCAACGATGGTATTCCATCCATCGTTTGTAAGGCAATAAAGCCAGTTTTCGTCCTTCCATCTAATTTCAGATCTTCTTGGTCCCTTTTTATCTTGCTCCCATGAGTCCTCCCAGCATTATTCCCAATACTTCTTTCAGCAAGGGTCCTAACAACAGGGACAAAATTCCTCCGCGTTGTACCAACATTTTGACGAATGGGAATTTTCTTTTGAACCATTTGACGAAGAACGTGACCATGTTTGGCAAAGCATTTTTTTCTGGTGTTTAGACAAAGGTACCATGCCTTTCAAGGCATCCAAACAACCTTCGCACACGGTATTGATGACGTCTTTGGAGGCTGTCTGAATGAGTTTTTCTGGCATGGGTGGAGAAGCTTTGGACAGGACGGACAACGTGTCCCCATAGTTGACTAAACGAGGAGGAGATCCTTTCCTTTTCTTTCCTTCGGGGTTAGAAGAGGTATGGCTTCTGTGGGGTGGCATCTTTGGGTGTTCAGGAGCACAAAACACTGATCCCATCCTTTTGTCACACGTCTTTTTTATAGTTGAATGTGTCGCCACTGATTGTCTATACGTCGTATCAACATGATGACAGGCATAATACGTCGTGAAGGGGTTCGCAAAGAACTAAATTGAGAAAGCTCTTGCTTGGACAAATCCAGTTAACTCTGTTACATGCCCGATCTCTCTTGGACTTTGATTTTGGGGGCAGGTACTTTGTGAGCAGCTACCACTGCAGCTAAAGAGGAAGACGGTGTCACCGATGGAGGAAACGATTTTGTAGACGCGGGATTCCATCGTTTCATCAAATGAGGAAGAACGGTTGTCTAATTGGTTTTGGCAGGCATCTCCAACAACGGAAAAGTTGAAGAACCTGAGGATACTAGAGACACGGTCACCGTCGCTGCAGATTGTGGTTTGCGAATATAAGGAGGTTGCGTTCTGGCCGAAGTATCTCTCTTGAGGGTAGAAACTGATTTCTGGGGGCTTTTCTTTTCCTGCGGACTTTTCTGTTTCTTTTTATGTGGGCTTTTCTTTTTCCTTTTCTGGTGATGTGACCTGGTCTTGACACCACTGCTCTTTTTCTTCTTTGGGGATCGTTTGGCTTTTTTGGTGAGTTGCTTTTTTCTTGAGGAGAACTTTGGGGGTATTAGGATCCCATTTTAAGAGGGAGCGAATGATGACACCTCCTAGAGAACCGCTATCTCAGGTTTCAAAATGATTTGCTTTTTGGTTTGAGTGTCGATCGGCCAGTTGCGTTAAGGCTACTTTGTTTCTCTCAAAAAAAGCGTTTGGTTTGATGAGGACTGTGAATGATACCTTGCAGTAACTGACGTGCTGTCACCGTAAACCATCGTCAGATATCTTTGAGACTAGCTTCTAAGACACGAATTTGTGGATTTCTTTTCGCGATTGATGCCGTACAAGCCACGAACAAGTTTGTAGGGAAGATGAGACTGAAGGGACGTCATGTTGACGCTGTGTGAGACAGATCCAAACTGTCCGAGGTTTTCATAGATTGCTTTTTGTTAAGTCGACGACGAGGACGTGTACACGACAGGCCCTCCGTCTTGGCACCAGTGGTAAAAAAGAGTAAATGGGCGTGTGGGGTTTGAGTGGCATCGTCGTACGCATGAGTCAGCCAAGGCGTTCCTAACTGCTTGGCTAAGACTTGCACTTTTGATTTATCTCTAGGGCTTTTAAACAAGACCACGTAATGAGCACTGAGACTGATGGTGCTTACTTTGCTGAAACACATTTTGAGTGATGTAAATTACACTGGCATTACGACGATGCCCTTTGCGGGTAAACCACAGTTTAATTTATTCGTCTTCCCCTAACATGTCTTCGAAAATTACCAGATGGGTTTGACTTGGGTCAGACACAATTTCATCGTTTTCGCCAGGAATTCCTTCACAAACACGATGGAATCGCCTTGACCTTTCTCGCAAGAGGCTGTACGCCGATTGCAATTCGTTGTAACACCACACGATTCGTTGATGTGGACGATCAATCAAATGATGTTTATGTTCGACCAAACATCTGACAAATTCGGTTTTGCCTGAACCGCTAGGTACGGCAATTGACATGTTAAAGGGTAGGCAAAAATACGAGGCCTCCAAACTGACACGACCTAACTGTTCGTTGATGACTTTAAAAGTGGAGGAAGAGGGAGTAGAGACAGCAGAGGTAGCCATAGTGCAAGGAATGTTACTTTTGACACAAGACAAGCATTTTTATACTTTTTTCAGGACACGTTCATTTATTTTTTAAAATGGAGCAAACGAAAGACAAAAATACATAAAAGACAAATGGTTAAGTACAGCAATAAAAACATATCAAAACCATCAATGTGGAATATAAATAAGTCATTCTACAATCTGTTTTAGGCAACCAATGTGTCCTAGGGACAGTGTGTAATGTTCTTAGAGTCACTACATTGGGTACAGTCACACAGGTGTCCTCCCGGAATGGTATTTGGGAATGTCCATGACAGTACTGTCCTGAAGGGAGTGGTTGTCCTCGGTGACGGGTTCTTCTAGCACTGTCACTAACACAGGTTTAAAAGTTAGTGTTTTATTAACTGGACTTTTGAATTGAGGATCACATCTCTTTGGCATAATTGGCAACTTCTTTGGTCTAAACCTCGAAACCCCAATTTTTCCAGTCACGTACATATGTCCAGCGAGGGTGTAAGTCACAAGCTAAAAACACATCATCATACACATCTTCAGTACCTAAAAGATGACGAATCTTTTTTCCCGTAGATGTCGAGAAGTATCCAGATGAAAAGCATTCAGGTACCAGCGGTTTAAACATTTGTGACGTAACGGGTGCAATTGTTCTTTGCGTTGGACTTGTATTTTGACCACAGGTAAACCACGAATGTTCTCTTGCAAAGTATGCATAATCATGTCAGTCAGCATTATTTTAATTAAAATCTTTTCCTAGAGCAAAAATAATGGACATAGTGCGTAATTTCTGACCACTGCCATTCAGGGTAACGGTCAAGAATGTCAATAAAATCTTCTCATGTAAACGGTCTAAAGCGGAATAATCGGAAGAACGCAGACTCGATCCAGAGGAATCTGACGCGTTTGTTGACTTTTTCACTTTTCTCTTGTGAATTTCTCGACACAAATGTTCTACAGTCACCAATTGAGATTTTGCTCTGACAAGTCCCTGCCATACTTCCTTGTAGATCTTCTTTTGCAATTCGTTTGGTAATCCTGAATATTATTTTTACATGGGGTTTAAATACTTGTCTAGGTGTTGTCCAATGTTTGACTCCTAGCCAAGCTGGTTTCTTAAACGACATGGTGTGCCACTTCAATGACTAGATCCTATTACAGATAGGTAGTGACAATCCGGAGACCATCGAGCATGTTCCAGGTAAGCCGAATATTTCTTCTCTCACTGGTGTAGTTACACACCATAACTGAGGCACTTGACTTTATCTATTTCGCCCACGTATATTAATCCTTCTTTGGCTAATTCTTCAGGGGTAGGTCCTCCTAGATATTTAGGCCGTTTTCCTTGGAAGGTTTTGAATCGACTTTCAAAGTCGCAGCATTTAGGTAAACGCACAGGGAACGAATATTCGTCTTTCACATGTTCATTTCGATGCGGTTAGGGTGAAATCCGCAGGATTTTGCTCAGTTTTGAATGACATCCGTAGGGTGGTAACTGCATGGTTTCACGCGGAGGATAACATTGACCATCAAAACCAGTAAAATGATAAGGTGTTCTGTAACGGGTGGCATCGCTTTCGCAGCCGTCAGGTTTGACACGCACAGCATCACTTTCCATGGTAGGTGTAGTAGCAGGAACGTCATTGGGGGAGGGGGCAGGGGGCATGTGCCCCTACCCGAATTTGCATGTGCTGCAAAAAGTCTTTAGCCTATGTACGAAAATAATTAGTCCGTTCAAGTTTTGTCCCCCCCCCCGAAAAAAATTGAAAGGACGTCTCTGCTTTTACTATCTCTCTAATCGTTTATTCAGCCTGAGCCAGCGCGTTGATATTTGCATGAATAAAGTTTTGACCCCCCCCCCATCAAGTTTTGCCTCCCGAATCAAGTTTTGCCCCACCCCAAAAGTTGAATTGACGTCACTGTGTACTAGTAGTAGTAGTAGTCATAGCAAAGTTCATCTGATGTGGTACTGAATCGCTGAGGTCACAGCGTACGGCATCGCTCTCATCGGAAGGCATAGCATCACACTCCACTTGAGAATCACCGAACTTGAATGATGTCTCTTTAAAAGTATCCACCTTTCTCGCTTGATCTTGGTAGTGACAATGAACTATCTGTCTTGGACGTTGTCCCTTTTTATATGCTGACCAATATCAACGTGACCGTACGGCAAATTGAAGTGATTGGGCAGCCGCACTCGCTTCTGGTACAGGATTTTATACACTAGAGGTCGACTGACGATTTGGTGAGGGGGTAAACGTACAATCTTGTGCGGTTTGTAGGTGGTCACTTTAAAGTTTCCATCCTGTCCAGACTGCAAAGCTTCTTTCAGTACGCCAAAGTTCACCACTCGACTGGTGCGATAATTGAAAGTCAATCCTTTCACTTTACACTCGGTGTGCACTTCTTGTTTGTTCTCGTATTCGTAGCCGGAATTTCTGGGACCACCACATTGCAAAACTTAGAATCTTGTCGTCGAGGTGCACGTCCGTCCAGGCTCCTAAACGATCTTTTTCAATTTTAGGGAAACAGTGACCCAGGCGAACGATGTAGATGCAACTGTCCATGTGAAAAAACAGGACGCGATCTCCGGTCTTCTAAAACTTCGTATAATTTTAAGCGAGCGTGGACTGTCACGTAAGCCGCAATGATGACATTTCCCAATTTGTCTGCTTGTACAAAGTCCAGTTCTTCTTCATAATTGACTAATATCAAGTCCTCACGAAGGACGTCCACGTGTTTCATGTATTTGGTTTTGTCGTGAATCATCTGGAAGTAACGGGAAGGTTCTGTCAAATACTACGTCATGGGTAAACACAATCGTTGTGCCATTTTACCCCAAAAGCAATTTAGCATCACTTTGGCAAACGATCGCCTTCAATCGTTTTTCTCTATGTGGTCTAAAGTGATGCCTTCCTGCTCCAAGTATTTCTCTTTGAATTTCTTTTGGTCTTCGGTAGTGTGGCACCAGGAAGGATAGCCGCTGGCTTATTGTTTCAGTTTCAAAAAGGCGTTCATGTAGTCTGCGAAAATACCTTTCTGAGTCTCGTCGCTCTTGTGGTACTGTTCTGTCTTGGGAAAGTGATAAATTTCGTACACTTCTAACAGTTGGTATCCGAGGTCCAGAGCTTTAAACAATTCCGTCAAGGCGCGTTCTTCCTGGGTGTGCTGAGAAAGATGATCTTGATTGCACGTTTTGGCATCAGTACGGCACAAGGGAAACATCAGTTTTCCTTGGCAATGGTGATGTAAAACGGGATGGTACAAGTCCGTGGGAGGCAAGACTTTGCACTTGATCAATCCTTCGTATTGTCAAAAACATAAAGTGGGTAGTTCTCAATTTCTGAAATGTCCTTGCTAACTCATATAGAAAAGGGAGGGAAGATAAAGAACTACTTCCCCACAAATCTGAAGAACACTGAAAATGGACGACTACTACTTGCATACAGATCAGCAGGATGTCAGGTCCTTGACCTTACAAACTTCACTGAGGCAAAAATATTGTAGTATCTGGTAGCAAAAGGGGCAAAGACCAGTGATATTAAGGGCCTACAAAATGGTGACAGAGGGCTATACTTTCTTTTTGCCAAAGGAGATAAATCCCTATACAGAAACAATCAGACAATATAATTTAGAGGTTGTTGTTGTTGTTGTTGTTGGGTTTAACGCCATTTTTCAGCACTCGATAGGCTATACATGGCGGCCAGTATTAATGGTGGAGGAAGAATCCGGGAAAACCCTGGAAAGAACCACCGACCCTCGAGAAGCTACTGGCAAGCTTTCTCACATACCCACATTGGCCGTAATTTAGAGGTAAGGCGGTGAAAATCTACGCCCCTCCGCCTGTGATAAAGAACATAGGAGAGGAAGCGAAAGATGTCCACTTCTCAGGACTACCATTGGAAATACCGACAATTGAACTGACAAACAAGCTATAGAAGAGTGTTTGTGTGATTTGACTTTTTAAAGTAGCTTTAACAATTTTTCAGTCATATCGCTACGATGTCTGCAGTATGACAGTTTATAGTGATGCCTAGCACTGGGGCATCATGCCGCAGACATGTAGCATGATGTCCCACCCTGTCACATTATCCTCACACCATGCCGACCAGTCCTAACACTGACCTCTTAATGCTGAGCGCCAAGCGAGGCAGCTGTCAGTCCCATTTTGTAAGTCTTTGGTATGACTCAGCTGGGGATCGAACTCACGACCTCCCGCATTCGAGGCGGACGCTCTAACCACTAGGCCGCCGGAGGCGGTAGCTACAGAAGAAATACGGAGTAATGATTACAAGAGCACATATGGCCACATAATGAGGATTCCCCTCAGTATACACGGGAAAACTACCGCTACAAATGTGGGAACACTGGCCACCTCTCTAGGGGTTGCCAGCAGCAGGCACCATAGCAGACACCGCAAAACATGGCAGCAGACACTCCTTCAAATACAGCCCCTAAGACATATGCAGCAGTACTGTCTAATACAACACCAAAGACCACAATAACAACAGATACCGAAACGGAGAAAATCCTAGCACTAGTGCCAGAACCAGAGCAAGAAGTGCAGACTAAAAAAAAACAACCAAAAAACAACACAGAAAGTCTCTCACATTTGAAATGGGATTCAGCTGATCAAACCAGCTCGGCGGAGAGGAAAAAAAGAAAAAGCCAGAGCCAGAAGGATACAGAGAAAGAGAGAAGAAGCTAAATTGGTGGAGAAACATACAGCTCCCTATTTTATATTGGAAGATAAGCGAACCAGCTTGAAAATATCAGCCATAGAAGAAACAATTTATACAGAGGAAACAACAACAACAGTAGTAACCCAAAAAGACAGGAAATTTAAACACCAATAGTAATCCTAAAAGGAAAAAGAACAGCATCAACGCCAAGAACCCCCTCTTAAACAGAAATCACAGAGTTCATTAAGGAATGCAAGTCCCCGGAAAAGAATGATACAAGAGAATCCAGGAAATAAATGAAAGGAAAATAACATAAGGCGTACAGTCAGCCTCAACAGAGACGATAAAGGAAGATTAAAAAGCATTGAAGAATACAGGGCGAGGAAAACTACCCACTAGCAACACACGCATTCAGGGCCACTCATATACCTCGAAAAGAGTTGCTTTCTTGCCTAATGTGTTTTAGTTAGTTGTATAGTATTTTGTGTTTGTATAATGTATGTTGTGTTATAAATGTCTCTGTCCCGCCAAGCTTTCTAGGGTTTTTCCCGCTCTTTGGTTACGATTGACGTCACCTCACCTGTTCCTACATTGTTACCAATCTTCAGTACCGTGACGTCACCACACCTGTTCCATTCCTATTGTCCTTATACAACAACCCCACTCTCCTATGATGCTATACATACCCACTATTCGTCCTGTTCAATTCCCTTTGAGGTTAGTGTCCCAGGGTGTACTGAAAAAACTTGTGGCTAGAGTGTCCCGGGGGTGGTGGTCTGTAATGTATTTTCCCATTGAGGATAGGGTATCCCACTTCATTACTGGCATAGTTTTAGGCTCGTGGTCTCCACTAAGAGATCTTGGAACAAATAGGAACCACGATGTGCGGCCTGTGGTGCCCGATAATTGCAACCACAAGCAGAAACACAACTGCCCTTTTTCTGGGCTACCCAGTGGATACTAATTCTATTTGTCCCAAAATGTCATATTTTGTTGTTGTTGTTGTTGTTGTAGGGTTTAACACCATTTTCAGCACAAGATAGGCTATACATGGCGGCCAGTATAAATGGTGGAGGAAGAACCCGGGATTTTTCACACACCCACATTGGCCGAACCCGAGACTCGAACCCACGCAGACAGAGTTGAGATGGCAATGATCCGTAACGGTGAGCGCTTTGGACCACTCGGCCACTCGGGCCTCATGTTTTGTTTATGTATGTCTTTTTGTAAGCCTATGTGTTGACAACTAAAACTTAAAACTTCTTTACCCCTTCTATTATCTTTATATGTGTGAGAGGACATAGTAGAGTGTTCCTATCCTCGTGTGTGATGGTATGTGTGAAAGTATTTGTCGAAACACTTGGCACCCTGAATTGTTTAATTGTAGGGAGTTGGGGTTGGACATTAAAGTGAAGTTGATCTATTGTTACGCGTTTAGGTTCGAATAAACAGTAACACAGAAAGAGTGAAAACAACAAGCTTTTTAACATTTAACAAATAATTTATTTTCCTGGAAAAATTCTGTACAAATGAAAAAAAAGGAGAAGAACTTACGGTTTCAAGAATCAAATCCAAAAATGATCTAAGAATAATCTACGAAATATTTTGCAAAAGTACTAGTAACAAATGTTCTAATAATTTCAAGTTCGAATCCTGATGGAAAATCCAAGATGGATGACGATGACGTATGCTGTGGTCAGTACTGTGCTTATATACAATTCCTTGTAGAAATACAAATAATAACACGCCGGTGTTGGAAATCCAAATTAAATTTGTAAGCAGTCTTTCCAAAATTTGTGTGAGCACTCCTCAAAATATTCCCGGAGAAGGAAAAAAAAAAGAATCCTTTTGAAATCCAACTGATCTGAAGAAAATTATAGCTCAGAATCTGGCTACAACAAACTAACTTGACATCAGTGTAAAAAGCCCCAAACTGAGAGATGTCCATCTAAAACAAAGGTTATATTGTTTTATAAGAAGCAGTTTCGAAATTCCCCCAAGTTGTGAAATCAGAAGGGCGGGGGGGGGGGGGGCGGGTCATGCGATCGTGTTTATATCACGTACACAGAATATGGCCTTAATTAGACCAATAATTTTCAATAAGAAATTTAAAAAAAGTTGTTTACATCTTAAACCCAAAGCCCCATCATGATCTTGACAACAACCAATCATTTTAAAATAAAAATAGAACTTTGTTTACTAATTCTGAATCAAGGTCAGCATCCAGTCCAACACCTGGTGTTTATGAAAAGAATGATTCAGGTCAACCAATATTCTGGGAAAATATCATCTTCAGTGAATAAATTTACATTATAATAGCATATAATAGAATAAAATAATTAAAACTGACAAGTAATTAAATTAAAATAAATATGAATTAAATCAGATAAACGTAACACTATTGTGAGGGCGTGTGCTTTAATAGTATTGAAAATGTTGTTGCTGGATTGTATATATGTGATGCGGCTGACTGTAGATTAAAATCTGGATGTTACATTTTCCATTTTCTAAGTAAACTACCATTTTTCCCTTAACCTTTTTAACATTACATTTTCCCTTCTCCCTATAAAGTGACGACCCTTTTCCCCCTTAAGCATTTTAATATTACATTTTCTCTATATACTCTCGACCCCCCCCCCAATCATTGTCCCAATCATTTACGTTGCCCTCATAAACACATTTGTCCCTATAATACCATTCCCATGTTAAACCTATGGCCCAATTCGAACACGATTTCCCCTTGTCCCATAAGCGTCGCCGAACTAGGAGAGGCACGCTCTCTACGGCCCTGGGCATATGGGGGTAATCTTAATCGCCCACTGTTCCCCCAATCGCCACATATATCAGGGTCGGATCGGGTTAAGTGTTGGAGAAGGTTTACAGAACGGCAAAAGGGCACCGACTTTTATCTAAAAGGCACCAAAGCAAAAGTCGATATGTCTATTTACTCAAAGTGTGCATACTACCCAATAATCTTGCGCAAGAATAAAACGATGATCAAATTTCAAGTGACAAGTTACTGTACGTTTGTGTGTATACTTTTTGTCTAGCCGAAAGGGGCTGTCCGACCCAGTGGCGTCACTCGGGTTGGTGTCACCCAGTGCGGTAGCTCATGTGTCACCCCCATGGTCCTCCTTCCGTAACAGACCATACAGAATCCTTAGTAATGTCATTTTGGTGTCACCCCCTCTGATGGTGTCACCCGGTGCAGTCCGCACCCCCCGCATCCCCCTAGTGACGCCACTGCTGTGCCTGCTAGTCATGTATTTAACTATGATCGGTTATCCGCTTATGAAATCCGACTAGGCCGAGCAGTGTGTGCTCTGTAAAATTTGCAATTTTTCATTTTGGTGTCACCCCTCTGAGATGGTGTCACCCGGTGCGGTCCGCACACCCCGTACCCGCCCCCCCCCCCCAGCGACGCCACTGGTCCGACCCCCCCCCCTTCCTTGTAACATCATACTTATTGGTGAAAAAAAATACACTGATCATAAAACCATACGTAACCATATTTGTTGATGAAAATACATTGATCATTCTTGTTGATAATTCTTGACAAAAATCAAATTTGTTGGTAAATTTCATGCATCTGAATCTCAGTCTGAATGGGTACAGTGCAGGGCCAGTTACGGTATGACTTTGCACCAGAAGAAAGAGCCAACAAGAAAGTTAGTAGTATTGTTCAAGAGCTGTCTAGAAGCTCTCCGCTGATTGCGCGCATACGACACAATGCATTGATCATATATGCTGACAGATAAATATTTCAATCACATTTGTTGACAAATTCCATAAAATGATCCTATCCGTTTACAATACGAGATCATTTTTTTTTTTTTAGTATTGTTGAAATTCCAGTGTTTGAAAGTGTCCATTTAGAAAGGATATCATTTTGTTATTTCAGTCTTCGCTAAATCCAATATAACCTATGAAATTTAGGTTGTCTTGGTCTATGATGGGGTGTGGTGTGGAGAAATAATACTATATTTGTTGAAACAAAATTATCTTGGGTCAAAAGGAAATAAATTTAACTCCATAGAAAAGACCAGACTCCCCCACCCCCCATCACCTCACCCCCAAAAATTAAATGGTCAGTTCCTTAGGGATAGAAAAACACAATACAGCTTTGCAATTGCAAGTAAAGAATTTCTGAAGTTTCCACCGAAGTGTAACATCTTCACGTTCTGTTACAATGGGGGGGGGGGGTAACCCACTATAAAAAGAATGCACCTAGTAGGGATTAGGGCGCATTAGACTTAGTTTACATCCCTGAACCCGCAAATTTTGTTTGTTTTGTTTTACATTTGTTTGTTTGTTTTAAATAAGAGAGCCCCCCCCCCCCCCAAAAAAAACGTGTTGATAGGCCAATGTTATGTGCAAAAGTCTGGCATTAAAATATTTAATTTTATGCCTTTTTTGTGTCGTCTGCTTCCTTGTCGAAAACTAAAAGGCATGCAACGTGCAAACATCACAGCATCCTCAACAACTTTGTAATGTGCCCGATGTACACCTTTGTGTCTAAAGAATCGTAATAGGAATAAACGATAACACTGCGTGGCTAAGACTTTCGTGTAAAATCTGATTAAGTTGGATCAAATCAAAGCTAAGCGTATTTTGAATTACAATTATGAGTTTGGATTCTAGGCCTTTCCGCCTCGTAGCTTTCGGGTGCTGGAGTCTGCCCCAGTCATTACTGCACTTCAATGTACCACGGAGAGGAAAGTCGGTTTGTCGAAATCACATAATCTGACATTTAAGAAGTATGTAAACAATGAATTGTCGTCCAACCATCTAATGCCACATCCCAACTGATTCATTGTCGCTGATAACTAGTCGTGTTTATCTCACGGAGTCTATGTAACGTTAGGCTGCTATAGATCAGAGGCTGGACTTTGAACGTGGACTCGGGGTCAAAATGCCGAGTGCATTTTCCGTTTGTCGGTCTTTACAGTAGTGTTGAGATCGTATCAACATGGCATTTCGTCAAGCTGTGGATATAAGAGTTTTAGTACTCGTGTATTGCATTTTTACAGCATGTAAGTAAATTATAATAGACAAAATCAAGCTTGCACGATAGTCAAGCATGTATGTTGCAACACGAGATGCTAATCACCGCATGATGTAGTTCGAGTTTCTTCTTACCATTCTAACCCCAATTTAAACAATATGATATTTCTGTTGCTGTGTGATTTGCAGCCCAATATAAATCTTAGAAACAACAACAAAAAATATCTAACAAAATATCTAAAATGGGTGGTAAGGGTCAGAGGAAACAGGGACTATTTACAGTGAAATGGTGTTTGGAATAGACAAAGTGTTTACAATCATCCCATATTCTACAGCATTTAATATATTACAAGGATACAGTATTTAAAACCTTGCAATTTTGATGTATTAGATCCATTGCAAACCACAGACCTAACACTTTTGTTGGTAAAATTTTCCCAGGTTTTTTATTTTTTTTATTTGTTTATTTTTTATTTTTAAGGAACATTCCATTATTTTCAATGGTTTAGGTGATGTTTAGATTTCCAGGCAAGTTTTAAGTTTTATAGGTAGACAGTTTTCTATTATAGGCATTGTAAGAGAACAGTTGTGCTGGGTGGGGTAGAAGATTTTCCACTGGTTATACTTTGAAAAGATTGTTTTGATTTTCTGCATTGCACATATGTGGTTGTGTATATGCATAGCTATACCACTGACTGATGCAATTAAATTAGAGGGTAGATGGGTCAATATTTCAAAGGTGGAACAAGAATAGTAATAATGTATGGACCTCTTCCAAAATAGCACACACCCCACCAAGTTTGATGCTTGATGCTGTCACTTTAATTTGAGCTCAGCCATTTCTACAAAGTCGTTTTGGATACATTTTCCCACGAGCCTTGGTTATTTGATTTTTAGAAATGGTCCATTTGACCACAATGGTTGTTATTCTATACATAGGTAAGTTTGTTTTAACTCTCTGGGCAGTTGTAGGACAAATTCATTTTTTTTTTATAATTGATTCAGTACCACTGCATCTTTTTACCTCTGCATAGGCAAACTGCATGTAGATTTCACTAAGAACATTTTTTTCCCCCTTCCCCTTTAGAAAACTTACCCTTGGGGAAAGGGTATTTTGAATAGCCTTCCTGTGCAGCAAGTCTGTCCCCAATCTTATCCCAGGGAAGGTGGGTGGGTGAAGAGTGGTTGAAAATAACTACCAGTAGCACATGTTCCTATTAATAAGGACATGTTTGTGTTGTAAAATGGCAGCAACTATTCATCAGATGAGCTTGAACATTGAATTATACATACTTTGCATTAGAGTAGTTTTATTTCATGTATATGTACTCCACTCTTAGCTATTTCCTGAGAAATATATTAACAGTCACTGAGTGCATAGTTAGTAAAATAAACTTGAGTGCCTTGTCATTTAGTTTCCTTGTTTTCATGCAGCTAGCCAAGTTATGCATTGTTGTTTTTCTGTTTTTTGTTTAAGAGGCCAGTATCCAAAGTTCTGTAAGGGGTGAGTGAATTGATATAGCTGGTTTGGGAGTCCTTGAGTGGTTAGGGGTGGTGGTGGTGTTTGTGTATTGGGGGTTGCTGAAAGGACAAAATCATACCTGGAGCCTTGATGCAGATCACCCAAAATTCTTGACCATAGGTAGTTCAAAGATGTATTAAAGAAAATGAATCATGCAGAACCTTATGAAACCAATGTGAAGATTTTCCCAGTTTATTCTAGTTTACAGGTAGATAGGAAACATTGCTTTTTCATCAGAAAAGGTGTATGTGTGGACATTGACCACCATCACCTTCTCTAGTATACTAGACTGAGTAAGGTTTGATTAGCATGCACTTAATAGTAATGGACTAACAGTAACCATTTTTAAATATGGGGCAAATTACCATTTTCTTTTCTTTGGCAGGTGCAAGTTTATCCTATGAGAAAGGGAAGGTCTACAAGTACACGTATGATACAGATGTTCGGTTTAATGACTACTATTCTCAGAAGAAGACCAAGCCACAAGGAGATGTTGGTCTCCACTTATCCATGGACTTTGATTTTGTTCCAATATTCCAGGATGCTGACGGAACACAGCTTGTTAAATTGCAGGTGAATTAGAAATATAAGCACATGGATCTTGAAGAACTGATGTACTTAGAAATAGGTTTTAAAGAATTTCCATGACAAAATTGATAGGTATTTTTTTAAATTTGACTTAAAATTGTCCACTTCAGGCCAGGACATTAAACCCTAAAAGTTTATGATATTAGATACTAAAAGTTTCTAGTATTAGATCATAGCAAACATGATGAAAGATCAAAAGAACAAAATTTAAAGCTGTTGATATGCAGTCTTATTTTCTGTTATAGATAATCCTCTCCCAGTCTTAGTTCAGTTACTTGGGTACTATATTTTCTGTATGTCTTTGAAGATAATTTTGTTTATTTTAATGCTTTCCAGAAACACATTAAATTATTTCATTTGGCATTTGAAGACAACGGGTTCAAAAATTTTACTTTAGAAGTGAAATTAGGATGATCATTATGTGCTATCCATGAAGTCCAAAGGGCAAAGTTTTCTATCTTTACATATAGAGTAATGAATATAAACCAGACATTACTGCTGTTACAACTCTATGGTCACAATTGAAGTAACAGAAAGAAGCAAAACCAACAAATTTGTAAAATTTGGTAAAGAATCAAAGTTATAAATGAAAATTAGAGGAACTTACAGTATTATGAAGTGAATCCAGAATAATCCTGATAAAGTTCTATGAAAGTCCAACAGAATGAAAAGCTCCATATAAACTTTAAAGCCGGAAATGTACTGGTCCACAAAGAATCATGAAGTTGTCAAGATGGCTTCGTACAGAACTCCTTTGAATAATTCACAACTGTTCCAGAATATAATTATCGTCCAAAAAATAAGCACTTTTATATTTCCACTAAAGAGTCCAAAGAAACGTTTTTCCTCTCAAACAATATCTAACTACAACATAAATATTGTCTGCAGACGTATAACAGGAACACAAGAAATGAAGATGAATCCAAAATCAGAATGAATCGGATTCCTCAGTTCTTTCCTTATATACACCTTTGTAACATCGCCCTCTTAGTAAGAGGGGTGGTTAATTGGATTTGGCTGGCATGATCTAGAGGATGACCTCCTTTGATAGTATAGACCGGTGGAAGTGGAAAGATAGAATTTCAACAGAGAACTGAGCAAGGCTATTGGGAAGAAATAATGCAATACGAGCCCCCTTTGACAAGAATTTAAAAAAAAAAAAATCAATAACAGTTAATAGCAGCAACTCCAATTCAATCTAAGTTATGTCAACAGAATTAATAGCAGTGTCTAATTTGGATTTATTTCATCATAATAACGAATGGTGAAAAGAGCGTGACTGGTTGCATCACTTTCCTACTTTGACTGTATCATCTTCCTGTTTCCTTGAGCCTTCCTATTCTCTACACTAAACCACTTTCTGGATTTCCTTGTCCTTTATTCTGAACTCGTCACTTCTTCTTTTGGACTTCTGTCTTTGGACTGTCCTGTCTCTCCCCAGAAAGCTGTTCCTTAATGCTGTTCTTTTTCAGAAATTATGAGTCCTAGCACTAAACCCTGTCTCCTCATACAAGACAGCCAGCTGGACCCCATTTCTTGTTTATGGAAATCACTATTTTTTTTAGGCTGTCCCGGAGTAAGACTTTCCCTCTACCAGGATATTTAAGACTAAAGAATATTGACCAAGGTTGTCACTCTAAATTCATATTGCTTCTAAAGTGTATGCCTTAATTTACTCTGCCTAATTGTAAGCAGCAGTTCCTAAATTTTTCCCAAGATAATCATTCCTTTGTCAGATTTTCGATAGCTTATGGTGCATATAAATTTTCCTTTGAAAATGATAATTTCACATGGATTTCTATCAAGCGGTTATGATTGTAGCTCAGATGTTTAGTTTCTCAGGACAGTGTAGCAATGCCCTGGTTCAGTCTCACTGAGTCATAAATGCTAGCCTTTCAAGTTTTAACACTGACATGGGGGGGGGGAAAAGAAGAAAGGTTGAAGTGACCCTTCACAAAGACTTTACTGGCTTAAATGTGATAAACTTGTAATGCTCAATGCATTCAACTTTAAGGTTCAATACAATTTAAAATTTGACACTTTACATAGGCCCCCTTTAAGATTAAAATCTGAGATTTTGCTCTCCGAATTTTGAAGTTGCATTTGAAGTTATTGTTTACATGTCCTGAAGTGACCTGTTCACCTCAGAATCATTTAGTCAACTCAGACAACCTGCTCCTGCATTGGTGCTTCCTTTAATGTAATTGGACTTGATGTTGCTGAAGAAATAATGACCATCTCATTAAACGTCCATTTGTCAGTTTAGCTTGGACCGAATGAGCAAGTGGTTGGTGATCAGTTTCCAGAATAAACTTTCGCCCATACAGATAGTGCTGGAATTTAGAGATCCCAAAGATAATTGCTAGGCATTCTCTTTCGTTAACAGAATAATTATGCTCTGTACCAAGACCCCTGTCGGAAGCATTGGTATATAAGACAAAGTCCTTTGTCACATTCGGTAGTCTCACTACAGCATCTGACATCAACCTATCTTTCAGTGTCTGAAACGCTCTCCCACAAGTGTCTGTCCAATTAACCTTCATTGGAACCTTCTTTCTTGTCAAGTCAGTCAATGGACGAGCTATAGCTCTGAAGTTTGTGACATGCTTACAATAATAACCTGCAAGTCCTTAAAAAGATTGCACTTCTGTCTTCATAGCTGGAAGTTGTTTGACTTTAGCACTGTCTGGGGTTAATGTATCTTCACTGAGTGTGTGTCCTAGATAAATCAGTCTCTGAAATCTTATTTAGATGGTTGGGCAGTGAGCCCTGTCTGTCTAGTAAGTTGTTCCAGAACTTTTCTCAGTTAGACCATATGAGCTTCCCAAGTAGGTGTTGTCAATAACAAATCGTCCATGAAATTTGAAACACAGGTCCCACTTCAAGGTTCTAGCAGTTTCCTCATCATTTGGGTGAAAATGCTGGGTGCATTCTGGACCCTGAAAGTCATGACTACCCATTGGTATGTCCCATCTGGTGTTGCAAATGCAAGTTTTGGATGGTGTTCCTATGAACTGGACTTTGCCAATATCCCTTGTACAAGTCTATTTTAGAAAAATATTTGGCGTCTGTTACTCCGGCAAATATGGGCTCAGGATCCGGTAACATTTCAACCTGAAATTCTGTGATCCTGTTTAATTTCTGATAGTTGACACAAAAGCAGTGATCACCATCCTTCTTCTGGACCAAAACAACCAGTGAATTATATGCAGAATCAGCTGGTTCAGTGGCCTCTAAGTCAAGCATAGTTCTAATTTCGTCCTGTACAGTTTCTAACTTTGCATCAGGTAGTAGATAGGGTTTCAGTTTCACAGGTGTTTCATCCAGCAACTTCAAACTGAACTCTTTCAAATCCGTCATGCCTGGTCTTTCTGTCAAGACACTTGAGTAGTCGTGTAGTATCTTCTCCAACTCTTCACATAGTTCTGGCGTTAACCTTACATCAAGGACAAGGTCGACATAGGTTTCATCCCTCGTCAAAGGACAACTAGTAAACACTTCTGCCACTCCTCCATTGTCGTCGGGTTCTTCAGTCACAACTGTACCAACCATGAACTCAGTGGGTGTCTCCCTTTTATGATTACGTGTAAGAAGCTTAATTTGGTACAGCTTCTCATTATCTCCTACCTGGACACTGTAGTTCTGTCCATACTTCCTTTCCATGACATTGAGCGGTCCCTTCCAGGATACTTGGAGATGCCCCGGGTGGCCGAGTGGTCTAAAGCACTCTCCGTCACGGATCACTGCCATCTCACCTCTGTCTGCATGGGTTCGAGTCTCCGGCTTGGCAAATGTGGATATGTGAGAAAGTTTGCCGGTAGCTTCTCGTGGGTCGGTGGTTCTTTCCAGGGTTTTCCCGGTTCTTCCTCCACCATTAATACTGGCCGCCATGTATATCCTATCTTGTGCTGAAAAATGTGTTAAACCCTACAACAACAACAACCAGGATACATGTACTTAGAGTTTGTTGTGCTCCAGCAGTAACAACAACAGCACCTTGTCACCCACTTCAAACTTCCGTTCATTTGCCCTCTTGTCATAGTACTTGGCTTTACATCCTTGTGTGACAGAGATTCTTCTGGGCCAAGTAGCAAACTTCCTCCAGCTTGTAACGGAGATCAACAACATACTGATACATTGTTTGTACTTCCTCGTATGCCTTTTCATCCATCCATAACTGTTTCAGTACAGCTATGGGTACTCTCACTGTCCTCCCATAAACTAATTCGAAAGGTGAAAATCCTAGACTAACTTGGGGTACTCCATGGTACGCAAAAAGTATTGTAGGAAGGTATCAATCCTAGTCCTTGGTTCGACCTTCACACAACTTCTTCAGAGCTTGCTTCAGTGTCCCATTAAAGCACTCTACTAAACCATTGCACTGCAGGTGATACAGAGTAATAGTCAGATGCCTAATGGAAAGTAACCGGTTCACCTCTTCCATCACCTGGCTAACAAACTGTGTCACTTGGTCAGTTAGTATCTCTTCAAAAACATCAACTCTGGACCAAACTCCTAACAAAGCCTCAGCCATTGTAACTGAATCAATGTTTCTCAATGCAACGACCTCCAGGTATAGGGTAGCATAATCAACTATCGTTAACATATAACGATCACCACTTTCTGATGCAGGCTTTATTGGACCTATCAAGTCCACTGCCATCCTTGAGAAAGGTTCATCAAACAGAGGGGTGGTTCCTAGTGACACTGGGTGATGTGAAGTCTTAGGTGCCACCCATTGACACTTGTCACACGACAGACAAAACATCCTTACTTCCCCATACACACCTGGACAGTAGAATTCCCTCACTAACCTATCTATCATCTTTGCCACACCAATGTGACTACCAAGTAGACTCTCATGTGCTAACCTAAGCACTTCTCTCTTAGATTGAGGTACAATCACTTGCTTATACCTTTCGGACCCCTTCCAGGCATATTGATGCACGATACCCTGTTTCAGCACTAACCCTACCTCACCATCTGGCAAGTTCTGCACGGACAGCTCCTTTGCATACCTGCGTATCCTGATAAGGGTATAATGTTCCTCTTGAATTCTCCTTAATTCACCAGGTAGCAAATTCTCTATGGGCGAAGTCAAGGGGTTCAGCAGCTTTGACCCTGACTTTCACTTCATAGACCTTGTCTCTATGGACCCCATGTGTACAGGTGTACACGTCTTAGGATTAGGCTGTGGCAACACATACCTGCATCCTAAAATTACATCATGCAACAATCCTGACAAGCACACTGTTTGAATTCTTCCTTTCACATATGGCAAATCAAGGTTGATGTTGACAACTGAGAGATAATCTTTAGTCCTATTAGCAACTTGGACTTACCTGTGTAATCAGCAGATTTAACAAATTTGCTATCCATCAAGTCTGGATAACTACAGCCAGTGTCATACAACACGGTAGCCTTCTCTCCATTTACCCTAGCTGTTGCTGTATTCGACCAGTCTACTGGTTTACACCTTCTACCAGTGCCTGATGTCACTGCATTTATTGTGGGATGATATTTCCTGCAGTCTTTGAGAATATGGCCAGGTTTGTTGCAGCCGTAGCATACCACTTCAGCTTTCTTACCAGGGGTACCCTTATCTACCCCTTGGGTCTCTTCTGGGCCATGGAACTGATCATGGCTGGGATTATCAGCCCCTAGCTTCCCACCATTTTGACCATTCCGCCTATGAGGTGCCATAACCAAATGTTATGTTGGCTGCTAGATCTCTGTAGTTTACCTCAGACTGTTAGAGTGTCTTGTTCTCAAAAATATTTGTGTTAACTCAGAATGGCCCACCAACATTTCTATCATGTTGTATCATCTACAGCACTACTGCATAGGTCGGTTTAATAAAAATGTTTGGTAACTGGTTCCCAAAGGTTTTTAATCTCTAGCTTTTGCTGTATGAGTAGTGATTGTGCATATCTACATGTAAAATGAACTTAGATTTCATCACCATATCGAAATGAAATGGCAGTATCTTCAACACTATTGTGATTGACATTAAATGTCGCTGTGCAGAGTTATCTAGTTCAAAGTGAAAGAATTCATCCTCATGGTAAGAATTTTCCCAGTATTTGTAAAACTGTTAAAGTGTATAAATTTGCAAAAGCACAATATCTGAGTGACTTAGTAACTAACAAATCACTGACAATTCAAAACCTTTGGCCATAGTTTAGCTGAAAATGAGTTTGCTCTTAGTGACACATTTCAATCATACAGTTTGTGTGATCTTGTTAGAGGGTGATCACCTCTAAGGAGGTGTCAAGTGTGTAGCATGATCACAGCGACCTACCAGTTGTGGAAAACAAATATCCACAGTTTTTACCTAAAAAAAAAACTCTTCTGTGGCACTGAACATGTGTTAGATCTATGGCTGGATCAAAGGAATTGTCAAGTATGCAAATAAAGTAGATCCTGCCTGTACAAGCTGGCTGTAGTTTGGCCTAGCACTGGAGATCACTCAAGAAATGTTACAATATAGATCGGGATTGCAAAAGAGACAAATGCGTCAGAACATCTATTGAGACACCTAATGCAAAATATAGAACAAATTTGGGATCAGTTTCTTTCAGTTGCATCTGTTCATCAGATATTACAGTAGCAGATCCTGTTAAATATGTCAAGAGTCAATGTGGATCAATGACCCTCAGCTAGCAAAGATGTGATATCAGCATCCAAAAGACCTTATCTTGGAACTTACCATATTGTTTAATGATTGTATGCTTGATGTTAAGCAGATGAAACACACCCCTTTATAAAATGTTGGCAAATATTTATTAAATACAGGCCTGTCCCCTTCCTTTTATATGCCAACATCTACAGTTGCTAAGTTTTGTGTATGACTTGCACTTGTGGTAAGTAAGAATCCTATCGATTTCAGGGCCAAAAGGTTAAAGGTCAAGGCCAATATGACTGAAAGAAGCAAAATAGTTTCAGCACATTATCTTGATATTTTCAGCAGCTGCAGTTTCCAAACTTTTTGAATGGTTTGCATATGGGGTAAGAAAGAACCCTATTAATGGTGAAGGTCACTGACTGAAAAAAGAGAAAAACTTTTTCCACACAGTAAATGAGTTTTTCACCATGCACAGTTACCAAACCTTATGGATTGCATGCATTTGGGATAAAGAAGAAGCGTCTTGATTTGGGGTCAGAATGTCAAGGTCACTGACAAACAATGGTGTTTGCAAATAACATCAGTTCAAAATGTTAACTTAAATTAGCCCTTTTAGTTTATAAAAAACCAAACAGAAATGTGTCATTTCTTTGTGACAATAATATGCAGCCAATCCAAGGCCTAGTGTCTTTCCAGAGTAGTTGATACATTTCTTTGTTTTATCTCTCTCAGTGAGCAAGGGAAACGAAAATAATATAAGCAAAAATTTTCCACTAATGTCTTTTAAGACTTTTAGATATTTTAATGGTAAGAGGGAGTGGAATATATTTGCTACAGTTTGCTGTTCCACGAAGGAGCTCTCAATATTTTTGGTTGTTTGCTGCATTATTGTTTTGTTATTTCATTGCAATTACATATGAAATTAATGTAAACAGTGAATGTATGGTGTATTAAATTAAGTAAATTTTACTGTTTCTCAAATAGTTAATTTTGTCAATTTATTTGTAATTGTACAAAGATTATTGTGTGAGTTAAAAGCACTGAATCTGATACAATAAAATACAAAGTCATCAGAATTTCAGAGGCCCTTCATAGCTTTGATAAGTTTGTTTTTCAAATCATTGCAATCCATTGTATTAATTAGAATTATTCACAGGGTGGATTTATATCCAGTTGAATTGTTTACACAATGCATAACAGTTTTATTGATCTTTTCACTTAAATTGAATGGAATTGATTATTGTTACTGGTTAGTTAATATGAAACTAGATTGTGCATACCAGAAAACCTGCAGTGTCATTAAATTGCTGAAACAGTTGGTGGTATCTGTGGAGTTCATATAGAACAGCAGAGTATCAGAATAATTTTCATCTAGATTATTTGGTGGTCTACAAAGTTTAAAAAAAATTAATAAAATAAGATAGAAGCATGGCAGAAAGCAATTTTCATTTAATACACAATCCAATTTAACATTAGCTGTGTAATTATCTATTTCTTTCCACATGCAAGAGGTCTAACTATTTAAGCTTGATAATTTTTTCATAATTACATAAAACTAGTAGATGTTGGGTTCAAACTGGAAACCTATTGGCTTCTATTCAGATGCTCTCTCACTAGATCTATCTTCTCCTCTGTTAATTACAAGCCACTCTCTGCCCCATAATATAGCAACATTTTAATTTCAGGTGTGCTTTTTTGAATCAGAGAAGAAACCTATCATTTTCTTTCACCTTGGATTTCAGGTAACAAATGCCCTACTGTCCAGTCCATCCAGATCAGGAATCCAGGGAACTTTGGTGGACATGGTACAGTTGCCTGTTTTCTTTGAATACAATGATGGTGTTGTCGGGAAGGTCTTTGTTGTGGATGCTGACTCCATCTTTTGCTCAAATGTGAAGAAGGGAATTATATCCATGTTTCAGCTTCTGACAGAGCCAGGGGAGAGGACAGAGGTACGATCAAATCATTGGTGACTCTTTTTTTTAATGATTTTGGCATTGTCTTTTGTAGAGCTCCTGAAAGGATATCTCAGTTCAGGAAAACCTTTATAAAAAGTAAATTGAATGGATGGGCTACCTTTTGAATAGATTTACTTTTGTGAATGACAGTTAGGGTACAGGCTTCCCTTTTTAAGTAGGCATACTTTACATGGAGGAATATTATAAAAACTCTGCAGATTCAAGCAGAATAAAAAGTAATTTATGTTAAAATGTCTGCAGGACACTAAAAAGACTTTTCATTGGTAAATCAGATTTAAATCGGATTCAACCTTTTGTTACAGATAAAATATTTTTTATATGTTGTATGCTTGAATATTTGTGGAAAACATCAGTGCTCATGGCATTCTTTGCAGCATGATTTTCATAAAAAATCTGCTTATTCCTGTTCCTCATGATCAGGTAAAGAGCTTCATTTTCATACTCAGAAAGTTTTTTGGCAATTCAATTTTGTTAGGAATTAATTTTAATGGTAGCACTACATAGCCAATTTTAGCTGAGGTGCTGTAAGATACTACTACCTGCCTACTGTAAAGTTCAAAAGTAGACTTTGGGAAGAGACATGGTCTGTAAACATACATTGTCTTTCACATTTTGATGGAGTGTTGCATGGATGAATGACTGTGGTGGGATTAAAATCATTGATTCAGGGATAGCAACTGAACTGTCAGGAAGTCTGTCATTGTGATGCAAGTGAATTCATTTGTTTTGTTTATGTGAATGAAACTGCATTCATACTCCAAAGCTGCCATCATTGATTTCATCTAACATATTTAGAATACTTGTGAAATGATTGCGAATAAATGCCATACCAACCAATACTAAGCAAAAGTACAGTGCAATGTGACTGCTTGTTCTTAACTGATCAGATATCACTTTGTGTACTCTAAACATAAAGGAGCTTGATGTGATATCATGCTTAATACAACTGTGGAAAGTTTCTGTCAAGGAATTCACAAGGATGGTGAAAAAGTTTTCAAGGAACATTTTTTCTTACAGAAAGGGAGGTCATAATTCCATTTTGAGTTGTAAACAGAGCTTAATCCGGGTTGGTTACATTCCTTAAATTACCTATTTATGTGCAGTTTTAATTAGTGCATCACAACAATGAAGTGCCACTAATCCATCTAGTGACTGATAATGAATTATGCCATTTGATCTACTGAGTTTCATCCCATTTTATTTATTTATTCAAAGCTATGTAAATAAGAAAAAAAATATTGAATTTGAAAAGTGATACATTTTATTTAGTTACAGTGTTTGGTATTCCTGCTAATACATACCAAGAATTTTGGGCAAAATTCAGGAATTTTTTATTAAATTGAAAATCTTTTAAAAGATAAAACCAACTGTTTGAAATCAAGTAGTTTACAAGGTAACCCCTTAAATTCAGATTTTTCAGGGTTATATTAACCTTGTAGGTAGTGTTTACTTCTTGATCAAATCCTGTCTAAAATATCTTGTACCAACATGGACATAAGACTGAATAAAAGTTGATCTAGAAAGGAAACCCATGAGAACTACCTTGCATGCATCATTGGAAAACTTTCTGCATTGAGGAAGATGACATGTAGATAAATACACCTCCACCCACTCCTCAACTGAAAGAAAACATTAAAACAAAGATGTGTTCTGTGCATGTTTTAACAAGAAGCCTTACTGAATTTGCACTAGATAAGTACTAGATTCTGTGTTTTGAATGCATGCCACCAAAAGATATTAATCACCTATATAAATCAGAGGTGCTGACATACCTTTTATTTTGGAGCAACATTTTTTTTTGAACTAACTGGAGACATAGCATAGCAGTAAAACTTTTACATTGCTGTTTGTTTGTTGCCATAGACAAAGTTTATTGAAACTAATAAACAGTGATTTTTAGTGTTGGGAAATAATATTTTCTAATGAATGACTTCATTAAATAAGCCATTTCTTTCTCAACCAGATTGATGTGTCTGGAGAATGCCATGTTGTATATGATGTATCTGGAGATGCTATCATTAAGAAGAAGGAATCCTGTGAAAATCTGGAAATCAGAGGACAGCATGAAAATAGCAACCAGGTAGTATAAGATAAATGAAATCTTTCAAGAGTTACTTTTTAGCACACATTTTTATTTTTTAAATCTAATTTAGCTATCCACCGAATTATCTGATACCAATTTCTTTTTTGCACAATAACTTGAGTTTGTTCACTGTCTACTTTTACCAAACTCGTGTGGATGGTATGTGAAGAACCCTATCAGTTTTGGGTCAAAGGTCAAGGTGACTGTTTCTGAGAGGAAAAAATTGTTTAGACATGATAAATGGAGTACCGTATTTACTGTATATGTTGGGACACTGTATTTGTTGGACACCATAAATTAATTTGTAAAGTAATATATTTTGTACACTGTATGTTCTGGGACACATCACTTTTATTTGAGTTGTAAGTTGTGAGACACCTTATAAATCATTCAAAAATTACATGTTAGAAAATGTGCCCCAACTGAAATTTAATTTAAAATTTTATTTAAAAAAATAAAACTGTGCATTTGAGATAAAACTCTTTAATCCACTGTAGCATCATGAAATCAACACAACCCTTCTCTTGCACATATATGATCCATTGTTTTGGTGCAAAACAATTTGTTTAGCTTTCTCAAGCCATGAAAATTTAACGTTGGAGGCAGCACATCTTCTATAGTGGAAAATGCAACAACAAAAGTCTGATTTTTTAAATCTGCACCAGTCGTCCTGATACTCACTTTTAACCCCCCATCTTATTATTAGTCTATCCAGCAGTTTGATCAAAGTACACAAGAATTTCATCCATGTTAATGATCATATTGTCAGGGAAATCATCTTCTTCTCTTCTGGCCTTCACAAATTCATCAAATAATTTTTTTTCTCCTCCAAATCTTCTGGGCGATGCTGGGTCAACAATGTTCGTGTATGTTCCATTGTTTTAATTTTTGAAATTCCTGTGAATACTGGTGAAAAGGATCCAAAGTTAGTTTCCATATCTTGGCTGACTTTGTATATTCCAAAAACAAATAAAACAAGAAAACATAAAAGAATTCAAAGTCAGCTTGTTTTGTAATAAAATAACCTTTGTATTGATACCCTTAAATATATTTTGTCTTCAAAGTCATGTTGGTAAGTTCAGACAATGAGTTTACTGCTTGCTGCCAGTTGTTTTTATTCACCACCCAGACTTCTGTTTCCTTGGCATCTGTAGTTATGATTAATACAAACGGGCATTGATGTTTGTGGGTAAATAGTATTACAGAGCAATAACTTGTTTTAATAATACTTTTTGTAACACATGCACTCAAGATAACAATAGTTTCTTTTATTTTGTTATCAAATAAGTGTTATCTTTTTTATTGCAACATGCAGTGGGATGGGGTATGGCGCAAATTCAACACAAATTTATTCTTTTCTTAAGTCTTGGGACATATGACCTAGTTGAAAACAAGTTTCACCATAAGTTCTGGGACTCGAAAAAAAATTGATATTTTATTCTGTCCCAATATATATGGTAAATATGGTAGTCAGGTGTCTATAGTTATCAGATTTTGTGGATGACTTGCAATTAGGGTAAGAAAAAAAGCTTAAGGTCACTGTGACTGAAAGAATAAAAAATGGTTTCTTCACAATAACATTAGTTGTACATAACAGAACTGGACCAAACTTTGTGGATGGCTTGTACATGGGGTAAGGGAAGAGGCCTGTTTAACTTTTTTCTATAGTACAGTCATTGATTAAACATATATGATGACTTGCACGTAGGGTAATAAAGAAATCCATCAATTTGGGATCGAAAGGTCAGAGGTCATAATCATGGTTCAATCTAGTAAGTAAATAATGGTATCTGCACATTACATTTAGTTCAAAGCAATATACCTTCACCAGAGCCAACTGTAACTTACTAGGGCCTTCATAAAAGACAATTAAACATGGGGTGGGTGTATAATGAGCCTTTTATGGTACTATTGTTAAAAATAGGCCATTGATTTGAAATAAATATCTTGTTGTTTTTTTCTAGTTAGAAACATTATTATGGAGAAGGTCTACATACTTTTGTGGCTATAAGAATTCTTTTTTATGTTAAAACTTGTGCAACTAAATTCATTCAAAGATAAAATGCATTAATACTAATATCATTTGAAAGAGCATTTAGTTTTATTGTTTATGAATTTCATTGCTATAGTCTTTATTACCAGCACCTCTTAGAGGCATTAACCTAAATTCTTGTATCACTTTTTATTTCAGTTGCTTGGTGTCTCAACCATAAATAAGTCAACATGGACATATCAGCTGGAGAACAATCTTATTCACAGTGTGATGGGGTCCAACAGAGTGATGGCATCTCTTAATATTAAATCATCTCTAAATGTAGTGGCTTTGGCAGTGTAAGTGAATATATTTATTATTTCAGCAAATGAAAGACAGATTTAAGTTTAGTTTTACTAGTTGATAATATAAATTTGATCAATACTTTTGTATCCTGTTTGTAAATTACACACATTAGTCTTCTTTAATAGAGATCCCATCTGTTTGGAACTAATGAAAAGACAAATTATGAAAAAATAAATTTTTTCTTATCTCTATTCAAGCAGCTTGTACAAAAAGGTGACTAATGCTGCTTCTTCTATATCTTAGGAAAACTACTATACTGCCTCATAAATCCAGCCCTCTCAGATTAAAACATTTTAGCTAAGATGCTGAAGTTATTTCTCCACCTAAGTGTCAGTTAGATAGAGTGATTTCACCTTGGTACCTGGATTAGTGCCAAACCCCATGAAGTCTTCAGTAATACTACTTCTGCTGTACCAATTAGCATACTCTCTACAGACAGAGAGGCCTCACAGAATTGATACAAGCAGTTTGGAAGTTTTCTACCTTTAAACAAGTGGCAGGAGTTTCATCTTCAAAGGGAATTATACTCCATCTATAAGTTTCCAACTCTGTTCTTTCTTTCATCAACAACAAAGTTTATGACTTTTCAGTGTTATCACTGTGCCATATTCACACAGTAAGGTGTCCATGGTACATATCTGCACAGGTTGTGATGGTGTTCCCTCATGTTGCCATAACTGTTAATAAATGCAGGTCTGGTGCACAAAATAGAAAACTCATTTAATATTGCTGTATAATTTCCACTACACCTGGATATATACAGGTAACTTTTGCTATGTTTTCTACTCTTAGCATCCACTTCATAGTGATATATGTGGTGCTTTACCAATTTGACATGTATAGAACATGATTAGGCCTTTCCTACAGGTAACAGTCTTTCAAATGGATTTAAGGAAACACTTAGTAATTATCAATAATGACACTTAATTACCATTTTTATATGCAGATATGGCCAGTACTATAGAAAACTCATTTACATTAGTGTATAGCTTCTGCCATGGTCGGATACATACAGGTCAGTTTTCTATACATAGTTTACTCATAGTGTCCACTTCATAGTCACTGTAAGTAATGCTACAATGATTTTACCTGTATGGGCAGTCAACACTTGGCCTTCCTTTCAGTAATTTTATTACTAGAAATGATAATATTGTACCCACTTCATAAGTATTAATACCTGTACAGGTCATGTGCATCCTTTGATAGGTAACTATAACATTGTGTAGCTCTGCATGTACACTCCTAAGCTGATAAATCAGGATGTATGCTGCACTACACCTGTCTATGTTTTCTGCTCTGTTTTTATCATAGATTTAGACCATGGTTACTCTGCATGTGGAGCTTACTTTGGGTGTCATTCTTTGAACACCTGTCAGACTTGCATATTAAAGACTTTCTATGAGTACTGAAGGGAAATGTGCAGAAGCATACATTGAGGGACGAAGACATGATCAGCCTGCATGCAAGGGTTTGAAATGATATCATTTACTAGGGAGAGAGTAATAACAGTCACAGATACCATCTCAAGTATCAGAATTACAGATGGTTGTTGTTGTTGTTCTAGGGTTTAATGCCATCTTTCAGCACAAGATAGGCTATACATGGCAGCCAGAATAACTGGTGGAGGATGAACCCTGGAAAACCCAGGGAAGAACCACCAACCCACGAGAAGCTACTGGCAGCTTTTCCCACGTACCCACGCTAGCCGAGCCTTGAACTCGAACCCATGCAGACAGAGGTGAGATGGCAGTGATCCGGAACAGTGAGTGCTTTAGACCACTCGGCCACTCAGGGCCCTGAATTTACAGATGGGCTATATGGACCCATATCCCATACCCCATCTGAACCTTAAGAACTGGATGTTATGCCAGCCAAGATGGCCACGTTCCTTCCTTACTAGATTTAGCCATATGTTTCTGATCACCATGGGTTATGACCACAATTGATCATACAGTATCTGAAATTTGAAGAATAAACTTTGTCCAGTTTCATGACTTGGATAGTGTTGCTAGGCACTTTCTGTGTATGATGCCATCTTAGTGCCTGAGTATCCAAGAACCAAGTTATACAGCAGTCTAGAATAGTACAGTTGATACAGGCACTATCCTGGATCAGGCCTAATTCCTGCGAATGACATCCAGTTCATATAGGCACTCATGGATCATTGTAACTTGCATAGTACCACAGGCACTTCCTCTGTAGGTCTCACAGTTTATACAGGCACTCTAATTTAATCAATCTAACCTGCATAGTGTTGCAAGTCACATCCTGTGGAAGTTGTCCAGATCAGTCTAACCTGCATAGTATCATGAAGCATTTCCAGCATAGTGTCCAGCTTCTTGCCTTAGTTTCCTTGAGATGTCTCCACTTGTCCTCCACCTACCCAAAGGGAGCTTTTACTTAGCAACAGCCTGGAAGTAATAAAATCTAACTGATGAATTTCTGCAAGTGGAGTGGGCCACCATCCTTGATATTCTTCTCCAACTACTTTGCAGGTAGCACAATAGTCATCGGATATACTACCTTTATCCAAAAATGACTAAACTGGCATATCAGAAATCAGTCATCATTCCTTGATGACACTTATCTGGTCTACAGTTTTGACATAAGTGATCATTGCTAAGGCAGAATCTAATTTCAATTGCTGCCACTGCTTACAGAGCTAGCATCATTTTGTGTTACTTATCTGTCAGTTACAAGTCCCAAGCGTCTATTAATGCTTTTTCTTGTTGACTTTTTCCTTAGAATTATATTTGGTGGTTCCACAAGCCCCACATGTTTTTCCTTTTGGAAACCCAATAGTTGATGTGTAACATCGTAATTGTGGGGCTCAATGTTGGATCTAGTATCTGTTGCAACATTTCATTAGGTGGAATACAGCTTGCCTTCTCTTACCCTGAATCTTACCGGAAATGCTTGGGTGCCTGTTCATAGGATGGCACACTTCTTCAACACAGAGGCCCAACATACTTTGACCATGTCCGTAAAAGCAGCAGTGCTCTCTACCTCCTTTCTTAAAGACCATCAGGCCATGAAAATATTTAAAAATAAAACATGTAGTTCAACACTGATTCCATTTTGAGCTGTTCTCATAATAGACCAGAAGAGCACATGGGATGGCCTGTTTTCTGTCATCCATTGTTTGACATCCATCTGTCTGCTATGACAGGTTTGTTATTGATATTCCAAGCTACTTGGAGGATTTATATGAAACATTACACACACATTTATCCTGAGGTACAGCATGTCCTAAATTAAAATGGTACTACTCCGACATCCAATATGGCCACCATGGTAGCCATATAAAAGATCTTGTTGCTGCTCCTCCTGAATGTATGGTCATGTCAACAGGGGATTTTCATTAAAAGACTCCTGGCTGGTTCTAAATGAAAATGCATCCGCTTGAACATGCAGTATGGCCAGGGACCCACAAAATTTGTGTGTATCAGGTAACAGGGAGAGGGGATAGATATAGGGTAGGAAGGTAGGTATTGACTTTATTTTTCCAGATTGTGTGTGTTCACGTCATATTTTCCAATTTAAACTTGATATGGTCTGCAAAGAAATTATTTCATGTTAGAAATGCTAGTAAATCCGAATTAAATATTTAAGAATACTTGTGCTTCACATGTCTGTTTGCTGATACTTTCAAAAGTTTAATATTTTGTTTGTAAACTATGGAAAGCTGCAAGTAATATCTGCTATACCCAGACTGATTTGCACATCAACTATTTCCTTTCCTATAAATGTTCTTTATTTCAAATGGTTTAGAGTCAAATCATTATGTTCTCATTCAAACACTCTCAACAATATCAGGAAATGATGCAAACTTTCTCATACATTCTCTACATGATGGCATTTTCCAAAGTAATTTGCATCACCCTTGCAGGGACAGCCATCTTGATCCTTGATCTCACTGAAAACATGCATGATTTCATTTGGGCCAATGCTTGCACATGGCTGGGTGTGATTAACTTCTATATTTACACATATGGGACAAAACAACTGATCTGTTTTTGCATGTATTGCTAGGAAATGAAATAAAAGCAGGTATTAAACAAAAATAAATAATCATTTATTACTGATATATGCTGCTCATGAAACTAAGAAATCAGTGCATAAGTACTGGTTAGGAATTGATCTTTGAATGTTTGGGTGGTGGCTGAGAGTTGTTTCTTTTGCCTTCAGATAGTTTATTTAATTCAGCTAATGTAACAAAATCAGTTCTTTTTTTTCAACGAACTTGAGCATGAATATTTTTTCAAATTATTTAGTGGATGGAAATCCTCCCCACCCCTCACCGGTAACTTATTGGTCTCTAATGCTTCTAATTCTCATCCAAAAATGTGATTGAATGACAACTTGTGTATTTTATAATTTTTAACCAAAGATTTTCAGAGACCAAAAATGAAATACAGTATCGCTGTCTACTTCTTTGCACAAATGTTAATGGTTATGGTTGAAATATGGGGTATGGTGTGTTCCAGTGTATTATTTTGTTCTATTTATAAACAGTTACAGGTTCAGGGTCATTAAAATATGCTGGGTCGAGTTACCAGAACCACACATTTTTTGTTTTGGCCCCAATCATGGTGGCCATCTTGAAAATCTATTTCTTCTGAATCGTTGGTCATGTAAGCATGTCTTGTTGATCCTAAATGAAAATGGTGCTATAACATGGCAAGATGGCTTATGTTCTGCTATGTTTTGTGTACATAGGCACAAAACATAAAATTAGTAAAATAGTATATAAAAACAAGATGAAAGTTAAAAAGAAATATTTGCAGATTGTTGGTTTGAACCAGGGTCATCTGCATGCAAGGAAGCCATATTTACCAGCAGAAGATGTAAGCATCTTTAAATATATAAATATTTCTTGATCATAACCTTATCAGTGTCAATCAATGGGCAGTGAGAAATGATTTATCATATTTCACTCAAGTGTATTATCAAGATTATTTCTCCCAGAAAAGGAAATTCTTCATGGGCTAGTGTAAAATGAGAAGTAATATTGCCATGGGGTTCTAACCAGAAGACATCGTATGCTGTCTAGTTGTTCCTAAATGAAAATTATGCCATTTGCATGCCTAATATGGCCATCTTGAACTTCCTATGATGTCCATTCATTCTTCAGATATCATCTCAGAAATCCAATATGGGATTGTTTTACTAAGTGTCATTCAGAATGAGCTGTTACTAAGTGACATAGACCGCTCCGTTGGCCTAGTGGTTAGAGCATCTGCCACAGATGCAGGAGGTCGGGTTCGAACCCCGGCAGAGTCATACCAAAGACTTACAAAAATGGTATTAACAGCTACCTCGCTTGGCGCTCAGCATTAAGAGGTTAGTGTTAGGACTGGTCGACCTGGTGTCAGGGTAATGTGACTGGGTGGGATATCATGCCACATGTCTGTGGCATTATGCCCCAGTGCTAGACATCACTATAAACTGTCACACTGCAGACATTGTAGTGATATGACTGAAAAATTGTTAAAGCTAGGTTAAAAATCTAAATCACACACACACACACACACTGACATATGATTCTGTTTTATTGTAAATGAAAACAGTGCCAATCTGACTTCCTACATGGCATTGTTCTTTCACCACAAGACTTCTTATGATGTCTAGTTGTTCCTATATAGTACTATATAGTACCAATCTGATAACCAGTATGGCCACCATGGCAGCCATCTTGAAAATCTTGTTATTGTTACTCCTCTAAAACAGAATGTCATATTATCATGGGGTTTCCACCAGAAAACTTCTTATGATATCTTATGAAAGTTGTGTCAGTCTGACTTTTGTTATGTCCACCACAGGAGCTAATTTGAAAATATAGTTATTGCTGAAGAATACCAGAGATGGTTTCATTGCTGAGCAGTTGAAATGACAAGATGCATTTTTCTTGAAATTTTTTTTTGTCAGTAGAGTATCAGTCCCTTCAAGGGAGTCTTTTAAGAGCTATCATTACACATTTTGTTTTGTTTGTGTGATTAGTGCATTGACACAAAACAATCTCCAGTATTTTGTCATATATGACCATCTGTAAGTTGACAATATAATTGATATGACTCATTTGTATCTACAAGGTTTACTAAACTTGGCATGTCAGGAAAAACAATGAAATTACAGTAAATAAAGAAGAATATGTTGATAAAGTTACAGGTTTAATCATCATAGTGACTGGATTAACTGCTTTGGATAGGCTTCAGCATTTTGGAAGTGGGGGGTTACTTTGATTTTAGTAGTCAATTTTTTTTATTTTATTGCATGATGGAAACTGATACATATAATCATTTGACAAAAATATCTTTGATGTAAATCATGGCAAACAATTTCTCAGCATCAAAGCCATTTTTATGATCATTTAAACTGAATATTAAAAGATTTTTATACAAGATTTTTGTCATCTTTTTTAATTGACTTTTATTATCTTTCAGCCAGAAGTTGACTCTTCTGAGTGCAAGCCCAAGTACAGAAGTTGTTTCAGCTGATTCTATTGAAACAGTGCTTCAAAGAATTGTAAAAGGTAGTCTAAAACAAAACATTTGTAACATGTACATCATATTTAATATTTAACTTGTTTGGATATAAATTTTCCATACCCAGGTTCTCCATTATGCCACAGTTAATATAAGAAGATGCATATTTTTTGTATGGATTCATTTAAAACACAGAATGGTAGTTCCAAGGATGTATGAAATTTGCATAAACACTTCATGTCTGTTATTTGACAAGAATCACCTGTTTGTATAATTAAAGAATATTAACCATTTCCAGTTTAATTTCATACAAATAAAATATGACAAATGTCAAAGTGGATGTTGGACATGGAACCCATTATGTAAAGTATGTCATACATCAGTCAGAAAATGAAACTTAAAGGCAAATTATTTAGCAATAAGTTTATGGTATTTTGTTTTCAGCATAACATATGATACATTTTATGTTGTGCTAGAAGTTGGCAACTTCAACATTTGTGATAATTTGTTTTAGTTTAGATAGTCATTTTTTCAGTAGGAAAGTTTGATATGGCTTTTTTTGTCAGCAGAATTAGATTGCAAAGCCACATCTGACTGTCAGCAGAATTAGATTACAAAGCCACTTCTGACTGCCAGCTGAATTAGATTGCAAAGCCACTTCTGACTGCCACTGTAATGCATTTTTGAGTTTGGTTGGATGACATGAGCTAGTCTATACTTTGAAGGAAGAAATGTGAATAAATTAATAATTTAGTGTTAATTCATTGAAGTATTGATTGAATTAGTTAAAACCATGTTTGCTTACTTTGGTTTCCACAAGATAACTTTACAGGGATTTATTGGCTTTGAATAAAATTTCATAGATATAGATGATGTCTTGATATAGTTGGATTATTAGGATTTTATATAATCTGGATAGAGGAGTTGTGGCCTCAGATTGGCTGATCTTGCAGCCTAACTCTACCAAGGATTGTTGGATTTCAGCCAGATTTGGCATGCATCTTTGTGTTGATAAGACCTTGAATGATTTTTATTCTCAGCATCCAGTGAAATTATTTTCAGAAGTTTGCCTGATTGATTGTTGAGACCTTACATGAATTGATTTCCAGTGTTCCATGATGTGATTTATGGGAGTTATGTCCTCTGATTATCTAAAGTATTGTTTTACCATGAATGGTTGGATTTTTTTGGCATGCAACCTTATATTGATGGGATCTTGAACGAGGTTGAATTACAAAGTTCAGTGACATCATTTCAAGAGTTCTGCTCCTGATATCCCTGTCCTTCTGACTTTTATTTCCATAGTTTAACTTTTGATTTCAAACTAATGCTAGCAAGTAGATTCATATAGATAACAACTTGAATGGGTTTGAATTCCAGTATTTCACTATGTTATTTACAGGAGTGATTACCTCGTCATTGTCCATCATCCTAACTTTGGTTTCTATAGCATTACTTTATACAGGATTGTTATATTTCACTTCAATTTGATAGGCAGGTTTATAGTAATGAGAAATTAATAGAGTTTGATTTCCATTGTACATTATTTACAGGAGATATCTTTACTGATTGTCTGTCGTCCTCATTTTGGCTTCTGCAGCATAAGTTGACCAAGGTTTGTAGGATTTCAACCAAACCTGACACGCAGCTTTATATTAATGAGACCCTAACTGAAATTGATTTTCCCTGTCCATCATTCCACAACTTCATTAACAGGAGTTATTGCCCCTGATTACCAATCCTCCAAACTTTAATCTCGTCAGAATAACTTTGCTAAAGGAACTTTGAATTTCAACCAGATTTGTCATAGACCTTACACATACATGTGTATACATGCATTTGTGCATGCATGTGTTTTGTGTCCTTACCACATTTAGATGGATTTCCAGCATTCAACATTATTAGGACTTATGGACCAAAATTCCCATTCTCCCAACTTAGGTTTCTCAACACAAATTTTTGTGTGAAAAGCTCTGCCAAGTGTATAGTAGTGTAGGTATGTTTGTGTTGTACCTATTGCCGATAGCTCTAATCTTATATAATTTTATTTTAGCTACAGGTCATGGATTTGCAGAATCACTGTTACCCAGTGGTCTTGAAGTCCAGCACTGTGTAGAAAATTGTGAGAAGGTATTTTGATTTCTCAGGATGTTTTCATCTTATGATTTGCCTGTGCTAGCAGATACATATATGTCACTTTTCTAATAGTTATGGCAGCATTAGTTGGCTTTATTGTTGTCAAATGTTAAGATTGTGTGTTCATGTTTGCACAATTCAAATAGAGGGATTATAGAAGACCAAAATGGTAATTTTACCAAATCTGCATTTGTTTAGATTTCCTTTGTAACCTGTTTGCATTCCTTTTTGTGTTCCAATTTTATTCCATTCACATTTTCATTTAATCTATCATCTCATCCTTTTTCATTCATGGTCACTGAAATGCATTGATATTTTGCATGTATTGTTTCCATCTATAATTTCCCTTTGTTTTTGTTCATCTGAAACAAAATGGAAATGCATTTACCAAACTTGGTTTTTCTGTTTTCAGTTGTTGAAAGGAGAGAACTTTAGCTTTGTTATCTTTTCTTATTAAAAGTGTGCTTTGTTAAAATAGCAGATGCTTAAATCCAAAAGACAGCATTGACTTTATGATAAATTAAAATATAACCACAATTCCAATAAATTTAAAATTAATATTGTAGAATATTTTTCAGCAAATATGTTTTGTATTTCATTTTGTTCACATGAAGAACATCCAGACACAACTACCAATGATAATGTCATAACATTAGTGGCAGTTGCTTTTTATGTCTGCCTCACCAAAAATAGTGCCAGGGCTTGTAAGAGTTGTCTGTCAGTTTAAAGAGTCTAATCCTGGATTATCATTCACAAGGGCTTTATGGAATTTGTGGAATTATAGCATTAGCTTCAAACTGATAAAATTCCTTGTTTCAGGGTCTGTACGTTGAAGTGTAGGTCACAGATTAGACAAACGTAAGAGTTTGTTGGAAGCTGTGTTAATGCATTTGGTTCCTTCTTTCATTCATTACATATGGCATGTAGAAAATTATATTTGGCCTTGCCTGAAAAAAATGGTAATAAAGGAGATGCTTTTAAGTGAATAAGTTTTTATATAAAAAAAGTTTCATGCGGCCAAAATATTCAAGTTTTTTTGCTTCAGAGTTCATTTCTTCTTTGTCTTAATCTTAAGTTGTAAACTCGGAAAAAAATCATTTGTTCAGATGACAGTCTTTTGTAATTCACCAATTCAACAGATGCTGTCAAATTAATCAGCCAATAAGTTGAATATTTTAAGGTCAATAAAACAGGTTTCTCATATTTTATTTCATATATTAATTGAAAAGTTAATAAGGATCTTAGCTGACACAAATGTTCACTTGATATGAAATATTTTTATGAAATAAGTTAAGTAATATTACATGTCGTGAGATGCTTGCATGGAGTGAAATATTGTATTATTCGATGAGTTTCAAAAACTTTACGTCAAATGAAGAAGAGTTGAAGATTCATATAATCAGCATTATTACCATTTGATGTAGTCATCTCAAATTCAAAAGTGCAAAGTTGGGTCAATGCAAGAATGTTAGTGTTGCAAACTTAAGTTTTCTCAGGTACCTTCTCTGACTAGTATCCCTATCTACAGCTCACTAAAGAAAAGCACAATATTGTTAAATATTTTATGAAACGATTCTTTTCTTTAAAATATTTTCAGTTTTTAAAGCAACCTTCTGCATCTGCATGCAAAACTACTTTATTCATTATCGTTCCAAATGAACAGTTTGGCTAATGTTAATCCCATGCCCTGAATTTGAATTTGAATGTGTCTTCATAATCTTGTATAGCTTTATCCAAATGCATGTTGGGATGCTATATTAGTTTCTTTTTGAGATATGATAAAGATAACTTATTCTGCTAAACATTCACTTAAGGAAGTATCCAAAGTTATCAAACAGTTTGAACAAACAAGTGCAAGCTAATTCATATGCTGAAAAATAGAAGTTTAAGAGGGTTCACTCTAATCAGTAAATGTCCAATTGACCTTGACTAAGATGTAATGGGATTAACACTAACCAGGATGTTCACTTGGAAATGTATACCATAGTGGAAGATTAGTTTAAAATTTCAAAATATTTGGAAGAAATAAATTGTGTTATCAATATCGTGTTTTTATTTTGTCAGATGCATAAGCTACATAAGTCCCCAAAAACTCTATAGATGGCTGCAATGTTACAGTTTGTAAAAAGTACTAGTTTTAAGGACTGCTATGGTGGCCTAGTGGTTAGAGCGTCCACCTCAGATGCGGGAGGTCATGGGTTTGATCCCCAGCCAAGTCATACCAAAGACTTATAAAAATGGTACTAACAGCTGCTTTGCTTGGCACTTGGCATTAAGAGGCTAGTGGTAGGACTGGTTGGCCTGGTGTCAGGATAATGTGACTGGCTGGGGCATCATGCTACATGTCTGTGGCATGATGCCCCAGTACTAGACATCAATATAAACTGTCACACTGCAGACATCGTAGTGATATGACTGAAATCTTTTTAAAGCTGTGTTAAAATTTCCAAATCACACACACACACACACAGAGTTTTAAGCTGGCTGCCTGAAGATTGTAAAGAGAAGATTATAATGAGAACATATTGAACATTAATTATTGTGCATTTCGTTGTGGTGTTTCTTTTTGGCATTGCTAAGTGTTGAACCACATGGTGGCTGATGATTTTTCATGATTATAACGGTTGTGGGAGTTTTGTCAAACATTTAAACTGTGATCAACCTAGAACTTCCTTTTACTGGTACCTAGTTTTAAGCATCATGCCTTTGCTAAAAGGAAAATGTTGACTTAATTTTTCTGCAGCCTTCAGAAGTTCTTACCAGACTTAAAGACAGCCTAGTTAGTGAGAAGCTTTCAACCACAGAATCTGCTAAAGCCTACCTTGAAATGCTCAAAACATTCCGCAATGCTGGCAAGAATACTATAGAAGAGGTGCTGACTTCCAGGTCTAGCCAATACATAGTGTAAGTAGTAGAATAAAACAAATGTGGGACCTGTATCAAACTTGACTTGCTTTCATTTTAAACCTTTTATTTTACTAATAATTATCAAAGTCGGAATTATTTACATATATTACATATATGTATTGTTTGGGGAGGGGTATATATTTTCCATAGCAGGTTGTTGCATAAGTTTGTAGTTAACCTGGATGTAAGGCTATGTGAGTCTGTGGTATGACCATGCATCCATTGTGTAACATCTGTCATCTGTCCATCAACAATTCCAAGAAGAAACTGGACCAGTTTTAATCAAATTTTGGCAGAGAGCATCCTGGCATGAAGGTCTTCAAATGTGTAAAAACGATGCCAATTTACCATCAAACTGCTGTTACTAAAAGTAGATAAACTTTTAAACAAGTTCTTCTTAAAACCACTTAACAGAATTTGACCAAATTTGACAGAAAGCATCCAGGCATGCAGTGCTTTCAGTTTATACAAATGATGCTGATTGACCTTAAAATGACTTCTTCTGAAACACCAATCAATAAAATTTGACCAAATTGGGCTTTATGTTTTCGGTTGTTTTTTTTTTTTTTTAAAGATGATGCCAGTCTGACACATAATGTGGCTGCCATGGTAAAGGAGACAAAAATGCTTTAATCAACCTCAAAAACAGAATTTGACTAAATTTAACAGAAAGCATCAAGTTTGTACAAATTGTGCCAATATACCATCAAATATGGTTACTGTTACTAAAAATATAGAAACTTTTTACTAACTTTTCAAAATTTGCTGCACTGAATTTACAGAAAGTCTTCTAGCATGAATGGCTTTCATTTGTATGCAAATGATTCTGATCTGCTATGAAATCTGTTCATTGTTACTAAACAGCAAACCTTTAAATGGGATGCAGAACATAATTTGACAGACTGGCATAAGGTTCTTTTGGTACTGGACAATGATGTTGATGTGCCATCAGATATGATGTAGAGAAGCCTTCAGGCAAATTTTTTAATTGGAGCAATGTATTGCCTGTTATTATTACTTTGCAGTCACTTTACTGGTGCTAGTCCCCAGTCTAAGGTGAATTCCCTCCTCCAATTATTAATTGGAGGGCTTAGAATAAAAATAAACAATCCCAGTCCACTGTTTTATTCAGTTCCATTATTGTGAATATTGTCCTCCTTTCCCTTGGACTTTGCGCAGTATAACCCAAGTCTTTGGGCACTCAAGTATTTTGTTAATTCAGTTGTCTTTTGTGGCAATTTCTCCATACTGTATCTATTTCTGTGTTACGATTGGTCATTTCTCCCCAGTCCTTGCTTTTCTATCCTAAATTTATTGATTCCATTTGTCATTTTGTTGATTTTTGTGCACATGCTCGTTAAGGGCTGTTCCATTTAAACATACTGTATTTGCTGGCCTACAAGTCGATGCAGAGTATAAGTCGAAACAGCAAATTTGGCAAATTTTCCATCCTTCATCCTTATATAAGTCAGTGCAGAGTATAAGATGAGGCCAGATCAACACCTCCGATTGTGTTTTTCACTTTGTTCCACACAACATTGTGAATTTTATCCTACCTGTAACTCAGTAACCTTTCTAGTCAGGATCATTAAATGTAACTAAAAGCACCTAATTTGTTTCACAAGAAGTATTTTAAACTTATTGTGCACTTTTAGCTACATATAGTGATGCTGACCTGAAAATTGATTGAGTTACAGATAGGATAAAACTCGCAATGCTGTGTGCAAATAAATTATAATAACTTCTAGTTTCAGAAATATTAAAAGTATCACTGTATGCTATTTCAGATTACCAGCAATAGGGAAATTGCATCATTAATAATAAAATGCATTTTGAGAGGTGGGGCAGGTTGGGGGGAGGGGAAGAGAGATACAGAGAGAACAGTGCATACATATGCCATTGCATTTTTCTTTTTGCACCTCGTGATCAAAATAAAATATGGTCCAATATATGAGAGAGAGAGAGAGAGAGAGAGTTAAGCTTGTTTTGGATTTTTTTGTTCCTTTTTTTTAAAATTATTGCCCTCGTTCTGCTTAAGCTTTTGTCAAAGAGAGAAAACACTATTGAATGAAACAGTAAATGTAAACTATGAAAATACATACCATACTCCTTCAGGGTTTAAATATTCACAGTAGTTATATCCATATAGTCTCCATTAGTTCAAAATAATCATTCTTGGGATTTAACCTATTGGAGGCAATATGGCTATAACTGTCGGCAAGTTAAAAATGTTACTGGCTCAGAAATTTACAATAGTAACCACCTGGCATTTCCTTTAACTATGGTATGGTATTCATAATACCCATGGGTAGCCTCATTTCCCTATTGATAGCCTCACTAATGTGATCTGGTATGCAGAATCTTGATCTCAAACAGGTGTTATCTTGGAATGACTGTTTAATAGCATGTTTAATTAGCATGTAAATACCACTACAAAACCATGTGATTCTTTTAATAATGGAGTGGAAACAAAAATTAAAAGGAATTGCCTAACTAGTGGTATTAATTGATAATGGAGTATGGTACTGCACTGTACACAAGTAAAATCAGTCATCAGGTAAGTGTACATCAGGTACAGATTTATAATCGTGAAGACATCTCTGTCTGTCTGTCTAACTCTTTCTCTCTCAGTGGGGCATCAGATTATTTGATCATTAGGTGCAAGAAGAAAATTTTGATGGAATTTGTCTTTGTCATGGTTAATCATCTTCTAACTTGTAAATTCTAACGTACATATATATAATTAAATTTAAACAACGTATATTACAAATGCACATTACTGTGCATGCTGCTTTTGCGCAATTACATCTGATCTGTGTTAATTTTTTATACTGATAAAATGTAATTGTTTAAAATACTCAGTGTGGGATCCTATATTTGTTCATACACGATAATCTTCCCCAAAATGAAATATATTTTACACATTATTTTTCATACTCTTGGAGAACTATTTTCCATACAAAAAATATAAAGCAATTCGGATGACATAATCCATATATAAGTCTATTAGGAGTATAAGACAAAGCTAAGATTTTCTGGTAAAAAAATATCGTCTTATAGGCTGGCAAATATGGCACATGGTACCCAGGGAAGGCAGTTTTGTAAAAATATATGCCAGTGTAGTTCAATTTCACAGAGTTGATATTAAAATGATAAGAAAATTCTAAATTGCATCTATGGGTGAGTACCCCACTTTAAAAGTGATTTCCCTGGGTCCCATGTATATTTTAATGGAACAGCCCTTAATGGTATTTCCATAATTGTATCCCCTCTGTTGTTCCAGTGTTAGGATAGATACTACCCTCTACAATTTTTCTCTGGTCCTTATTTCTTTTTATTACATCTTTGAGCCTTTCAGCTATACCACAAGAAGTTAGCCAATGCAGTCATAGAAAGGCTTCTTGGTATGTACTAAGTGAACCCACATGGATTGATGTCCTTTCTGTGCCTTGTGGTCAGATGAATTATGAGATCTAACAGAGACTCGTACATTTACAGAGTCAGGAAAAAGGGATCCACTACATCCTTGTTATTGGACTCCCTCCATTCCTCTAGGGTTCCATGGCATTTTTCATTGAGAGGAAGTCATCAGCATGCCAATCCCTGGAGGGAATTGCAGCACTTCTTGGTGTAATGAAGTTGCCAGAACATTGGTCCAAGGAGGGATAAGGATCACTTTCTGGTTTAAGAAGGTCTCCTTCTCATTGCTTCTGGGAGGGATTGGTGGCATTTTCCAGTGTAATGAAATTGCTAGAATATTGAATCAATAAGGAATTATTGGCACTATCTGGTTCAAAAAAGTCACCAGCTCACCAGTTCCATGAGGCGTCATTGGCAGTTCCAGGTGTAAACAAATTGCAAGCATGCTGATCCTGGGAGGGACCAGAGGCACTTTCTAGTTCAAGAAAGGGAATGATGAAAGGTGCTTTCCTGAATGAGGATGTTTCCAAGACCCCTGAGCCAGTCTTTCCTGGCATAAGAAAATCATAGTCTTCTACCTACTCATAAGTCAAGTCAAGTATCTTGTTTAGGAACTTGTCCAGATGATAATTGTTGCCTGACTGGTCTTTGATTGGAGATGAATTGTCAAGCAGTGACTGGGCATTGGTCACAGGGCAGTGTTACTGACCTCCAGTCACTGGGCAGTAATTCTAAGTTCCAGGCAATTGGTACCAGGCATTATTTACTGTAACTGGTCACCTGGCTGGGTGCTGGGGCCTGTTCATCTGACATACATTGCATGTCACCAGACTTAGTCTATTGGTCACTGCACATAGTTTTGACCAGGAACAGGGAGCAACATGCCCCCTCTAGGGAAAGACACACTCTCCTTTCATGTTTCCATTCAATCCCTGTGGTGAATATGGAGTGTTATACTTTCCATTGGCACCATGGATTAATTTTTGTATTGCTCCATTGGTTGGCAGACAGGGCAGGCAGTAGACCCTCATGATTCTCTCCTGTAACTTCACAGGAGATGGGGTGGGTGGGGCTGCCACTCATCCCCTGCATCAAAAGATGGGATTGCTTCCTTGTTCAAGTAGAGGAATGAACAGCAGAGACAGAATTTTGAAATATCAGTTCTGGTGGAGTTTAATAAGTTTAAGGAGCTCCCAGTTGTGGCACCTTGTTCTCCACATTGAGTGTCCACATCTCTGTCAGAAGCCTTCTATGCCTTTGGACACTAGGATCCTTTTCAGTTCAAAATGCTTTCATGGACTCCAAAAAAATCTTATATTTGCTGCGTCCACTCAGCTATTGTAAATAACATAGCACAGGAGTCAGCACAAGATAGGACACAGCTAAAGGCTTTTTGGTTCCCTCTTCCACCTTGCTGCTCCATGTTTTAGCAGTTAGCTACATGGTATATTTATCTTCTTTGGCCATTCAAGTTCCCATTTTGGGATACTGAGGGGATATGTACCTTAATCCCTGTAAAGTCACATGAATCTATGAAACCTAAGACTCAGAACTCTGTTACCACAGATTTGTCTACCAGTCTTTTTTGTGGTAGCTTTCTTCAACCTTCTAAGCAAGGAGTCTCTTTGCAACGACAGTCTTGCAGGACTTTAAGACACTCAATTTCTATGTTGATAGCATTTTTGGCATAGATTCTTCACCTCTATAGAGGTGCTACCTTTGAATCTGTGATTGTTTTGCTGGATCACAGCAATGAGCTTCTGAGGGTTTCTTTGCTGGATATGGAGTCATTACTCGGTGGCTTAATCAGGCCTTACAGTAGTCTTCTTAGACAACACTGATCAACAACACTAGGTGTTGGCTGCAGTTTCATGGCCTAGCTAAGTTGACTAAGACATGTCCCCAGTTATGTCTATGGGTTCCCTGTCTGAATGTTTAACCAGGTCCAAGTTAAACAGCTAGCCTCCCTAAAACTCCTGCTCGCCCTTCATTTCTTAAGCAGAATGGCTGGTATACTCCAGCCTCCATAATTAGAGAGACATTTGGCCCTTGGGACTTGATCTATCACATTCCAAGTTGTTTCTTCCTGATATCACAGTAGGTGTCAGACTAAGCTGCTTTGCAGAGGCCTGGTCTGAGCTAACAGGTGATGCATGGGTCTGTTCCACAATATGAGAGGGGGTTACTGGTTTTGCTTTTGGAACTCTTCACCTCCATAAAGGACCCCCATTTGACTTCACAAGACCAGTCTGAAAGCCCAAAGGGAAATGGTATACACCAATCTAAAGAAGGTGGCAGTAGAGAGGATGATAAATACTAAAATCACAGAATTCTGATCCTAGATTTTCCTAGTTTCAAGAAAAAAGGGAAATTTCACCTCATCTTTGATCTGCCCGCATTGAACAAATTTTTTGGAAAGAGCATTTCAAGATGGAGATTTCAGCCTCAGTCAGTCACACCATAAGGTCGAATGACTGGACAGTCTCCATAGACCTCTATGATGCTTGCACCAACACATCCCCATCTTCCTATCCCAGAGGAAATTCCTGCAGTTCTGTCTGAGAAAGGTGGACTCATCCCTTCAGCCTAGCATCCTTGCTAGAACCTTTACCAGGATGATGGGAGTAATAGTTGCAGGCATAAGAGTGTTAGTGGTGCCCACTATACTGTATTTCATTGACATTGTTATTGGACATGCCTTACCAAGACACCTGTCACTTTAGGGGAAGACAGTTAATATCTGGGGTTAATCAGAATTTGACTTATGTTGGGATGAATTTCCTTACAAATCAAGGGTCAATTAATGTGCATTCCAACATAATCACACATATACTGTCATGACAAGAATGTTCTGGAAGACTTCATTTGCTGTTTGTTTTCACCTCACTCTACTATGGACCCTGAATGTGTCAGTGTTTATAGATATTCAGCAGCCACCATTTCTAGGTGGCATTATTCTGTCAAAGGACCTTATTAAACTGACACTGAGAGAGATCTTTCCTTCAAAAGAATCAAAGCCCATGAGATTATGGCTGTTGTTGCATCTTGAGTGTTTCATAATTATTAGTACCTGCACACACTCATAAAAACTGCCACTGGCAATCTCGCTCCACTCTCTTCCTTCTACTTTCTTTCAGTGTCACACCAGATCAAACGCATCTATGCAGTTAGGCAGGATTGTGTCTGCCTAGTAAGTTGTCAGAATGCTATCCTCTAGTCTACATTAGGGCATCTTACTGGAAACACGGTATATTCAAGGCCATTTCGCATTTCCATGTGCTGGAAAAGTCAGCAAAATAATATCGGGTAATGTATTACTGCTAGGAAACTGTTTGGGGTTGGTGGGGAGGGTAAAACTAATTTGAATTATCTAATATGTACATATTATTATTGCCAGTTCCCTCCTTCTTTCCCACTCAGATGTCCTTTCTGTCTTGTCCTCACTCAAAGAATTATGATATATTGAAGGATGGAAGTGACAATGGCATCAGACTGGATCCATGTTTATTTAAGTTTTGAGGCCATCAGTTAATAATTGGGGGTGGGGAGTCACATTGGATTAGGGACTTGCACTAGGAAGAAGGGATAGCAGAGTAATAACAACAGATAAGTATTACATAATTAAAATATGTTTTACCTCCCAAAACTGCATTTGCATGACATATGTAGTCAATAGCATGAAAAAATATCTACAGAATGACCCAGATTTGTTTGCATTTGGCTAGGATGATGTCAGTGAGTTAAGTGGTATCAGGATGATGTCAGTGAGTTAAGAGGTATCAGGATGATGTCAGTGTGTGAAGTGGTCTTAGGCCCACTTAGGCCTCATGCTTTTAAAATAAGATGAGAAGGAAATTGTGATTGTTTACAAAGTAGAACATTTTGCTTCATTGCTGTTTGATTATGGTGATAAAGCTTGTCTCATTTTACATGTTTAGGCTCGAATAAACAGTAAGAAAAGAAAGAGTGAAAACAAGCTTTTAAAAATTTAAATATTTTATTTCCCTAGAAAAACTCTGTAAAAATAAAGAGAAATAAAAAAGAACTTACGGTTTTAAGAATCAAATCCAAAAATAATCCAAGAATAATGCATGAATTAAATTTTAAAAGTCCTAATAATGAAATGTTCTAATGAATTCAAGTTCGAGTCCCAACGAAGAATCCAAGATGGAAGACGATGATGTATACTGTAGCTATTATTGTGCTGTTGTGTCTACAGTTCTGTGTTATTCATAAACAATAATCTTGTGTTTGAATGAATGAAATGTCTTTGTCCAAGAATTTTGTATAAGCACTCAGATTTTTCCAGGAAAAAGAATTATCCTTTAGTATCCAAATAATTTGAATAAACATTAAAATGTAATTCCCAAACTGGTCACAAACAAATGAACACCTTGACATCAAGTGTTTTAACTCCAAACTGATGAAATATCTCTATAAACAAAGATTATACAATAACTTGAAGTGCAAAACAGATTCCTGGATGAGGGTCAACTTTCCAGAATCTTCAAGAAGTATTTACGCCTAAAAGCACGTAGTCCCAGTGTGACCTTGAAGAAAACAATCATTTTACTCTAAGAATAAGATAAAAGTTGTTTACTTGTCTCAATGATTTCTGATATCAAGGTCAGGAACTAGGTCAGCTTTAGGTTTTTACAACTGAAGAGTCAAGGTCAAACTATTTTCGGAAAAATTATCAAGTTCCTAGTCAACAAAACTACATTACATTGACATGTAAAGAAAATAAAAAAATTTAAAACTTACAAACAATTAAATTAAATCAAAAATAGTTTAAGTCCAATATATGTAACATTTGTCATGGGCTTTGTGTTAATAACACACTGGTCAAATGCATTGTTGTAAAGTTTTAGTGTTAAGATGATACAGCAAATTGAACCTACTTTTGTCCAAACTTAGGCCAATATATAGCATTTACCTGTAATCTGCTGCATATGAATAGATTTATAGTTGGAGGAGATTAATTTGATGGATATTGAACCACAGATGTGCAAAACAATATCATCCTGTACAAGATAATATACAGATTTGATGCACTGTAATGTAAATATTCAGCCCACTTGTTTTCAGATCTGCACATGCTGCATATCGGTTCCGTTGATTTCATTATGAGTACATCCAGAGTTAATAGATCTTCACCCATACTTTGAGACAAATGCACTTGTATTGTCTGAAGGAATAAAACAGTGTATCTTCTATAAGTACTAGATATTCCTGTAATGTACTTTTAAATGTGTTATGAAGAGAAACTACATAACTTTATCTGTCCTGTTTAAAGTTGATATGTTTTCCAGCCCAATTTTTACATGAACATTCTTTAAGATATGTAACTGTTCCTTTAATTACATAGTGACATTGTGAATGTAATTTCCTATGAAACATTCTCAACAGAAAGAAGTTGAGAAAGTACTTATCAAAAGTTATGTTTTCTTTCAAGGTTGAACTAGATGCTGTTGAGGTATACTGATAACTATCTCATTTTTAATAGCGCTGTTGGTTGTTTTGTGCTCGCTTGTTGTGTTGTATAGCCTTCCTTCATTATAATGTGGTAATTGGGGTCTGCATTTGCTGACTGTGTCATGTTTGGAATCATTCTTTTTTAGAACAGTGTTATTTACTGAAGTTTGGTATTGCAGGAATGATCAAAATTTGCCAAATAATAGAATTTTAGAAAGGAAATAAATATATAACATTAACTTCATGTTGTTTTCTTTCAACCCATTTTGTCATACACTGGTTTAGTTTTTGTTCATGGAGTCTACAGTGGTACCACATTATATTCAAAATTTCATTATAATGAGGGAAAGCTGTACTAATTAAAACACTTTAAATCTTTTGTTGTTATCTTTCTCAGTTTTTCACATGAAATTATTATAAGATTGGAAAATAGATACATTTTAACTGGTCACCAAGAGCCTGATAAATCAGAAGTCACAAGAAAACTCTAAATTTGGACTAGGAAAGAAAAGTATGATGAAAATTTTAATGTATTTTGTTTTATATTCAAAGATTTTTACCATAGCACAATCTAATATGACTGTTAATTAAAATGAATATTGCACTTTATATCACTCCTTTAAAGTAAAGTATCGCAAAATTTACAAACTGTAATAGGTACTTTTTATATCCTGGTATGATATACTAATTTATTCATGTGTAGTCTTTCTGCAAACAATTGACTTCAAAAATTTAATGCATCCATTGCTAATGGGGACCTTAATCGGTAACAGACATGTACACAATTAGGTCCTTTTTTTCACAGCTATTTTATGAACATTTACAGCACTGAAATAATCAGATTACCTGATATTTCTTTGATCTTTAAAGAACTAAGAAATATATGTGGGACTGACTTCCTCCCTGTTTGCTGGTGCATTCTCAGTCTTTCCTGTCCCTGATATAGCCAAAAATAGCCTGAGGGAAAATATAAATTGGTTGCGTTGCAGGCATTCAAAAAGCTAATAGCTTTGGAGACATTCTTTTCAAAAGTTCATTTTATTTCTAATTTTCAGCTTCAGAGACTACTGTATATACTCACTTATAAGTAGATCCCACAATGCACCAGCAGCTCAGAGTCTATGTTTGTTCTACTAATAACTCTTAGCAAACTGCGTAGACCCAGCTGTTGTGGCACATTATGCAATCATATCTGTCCAGTTATCAGCTGGACTTAAGTGAGGATATATGGTATTTTCTTTGTGTTGATATATGCTTTATATCTTTTATGGCCTCTTTACAAAAGCTTAATATTTAATATGAAATTATCTTGGTGGTGGTTCTTCGTTGGAAATTTTGTTATTTGCTTTTCAATTTTGGATTTGATATTTTGTGTTGATTTTGTGCTAGCTTTTTTTAGCACATTAATTGTGAGGTCATGTGCTGTATTATGTAATTGTTTGTACATCACAGGTACAGTTTTGGGTGATTTTATTGGCCAGGGAAGAAGAGAAAAGAGATCATCTCATGTATCATACTGGCTAATATTTCATGAACATATGATCTGTATTAATCACTGAATTTTTTTGTAACTTTTTTCTTTAGAGATTTAATATTTGCCTGTCACATTTGAATATGTATATCTTAACCTGATCATAAAATGTAGCAAGAAATAATGGCTCAGGAAATTTAAAGAAAATCATGTTTTCATTAGTTGAAAATCTGACCTTTGTTTCATTGAATAAAAGTACTGATAAGCAAAATTCATAATACATTTTGAAAAAATTAATTCCTTGATTTATCAGCCAAAGAATATTTCATTGCAGAACAACTGCAGTATGAATGCATACTCTCAAAGATTTCTACACAGTGTATCCTTGGATGGAAAGATAACATTTTATACCTAAATGTTTATGAAATTTCTCTGAATTGTAAAGATTTTTAATTTTTTTATTTTTAATATTTGATTGGTTTTAAGATCACTGATGGTTGTTGATTCACTTTATTTTTATAATTTTCTTCTTAAAAGAGAGGTTAGGTTAGAATGATTTAGCTGTACATACAAATAACTGCATGCACCATATTTATCCAGTAATTACCGTAATCACTATACAAATGTAGGAGACTATAAAGGTACAATATTTTTTAATATTGTTTTATAATTTCTTTATCTTTGATACTTTAAACCTTTATTTTAGAACTTTGCCAGTTTCTTCAGTTATGTGTAAGCTGACAAATTTGGAATATCTAAAAAAATCTCTCAGATTAAATTTATCTGCATAATAAATTGCACATTTTATTCTTCTAATTACATCTCATCTAAGTCAGATATATTTTCATACATCTGAACAGAAGTCATCTTGTTTGAGTTCTTTGGTGTATGTTTTTCTTTTTCAACTGAAAAATATTTAAATTTTGTCTCATAATTATTCTATATTTTATGAAAACAAATTTTTATAATTGTCCTATTGCTAAGCAAGAAATTTCTATTCTTCCTATTTTATGCACCAAATGTAAGTACAATTCATGTTGTCTATTCTTCTTCCAAACTTCAGCTTTCCCAACTATCATTCTTATCTCTCCTGGCCGCAGTCCAGAAGAGTTTATGGGATAGCCAGTTGTGCATTGTCTTTTGTTTGTTGCCGATCATCAATCACCCCTCTGCCCAATAGCACAAGTTTGTTATTGCTACGACCCTGAATGGACAAAGATGAGGTTTTCACATAAAGACTTATTATGTTGTGTAGTTGAGAATGATGTTGATCTGACACCAAAATATGGCCTTGAAAATTATGTTATTCAAAGTTATATTGAGATGGGTTTGTTATGGACAGCGTTCTTTTGCATGCCAGGGCCCAGCAACATGGAATGAATTGCCCACTGAACTTAGACACAAAGACACAGTGATCACATTCAAGAGTGCTCTCAAAACTCACTTATTTCAACTGCAAGAACAAACTTAAAGACCTAATAATGTTTCCTACCTTAAATATTCTCAGTATGTTTTTTTTTATGTTTTCTAATTTCATGGTGTTTGTGTTTGTAATCATATCATTATATATGTTTTTTATCTTATAGGTGTTGTCTAATGTTGTAAAGCGCTTATAGCTTCTAAAGATTAGGCGCTATACAAAGTCCTCATTATTATTATTATTATTATTAAGTCTTGCTGGTCATAAATGAGAATGAATTTGGTCTGACACCAAAAAGGTTACCATGGTGACCATCTTGAAAATGTTGGTGTTAATGCTTCTTCTGAATTTGTTGGTCATATCAACATGGAGTTTTCACCAAAATGTTTATTATGATCGAGTGATGATTCCAGTAATACAGTTGTGAGGCCACTATTCCTAGAACTGGGCAATGTCTGACCTTCCATCTCTCATTATGCTGCAATTTATTTTGAGATGACAGTTATAAAGAAGAAACAGCCTTATCCACTTATTTTGTTATAAAGAAGAAACAGCCTTATCCTCTTATTTTGGATGTCTGGGAATTTTTTTGGACCATTAGAGCATCTTTCCATTCAAGTTGATTGGATATTAGGAATGGCTTAATGTTAATTTAAAAGAATTATTCATAATCAATGTGTCCTACTTTTATTGCACTGAATTCAGCTGTGTTATATTGCACACAAATCAAATTATTTATTATTTTTCATGGTAGTCTTGACTTTAATGACAATGCCTGGGATACATGAATAACAAAACAAAAAAATTAATTAATTATTCTGTCTATTTATAATTGGATGTTTGCTAATATTTCAGGGCTCAGCTAATTGATGTTGCAGCAGGTGCACAGACCCGTGGATCTCATGATGCTGTCATGGGACTTGTCAATTTTGAAGATGAGAAATACATAACATATCCACAAAGGTTCCTTCTGGCAGCTGCTTATGCCACACATCCAGAGGAATTCCTAGTTAAGGATCTGGTGGTGAGCTTGTCAAACAATTAAACACAAAATTGTGGTCCTCTTTATAGAGAAATAAATCATGTTCTGTGTCCTTGGACAAAGTTTGCTATGAAATTTAGACTTTGATTATCTTTGAAGGCAGATTTGAAGAAAATAAGAAATTCCTTGCACTAGAGTCTTTGACTTTTAAAGAACCTCCATAAAATTTTTTTAGGGATTAACAATTGTTTTTCAGACTAGATATATTCTAATTTCCATCTATATTATTAAGAAATATTGTGTGTTGGTGAGAAAGTTTACAACATACAAGGGACAAATAAAGGTACAGTAAAATAATTTGCAATTTTAGTTGACACTAGTATTTTTACAAGTAATGTTCTGACAAAGATGGTCTCAGAAATACTTTGTATCAAGAATATGTTGTTTACCTCAAGAAATGAAGATCTTTTATCAAAAGTGATTAAACATCAAATTTCTGAGCCAGTTTTGATTAATGTGTTACACAAACTAACACAAAAGTCACCAGTATTCTGGTGACCTAGTAATTAGAGCATCTGCATTGGATGCAGGAGGTCGTGGGTTCGATCCCCAGCCGAGTCATACCAAAGACTTACAAAGATGGTACTAACAACTGCCTTGCTTGGTGCTCAGCATCAAGAGTTAGTGTTAGGATTGGTCGGCCTGGTGTCAGGATAATGTGACTGGGTGGGACATCATGCTACATGTCTGCGGCATGATGCCCCAGTGCTAGACATCACTATAAACTGCCACATTGCAGACATCATAGCGATATGACTGAAAAATTGTTAAAGCTACGTTAAAAATCTAAATCACATCACACACACACGTCACCAGTATTAGCATCTGTTAAATAAAATGTCATAAGTCATTAGTGTTAGCATCATTTACACCATCACAAATGTCATCAGTATTGGCATCAATTACATAAGTTGTCACTAAGGTCATCATTTTTTGCATTTATTACATTGTCTAAGAAGTCATCAATATTGGCATCTACAACATAAATTATAATAGAAGTCATCCTCTTTTACACAAATTGTGTCAGAAATCATCGGTATTGGCATCAGTTACATAAATTGTGACAGAAGTTATCAATATTAGCAAATGCTAAATGCTCAGTCTTCATGTTCATTAATGACTTGCATGGTTTATATAAATGAAACTGACTTTTTCATGGGGAGAATTAATATAATTGTTACCAGTATATATATATATATATATATATATATATATATATATATATATATATATATATATATATATATATATATTTGAATGATACAAATATTTAATTATATATTTCATAGTGAGATAATGAAATATATCTGTGAGAGAAAAATGACATAGTTAAACTTTTATCACCCCAGTGGCAATATCTATTTTGTGACCAGTTTCTTTTTCCATCTGTCCTTATGTGTATTACTCAGAAACTGTATTTCTATATTTAGGCCTATTTTATGTTTCTTTTGCTCCTTTTCTTTCTCTCTCCTTTCCTCTTGCTGTCACTCTACATCAGGATTTACAGGTCTTAAAATGTATGAACTGCAGACCCTCTTTTGTACATTTATTGAATCAATGCAGTGCCATTAACAAATTTCTATAAATGAACTGCACTCCCTCTTTTGTACATTTATTGAATCAATGCAGTGCCATTAAAAAATTTCTATAAATGAACTGCAGACCCTCTTTTGTACATTTATTCAATCAATGCAGTGCCATTAAAAAATTTCTATAAATGAACTGCAGACCCTCTTTTGTACATTTATTGAATCAATGCAGTGCCATTAACAAATTTCTATAAATGAACTGCAGACCCTCTTTTGTACATTTATTCAATCAATGCAGTGCCATTAACAAATTTCTATAAATGAACTGCAGACCCTCTTTTGTACATTTATTCAATCAATGCAGTGCCATTAACAAATTTCTATAAATTAACTGCAGATCTTCTTTTGTACATTTATTCAATCAATGCAGTGCCATTAACAAATTTCTATAAATGAACTGCAGACCCTCTTTTGTACATTTATTCAATCAGTGCAGTGCCATTAACAAATTTCTATAAATGAACTCCATCAAAAAGCAAAAGGAGACATAAAGTATTAATGTTTTTATAATTAGTTTTCTATGTGAATCATGGAAACCATCGGTGACTGAGCTTACATGATCTGTTGCTGTGTATCAAACATAAGATACAGTACTGTATACCTGTAATTTTCTATGACAAATGGTGCACATGTTGTCAAGAAAAACTCGTGATTAAATATAGAAATACAATTTTATATGTTGTAGTGTCTGCTTGCATCACAAACGGAAAACAACGGATAATACTATTGTTGAATAATGTTGACGGCAAACCAAAATTATGTGACAATCAAAAATTGGATACAGCATCAGCTACTGAATTAGACTGCAAGCTTGCCATGGCCACACAAAAATTTATGTCTGAATGTAGAAATAAACAAAATGAAGAATGAAAATCCTTACAAGTAAACTCACAATTATTAAAAAATTTTTTTTAAAGATGTTGAGCTCTGAAGTCTGTCAGAAAGAACCACTCAGTTTAGTTAACCATCTTTAACAGTATCAATCCGAGTATGAAATATGTGCCAAAAAAATAATGTTTTCATTTTCATATGAATACATTCATTATTTTGACAATGTACACAATTTGAAGGATGATATTTACAAGCTAAATTTGCAAAACATCACTGTACCAAAGTTATTGTACAATTTAGGAACATGATTTTATTGATGTAGTAATGGAGTTGTTAATTTACATTGGCACAGAATGGAGAAAACTTGTTCAAATTGGTGGCTTTTGCCTTTTAAAAATTATAAATAGAAAGGAAATCTACATTTTTTTAGTTGATATCCTCTGTTTATTTGTATATTTTGGTATTCATGACTCAGAGACCTGATGAAGGCTGTAAAGTTGCTATTGAATTCCTATACATTTTTATTGATTCCAATATTTTGTTCAGAATAGTTTTACACGTGGGTTACATTCTGATGCATGTGTGTAATTTGAGATTCACATAAATTATGAAAATTTTCTTCATAGAAATTCAGTATGTTACAAATTAAGGGATGCTTCTGCAAGTAGATTTAAAAAAATAATAAAAGTTATCATATAAAGCATAGGAAAAAAACATAAAATATAGGAGACATAAAATAAAAATATGAAATTTGAATTTTAATCAATAGAACATATGTACATATAATTAAAAAAAACAAAGCTGCATCGAACAGTAGTGTTGATACCTTCATCGAAACTGTAGAGACAACAACAGGAGATTGGCTAGGGCGTGCTGGCATGCCACTTCAAGTGGAAGGTTCATCTGGAGATGATACTCGGAAGAAAGAATCCACCATTGTCTGAGTCTTACATTCTCTTTTTCTCGTAAAATGTCTTCATAACAAGCAACTGCAGCCATAACTTTGCATTGAATAAGTGAACTTCAGTTCATATCTGGATCATTATCCTCCATTAAAGTGCAAGCAGTAGTGACATGACTTACAATGTCAGACAAAACTTTCAATGTCAAAGTCCGAGCATGTTGCTGCTCACAAGCCTCTTGCTGCCTTGCAAATGCTTTTTGTTCTTCATCAAAACATTCTTGTTCCAAAATTTGACAGGTCTTCATTTGTCAACTCCTAAGCATCAGATTCCAAAAGCTGCTCGATGTCAATCTCTTGAAATGTCTCATCTGCTGGTCCGACTTTGTTTGCAGCCTTTTCACTGGCCATATTTGCTAAGGTGATGGTGTCTTCAATATCTAAGCCATCATAGTTTTTTCCAAACACTATTCGGGGGCCCCGAGTGGCCGAGTGGTCTAAAGCGCTCACCGTTCCGGATCACTGCCATCTCACCTCTGTCTGCGTATGTTCGAGTCCAAGGCTCGGATAGCGTGGGTACGTGGGAAAGCCTGCCAGTAGCTTCTCGTGGGTCGGTGGTTCTTTCCTGGGTTTTCCAGGGTTCTTCCTCCACCAGTTATACTGGCCGCCATATATGGCCTATCTTGTGCTGAAAAATGGCGTTAAACCCTACAACAACAACAAAAAAATCCAAACACTATTCATGCAGTGTGGTGAAACCTCCTGTCATGACATTTTAACAAATGGCAAGGCATCCTTAATGTTAAATGCATTCCAGTAATCTTTTTGATGTTTTGCTTCACCAAATCATTTAAAACTGACTGCAGATAATATGACTTGAAAGCCTTGATGATACCCTGATCTTTTGATTGCAAAACTATGACAGGTGCAGCTGCCTTTAGTGGCCTTGCTCCAACTATACTATGTCCTGTGGCTTTACAATCATCCATGTTTAAAAATATTCTTCAACACAATTTTGGGACTTATTTATTTCAGGAATATAAAACTTTAAGTCATTGAGGAGTTTTTCAGAACTAAACTACACCACTGAAATAATGAAACTATTGACCTTAACTTTTCATGCACTTAGTACACCTTTTACTTGGTACCCTTGCTGTCCTTGATCACATTTACAAACAGGTAAGATAAACCACTCATTGATTTTAAATACTTTACTTATATTAATTAAATAATGGTATTTAAAACCACATTCATTTGGTCAATTAAAATGAGTTCACTCGACACTCATGTAACCACTGGCTTTTGCACAGGTAGTATTTGCATGCCTTTGGACTTACTTAATTTCAACCACTTTACTTGACATGATTCGAAGACAAAATTAGCTTGATGATACAAAGCAGGTCTACATTTAATTGATTGTAAAAATTAGAGGTGTGTGCTATTTCTGGTCTACTGGTTTACAGTGGTACTTCTAGTGGTACTTACCATGGTAATTTTTTACCAGTACATCAGTGATTTTCATTGGTAAGTGATGTATGGATATTCAAGAGTAAGCTTCGTATGAATTTAATGATATTAACAGCATGTTTTCATCTTTCACGAGAAAATAATTCAGAGAATTGTTTTACAATTTTATTTATCACAGTTATGAATATTATATGTTTGAATACAAGAGGGTATGAAACATGTATGAAATTACACTGAAACTGATTTTAAAAATAAAAAACTGAAACTCAGTTTCACTCAACAAGACTTATTTCATTGGTATTTATTTCTAAATGCATTGTCACCAGTAGGCATTACCAGCGTTTTCTTTTATTGATATCCCCTCATAGCTTGTTACTTAAGGTGTATGGAATTTTTTTTAAAAAGCCAGTAAAGTGACAAAATTATGACATTAAAAGTTGCTAGGTTCATAATGTAGGTTCCAAATTCTTGGGCACTTGCCACCATTTTTGATAATAAAATGAGGGACGTAACTAAGTTTCATTTACAATTTTTGATCTTGATTTTTTTCATGTTTAGCAAATTGAAGTAAATTTTGGAGGGTATTTCTATAAGAAAAAAATTGGGTCCTCACCTGCCCCAGCATTATAAGCAGGTTTACAAAATAACATGTGCATGTTAAATGCTTATTCCTAATTCCTATATTATTTACCTGCAAACTGGCTTGATGGCCTGCTGATTTTTCAGAGTTTCTTTACTTTAATTTGCTGGATGCATTTAACTAAAGTCTGTAGAAAATGATAGTAGACACATTAATTTAATCATTTTACAAAGTCTACATAAAGTATTCTATTAAAGCAATATATGTTAAATCCCTCGTTCATCTTGAGCTGTTTGAAAACAATAAAATAGATTTGGCATATGAGGAATTTGGTGAAATTTAATAATTTCAGAATCTGATGAAGAAACCATTGTCGAACCAAGCTACGAAGGAGTCTGTGGTCCTGGCATTGGGTGCTGTCATACACACTTATTGCCAGGATATCAACAAGTGTGCTGATGAGGTAAGTATATAATTATGTAAAACCAAATATTATTGTGTTGAAAGTATTTCTTTCTTTTGTTTGAATTTGCAAAGATTTACCATAAACTGAATAATACTAAAAGAAATATAACCCTACCGTAGAGAGAGATATATTGGTTTTGTGCAGTCCATCTGTATGTCATTCTTACACACTCACCTTATAAGTAATACACGTAAAATACTATTGAGGCTAACCAAATCAAATTGAATAATCAAATACATGTACCTTGATTGGGTCCCTTTTCCCTGATTAGGTTCTGATGGCTGTGACCTTATTGTCTTGGTGGTTGGTTGGTGGTGTTTGCTTTCAAAAACAAATCTCATAATGAAATATCTTGAATTTTATTCTTTCATGTGGGGATTATAAGTAATGCAAATTATACCTTTATTGCCTTACATGTTTTACTTGTGCTAGGTGGGCCTGTTTTTGGCTTTTCTGGTCATAGACAGAAGAGCTTATAGGATGGCCAGTTTGTTGTCTTTCGCCTGTTGTCCATTGTCCATTCATCACTAGTTTGTTAATGTTGCTTCACCTAAACTACATGGAGGATTGCCATGAAACTTTACACACACATTCGTCCTGTGATCTAGTTGGTCCTAATGAAAATGGTGCTGCTCAGACATCCAATATGTCCACCATAGCTGCCATCTTAAAAATCTTGTTGTCATTACTCCTGATTGGATGATCAGATCAGCATGTGGTTTTCACAGAAGACATGTCATGATGTCTACTTGGTCCCAAGTGAAGAGGTGACCAGTCTGATGTCCAATGTGGTTTGCATGGCCTCTCTCTTAAAATCTTGTTATTGCTGCTCCTACTGAACAGACAGAAAATTATACTGAGATGTGGTTTTCACAACAAGAGTTATGATGGTTAGTTGGTCTTTGCTGCTTAGATACCCAATATGATTACCACAGTGGCTGTGTTTAAAATATTATGAGGTTTTTCACTGAAAGATTTCTTATGATGTCTGGTTGGTTTTAATTGAAATGGCACAGCTTTGACATCCATTACTGCCAACACAGCAGGCATCCTGAAAATCTTGTTGTCACTTCTTCACCTGACTGGAAAGTCTTATCGAGATGAAGTTTAATGAGATGGCTTCTTATCATGTCTGCTTGTTCCTAAATTAAAATGGTTCTGATCTGAAATCCAGTATGCCCACCATGGTAATCATTTTGAAAATTTTGCTATCATTACTTGTCCAGAATGGAAAGTCTCAATGACATGGGGTTTGCACCAGAAAATCTTGCTACAACTACTCTTCATGAATGTATGGCCATATTCACAGGGAGTTTTCATGAAAAAGATGTTGCTGATGTTGTCTAGTTGGTTGTAAATGAAAATGGTACTGACCTTACATCTAGTGTGGCCACAACAGCTAATTTGAAAATCTTGTTGTAGCTAAAAATAGCACAGTTAGTTTCAGCTCTTAGCACTTAAAAATAGAAGTATTTTTTATCTTCAATTCATGGAAATTCTCTTGTCTGTAGAATGCCAGTCCCGTCGAGGAACTCTTGTTTCTTGCATGAAGTAGCTGAAACTAAAACACTTTTTGTGATTCAAACAGAGGTGCCAGCCATTCTGAATTTTTGCAGATTATTTTACAGATGTATGAAATTCCATATTCTGAATTCCAGAAAAGCACCAGTATGATAGACTGCTACATGTATATAGTTTCTCAACGTAAAATAATAACACAGATAACAAAAGCCATGTGATTAAACGTTAAATGGATTGGTGAAAAATGGATTCAGAAATTTAGAGCAAATGAAGGTACAGAAAATGAAAGAGGACACTAATATTTATTGTTATTGATTTGCCCAAAAATGTGTTGGAATTCAGGAATCTGGAATGGGTTGAATGGATACAATGTTTTATAATTACTTGTTCTTAATTGTTCCTGAGAGTGTACAATAATAATAAACTCATAAAATGATGCAATATGATTGAGGCTTTTACCTTTAAAAAATGTGTTAGCCTTTCTGGATTGGCTGCCTTTATACTAGAACTCCTGAAGCCTTTCAGGATGGGCTGCCTTTATGCTAGGACTCCTGATAAGCATGTTTATGGGTTGTCATATTGGTTTAAATTAGTAAGGGGATATTGTGGACTTGATAAAAAAATTGTTTTCTGGTGAAGTTTTTCAAATTCATTACCCTGTGTGCTGATTGCTGGAATTCACCTAATATTCCCTGGTACTATAAGTAACTGTAGTTCCCTCATATGTGACCATCCATTTTGCAGAAAAAAGATGGCCAGCTAAAGGGCTGGCCTCTCGTGAGCAGGGAAAATGGTTAAAAATGTGCCATTGTGTTGCTGTATTGGGTAGAGTTGTTTCCAGTCAGAATTGGCCTCTGTCTCTTGGCTTTTCAAGATGGAGTTATAGTAACAATGTTGAAATGCCATCCCCATCACACTTATTTGAATATGTTTTGGTCCCACTTGTATGCCCACATATTGTATAGCATGTACAGATTTTTATTTATTTCTATACATCGTGCCACAACAACACTACCATCATCTAGTGTTGCTGACTTTGTATCCTCTTGCCATTAAAATTGAGTTTTACTGATTTATTTGTGTTTGTATATCCTGTAGTGTTTTTTGTTGTTCATGCATTGCACCCTCAGTATCTTGAACACTATGATACCTTCTCATATGAAACATTGCATGTAGATGCATCTCGACGAGAGGAATTCATCCATACAAAAAGTGGGTCACCGTGACCTTATTTCATGCTTGACTGACTTTTGTATATTCAGCAATCTATTCTTTTCTCCCTTAAAATCTAAGATATATTTCACCTACATTCACGAAAATTGACTTGTGGATGCATCTCCAGGTAATTTAGCTGTGCATAAAGCGTATCACTGTGACCTAACTTTCATGCTTGATTGACTTTTTATTTTAAGTTGTTTTTTTCATTACACCCTTAATATCTTGGACCCAATTTGACTTACACTGATGAAAATTGTTATATGGGTATATATCAAGGAGAACTGGACCACTCTGGTGGCCCAGTGGTTAGAGTGGCCGCCTCAGATGTGGGAAGGTCGCAGATTCAAACCCTGGCTGAGTCATACCAAAGACGTATACAAATGGTATTTGCACCTGCCTTGCTTGGCACACAGCATTAATAAGTTAATATTAGGACTGGTCTGCCTGGTGTCAGGATAATGTGGCTAGGTGGGACATGATACTACATGTCAGCAGCATGATACCCCAGTGCTAGACATTACTATGAACTGTCACACTGCAGATGTCATAGTGACATGATTGAAAAATTGTTAAAGCTACGATAAAATCCTGAACAAACACACTCAAGGAGAACTAGATTTTCATGTAATTGCAGAGATGTATCTGTCTGTGTGGGTTCGAGTCTCAGGCATGTTCAATGTGGGTATCTGAGAAAGCTTGCCAGTAGCTTCCCGTGGTTCAGTTGTTCTTTTCCAGTTCTTCCTCCACCATTTATACTGACTGCCATGTATAACCAATCCTGTCCTGCATTAAGCCCACAACAACAATAGCAGATAACTTTAGGCATCTTGTTTAGAACATTTTTCCTATATGGCAAACAGCATACATTTCCCCATTTGACAACACCTCTGGAGCACTGTTTCCAGTACATCTGTTTATGTACAGCATTAACATTACATAGGTTGCATAAATCATACAGTTTCTCAGAATTCCCCTTTTCTTGGCAAGTTTTAAAGATATTTCCTCAAAAGTGGGCCAGAAGAAAAATGCAAAAAGCTAATTGTGCATCTGCATGAACATATCTAGCCTTCTGAGTTTCAATACAACATCCAAGATGTAAAGGCATGTTAAAGACTAAACATTTCTCCATGGAAAACTAAGAATGAATAAGAAGAAATTCAAGTTAAAACCAAACTGACATACAGAACCTTAGTCTGTTTGTTGTACAGTAAATACAATCATATCTACCATAGATACCCATTTCACAACTAAGTTTGCATAATAGTAGACATTTCTGTTGAATTGCAAAAGAGGTGATGGATGCCTATGAGCAATTGACTGCTACTGCAATATTGAGTCCTCCCCCCCATCCGTACATGCTAACTGGCCCAACCCTTTCTTCTATGCTGTGTACATGTATATCTTTAGATTATTATTGCTTTTAATTTAACATCAGACGTTTTGTTCATTTGACTTTAAGCTTAGTTTTGGTTCCCAAAGATTCAGTGCCTTTGAATGCTTATGGGCATAACTTCAGTAATTTCACATTGTTGGCCTAATTGCAAAACCCTGTTTAAATACACATTTGGTCTGTGTTTTTGGCAACAAATGATTTAAATGATTTATTTGTATTCGCATTAACTTTTCAAAAAGAATAATTGGGTCAAAATATAACAAAGTAGTAACTAAACTAATAAACAATGTTGACCTCACGTTCACAAATAGTATTTGTCGTGTGCACTGAAAGACTGTACCGTACCAAACAACGCTGTATCTGCATCATCTGAAAATACTACAGGTTGATCTCCTACCTAAACTGATTACACTTTGGTATCACTTTCACCAATCCATTTGGTAGTATTAAACTCATCAGTTGAGTTAACCAGCAATCCTAAGTATATTTTTAAGCTGTTGGAAAATAACTCTTAGGGGGAAAAAAGTATCTTTCATGTGTACCACTATGACTGACATGAATGAAGAGACATACCTATACTTGCAGTATAATGTCATGTCATTAAACCCAGCAGTTTAAAATTCCATAACAAATTACATAACAAGCATTTTAATATGTAACAGTGCCTCAACAATATTTCTACAATATATTGTATTTAGTTTTGAGAATTATTGAGAAATTATGTATTTTCATTGATGATAAGAATTTCTAATAATAAGTATTGCATCTTGAAATGTCTGGAATTGTTATATTCATTTTATGCTTGCATTATAGATAGATGGAATAAATTGCTCTTTAAATTTCTTAATTTTGTTATTAACAATGACAGATTCATTCTGTAGTTTATATTTGTGTAATGGACACACGAAACCTTTGATCTTTCATGTTTAAAATACATTTATATTCTAATTTAAATATTTGGACCATGCAGACTGAAATAACTAATTCTTTACTTAATCATACATTTTTTGACTTATTGATCTTTATGTAAAATATTAGAGGACTGGAAATAATGATGAAACCTGTCTCAAATGTCAAATGAACAACAATAGAATTAATACTACCTTTTATAGTTGCTTAACAAGTCGAGTCACACTGCAGACTGCACAGAAACAGATCTGCCATCACATAAATTGCTGGCAGATCTGGGTCTGCACAGATTTTTAGGAGTAATCAGTAGGACAAACAACATGTACCCTGATCTACAGGCACATTATGCTATGGCAGATCAGGATCTTTGAGGTATGTAGCTTAACTTGACTAATAAGTGAGTACGTATGGTACCTACAGTTATGGTTTGAGAGCATTAGACAGTTGAAAATTTCTGTCACATAAAAGCACAGTACAGATTGGCTTCAAGTATTGTCTGTTTTCAGAATGTACAGGATTACAAGAGAACAGTTTTGGGGAAACTGGAAAGGTGCAAGGGGGAGGAGAGCTGTATTCTGATGTACCTGCGGTCAATGGAGAATGCAGGGCTTCCTGACCTCCTCCCCTCCCAGCTAAAAATTGCTGCTGAGGCCAACTCCTCTATGGTTGCCTACACAGCTCTGCATTCTCTCAGAAGAATTCCACAACTGCACTTTAAGGATGAGGTATGCTATCACTGAATCACAGTCATCCACTTTATTTTTAAAAAGTCCGATAGTTGAAACTGGTCAATAATTTACTGGTTTTGTAACATGTAATTCTAATAGTAGTAATACAATACCTGCCCCTGTTAGCTTCTCTGAGATAGAAATTACATATGTCCAGATTAGAACATCATCCGATTAGATAGAGAGTTTAAGAATTTCTAGAATAGAAGGAACACAGACCCATTCATGTGCATTAAACGTGCTTTTTTCTTGAACACATTTGTTTACAACAGTTGTGTTCAAATCTCACTCTGAAAATTTGTCTTTTTCTTCTGTCCTAAGATGCTTCAGTGATTCTTATTAGTTTTTCCGTATTATTTGATTGACTGTGACTTCATTTCTTAGAAATTAAGTGTTTGTAAAAGCTCTGTTGTTAGATTTGAGGTATTTATTGTACCATTTTTTATATCTAGTAGGACTTAATCCTATTATACCCTTCCATTTCAATGATAGGGTAAGTAATAGTTATATATATGCATCTGATTTTAGTGCCACTCTATTGTTAATAAAAAAAAAAGTAATTGGATATTTCCAGAATTTGTAGGGTATGTCAGGGAGGAAAAAATTGGAAGAAAGTGAATGCACCCCTTGTTAAGGCATGAACAGCACCCTCTCAAGGCCCATAAATCAGTGAAGGAGATGAATAGATCATGCAACCCAGATAGGGGAGATGTAGTACTCATGTTCTAAAGTTTTAAAGAGGGTTTGTCCTTCAGATCAAAGTCACTTGACAGATTAAATGGTCATTGGTTTTTTGAGTATGGTTTCTAGTCATTAGAGCCCCATCATTGTTATGTGAACAGGGATTGTATGCTACCAATCAATCCTCTTGGGGACAGGCAATTGGCATATATGCTTCTAACAAGGAATGGGGGTCAGACTGGCATCCCTACATTCCCATGTAATCCTTACAGGATGTGGAGGCATCCATTCAGGGAAGTGAATCTTCCTTCCCAATTATGGCATAGCTGATCATCTTCTTGTGTTGAGTCAAAGACCTGGGGTAGGGGGAGCCATACTTCTTTCCCTCAGATGATCAAGGAAGGATGACAGGTGTTCTCATAATTGTAGAAAGTTTTTAGTAGCTTAATTAATTTAATATGCAACACAGTATATGCCATTAATTCTTGACCTGCATATAATGGGATCTTACAAGGAAATCAGTATTTGAAATGAGTTTAAATCTTAGATTGGATTGATCACATGATGAAAATCACTGATTTTATTCAGTAAGACCTACAGATATATGTAGTGAAATGACTTATGTACAGACAGATGCCTTGGTTATAATGCTGTGACCTTAGCATCATTATTTCATCCTGATATCAGAAGGTCATATTGCATTTACATAATGCAGAAACATGCGCAATGGATCTTTGAAATATAATACAACTGATGCAGCATGCCATGTGATAAATTTTAATTTTGAATTAGATTTAATGATTCAGATCTTATTTTCAGGAAACAACAGCACTGCTGAAGATATACCATCAGAAAGACAGGCAATATGATATAAGTGTTCGAGCAGCTGCAGTGGATATATTACTCAAGAAAAATCCGTCCAGTCATGTAATTCGCAATATTTTGCTAACAACTACAGCTGATCAGAAAGATTTTGAACTGTCTACATATGTAAATAAACTGCTCATTGATCAAATGAAAAGTGACAAAAAATTAAGGTAATTATCTGTACGTGTTCATGTTTTTTTTGTTTTTATCATCATCTTTCAGTGGATTTTCTTGTACTCCAGTAATTTTAGGGGTGTGATCTCAAATTAGAATTTTCTCTGTTACTGTTTAATAAGATCTTTTAAATTGGAACTAATTGATTATATTAACCAGGCTATTATTTTTTATATAATCAAACATACCTTAAAGGTCAGCTGTATTAGTCATTATCACCTTTCTTCAGAGGCCACATTTTTTCACTTTCAGAGATGGCTACTCATGACAGATTATACTGTATTTAAAGATCTATTTAAAAAATTGACAAGAGAATTGATGCAGTGATCAGCTTAGAAATTAATCAATCTCATGTTCAGTCTTGTCTCAGTGATCAGCTTAGAAATTAATCAATCTCATGCTCAGTCTTGTCTCAGTGATCAGCTTAGAAATTAATCAAACCCATGCACAGTCTTGCCTCAGTGATCAACTTAGAAATTAATCAAACCCATGCACAGTCTTGCCTCAGTGATCAACTTAGAAATTAATCAAACTTATGCACAGTCTTGTCTCAGTTATCAGCTTAGAAATTAATCAAACTCATGCACAGTCTTGTCTCAGTGATCAACTTAGAAATTAAACAAACTCATGCACAGTCTTGCCTCAGTGATCAGCTTAGAAATTAATCAAACCCATGCACAGTCTTGCCTCAGTGATCAGCTTAGAAATTAATCAAACTTATGCACAGTCTTGTCTCAGTGATCAACTTAGAAATTAATCAAACTTATGCACAGTCTTGTCTCAGTTATCAGCTTAGAAATTAATCAAACTCATGCACAGTCTTGTCTCAATGATAAGATGCAAATCATTGCAATTTGAAACATAACATAACCTGGTTGGTCTTATAATGGAGCAAATGTTGAATACTGTTTTTGCAGGGCTATAAGTCGATGAGAAGTATAAGTTGAATGAGCAAATCTGTCAAATTTTTCATCCTTCATCGATTTTCAAGTCAATGTAGAGAATAATATAAAGCCAGATCAATAGCTCTTCTTCATCTTTTTCACTTTGTTCCACACAACATTGCAAACTTTATCCTATATGTAACTAAGTAACCTTTCAGGTCATTATCATTAAAAAAAACTAAAAGTACCTAATTTGTTTCACACAAAGTATTTTAAATGTATTATGTACTTTTAGCTACATATAATGATGCTGACTTTAAAAAATTTTGATTTACAGCTAGGATAAAATTTGTGATGCTGTATGGAATTAAACTATAGCAACTTCCTGTTTCATAAATATGAAAAGTATCTCTGCAAGCTATTTCAGATTATCAGCAATAGAGATTGCATCATTAATGTTAAAATGCTTTTTCAGTAGTTCTTCTTTGAAGAGAGTTACAGAGAGAGAGGCATATGTATTCCATTGCATTTTTCTTTTTGCATTTTGTTTTCAAAAAAAAATATTATCACCTGATATTAGAGAGTGAGAGAGAGATTTCAGCTCTTCATGTTTGTTTTTTTTGGTACTGTAGAGCCCCTGTTTAGCTGAAATTTTTGTCAAAGAGAGAAAACATAAATAAGTTAAATAGTAAATGTAAACTATTAAAATACATACCATACTCCTTCAGAGGTTAAATATTTACAACATTGATCTCCATATAGACTCCATTTAAGTTAAATCCCAAGAATGACCATTTCTCATGCTGTCTAATTTTCTTTGCAAGGACAATGACCTTTCCATTCCCCCCACCCACAAGTTTATTTTTTAAAAATTGCATGTACTCTTCCTGTACTTAAGCGGCAGTTGTATTTGATCATTGCTTATAATTTAAATTGCTGACAGTTCTATCGGCAAGTTCAATAGATGTCACTGGTTGGAAATTTACATGAGTAAGCAGCATTTCCTTTCATTATACAGTACCATATTCATAATAACCTATAGGTAGCCTCATTTCCCTATTGATAGCCTCAATAATCTGATCGGTCTGCCGAATCTTGACCTCAAACAGGTGTTAACTTTGAAAACCTGACTACAGCTATAGCATATTTAATAGGCATGTAAATACCACTGCACAGCCATGTGATTCTTGGGCAATGAAAGTGGTAACTAAAACTACAAGGAATTGTTTACCCAGTGGTATTAATTGATAATGGAATATTAATGCACTTGTACATGAGTAAGATCACAGTCATCAGGTAAGTGAACAATAGGGATTGCAATCATTAAGACCTTTCTTTTCTCTCATAATGGGGCATAATTTTTATTTGATCATGAGGTGCAAGAAGATAAATATGATGGAATATGTGTCTTTATCTTCTAACTTGTCAATTTTGATGCACATATATGTAACCAGATTTAAACAATGTATATTGCTAGTGCATGCTGCTTTAGTGCAATTATATCTGATGTACATTAATTTATAATACTGACGATCGTGTAATTGTTTAAAATCCTTCTTAATGTGGGGTCCTCTATTTTTTCATTTATGGTCTCTTCCCCAAAATGAAATATTTGTTACATATTATTTTTGTCCTTATTAGAGAATTTTGTTTTCAGTGTGAAATTATTACCTGACATGCAATAAAATGATTTGGATGACATAATCCATATATAAATCGGTTCAGGGTATAAGATGAACCTAAAATTTTCTGGCCAAAAAGTATTGTCTTATAGGCCAGCAAATACGGTATCCACCAATACATTGTTCCAGTTCTAGTATCTTGCTCTAAAATCAATATTTGGATTAATTCTAATTTAATAAGCTAAGCTAGACTGTATTTTGAAAAAAATTATTTTGTTTTATAACATTTCAATAAATGCATACACATATAGGTGCAGTTTTGGCAAGCTGTGTGAATATTTTCCTAAACTAAATTATCTGTCCTACCAGAATTTGAAAAGTTTGTGCTTTTATTAGAATTTGAATGGGATAGAATACTTAATTAATTTCTCATGCCTTCAAATTTTTCACAAACCGGATATCAATAAAAGTTATAATAATTTTTATTCTGTAATTTGTATTTGAGAGAACATTTTCTTGTTAAAATTTTGCAAATTTTAGGTACATAAACAATTATAATTATTTTGAATGTAAATATTTGTACCCCAGACAAATTTACCTGCAAGAAATTTGGAAAAAATGCCAGTACAAAAAAATACCTCAAGAAAAATGTAGTCACATAGACCTTAGAATCTCTCTTCAAAACTGCAATGTCTGGCAGGAAATGTGTCATTTAGAACAGAAATGAGAGATGTCATCTTGATTGCCATAACAAGATCTCAAAATGGAACTAATTTACTGTGAATTCTTTCACATTTGCATGTATAAATTATTTGTCATTTTTTGAAAAAAATAACATTAAGTTTATACTTAAATTTATCAAAATGTCTCCAACAGGAATGGAACTTTTAACTGATAAAGTTTACATTTAGTTTTTAAATCATGATTTCTAGCAGCCACTAAATCCTTGAAAATTGTTACTCAACAAATAGAAACAAATTTACTGTATAAGATTTACAGTATTTGCCATGAACAATTTCAGATTCATTGGAATTTTGTTTCATGAAGGAGTATATGAATAGAAAGAAGAACCCTTACCATTACCTGACTGGTCTGGAGTCCAAAATGAATTGGTCTTACATATGTAAATGTAAAATAACATATTTCATTATTGTGAATTGTCACTATTCGTATATGCCAGCCATATTATGTTATAATGTCCATCAATCTGTAACCAACTTTGTTCCTGCAAACAAATTAAAATTCTCCACTGTTCACAGTTACTAGAATTTGTGGATGGCTTGTACTTGGTGCAAAGAAGAAACCAGTTGAATCTGGGTCCAAAGATCAAGGCCACTGTGACTGAAAGAAGTCAAACGGTCTCTGCATCTACATCATTGACCTGAAGTTATTTTATAGATGGTTTGCATTTAGGGTAAGGAGAATGCCTGTCAGTTTTGGGGTCAGAAGGTCAAAGGTTTTGTGACTGGAAGAAGAAAATGGTTTCTGCACAAAAAGTTTATGTTGTCAACTATACATACCTTTATCAAAGTTTGTGAATGACTTGCATTGTAGGTATGAATGAAGCATATTTATTTTTGGGTGAAAGGTCAAATTCACTTTGAATAAAAGAAGGAAAATGGTTTCTGTGCAAGAATTTTAGTTCTTCGCCATGTACCTTGACTAAAGTTTTTGGACACTTTCCACTAAGGTATGGAAGAGGCCTATTGATTTTGGGGTTACAAGGTCAAATGGCAAAATTGTTGTGGCTTAAAGAAAACTTAATTTGTAGAATAACTTTTGTGATTTTCATAAGTTCCTTGAACTAATTTTTTGGATGGCTTGCACTTAAAGAAATACATAAACCAATAGATTCTGGCTTTTAAAGGTCAAAGGCCATGATCATGGTAAGCCTAATAAGAAAATAATGGTTTCTGTGCATTAAGTTTAGTTGAAGACAACATACCTTGACCAAAGATACAGGTCATTATGACAGGTCTGGAGTCAATCATGTCCTGTTAGTACCTGCATCGAGGACTACTACACATGGGTTGGGCATATAATGTTCTGTTTATGGTACTCGTGTTAAATTTTATTTTTTTATCTTCAATTTTTTTATTTTACAGATCTGTTATGGCATCAGTACTAGAAGATATTTGGTTAAATAATTATCATGTAATGTCACAAAGAGGAAAGTCCAGTGCATATAGCAGTCTTTTAGCAGGTATGTTGGGCTAAAGTCTAGTGCATATAGCAGTCTTTTAGCAGGTATGTTGGGCTAAAGTCCAGTGCATATAGCAGTCTTTTAGCAGGTATGTTGGGCTAAAGTCCAGTGCATATAGCAGTCTTTTAGCAGGTATGTTGGGCTAAAGTCTAGTGCATATAGCAGTCTTTTAGCAGGTATGTTGGGCTAAAATCTAGTGCATATAGCAGTCTTTTAGCAGGTATGTTGGGCTAAAGTCTAGTGCATATAGCAGTCTTTTAGCAGGTATGTTGGGCTAAAGTCGAGTGCATTTAGAAGTCTTTTAGCAGGTGTGTTGGGCTAAAGTCAAGTGCATATAGCAGTCTTTTAGCAGGTATGTTGGGCTAAAGTCAAGTGCATATAGCAGTCTTTTAGCAGGTATGTTGGGCGAAGTCAAGTGCATATAGCAGTCTTTTAGCAGGTATGTTGGGCTAAAGTCCAGTGCATATAGCAGTCTTTTAGCAGGTATGTTGGGCTAAAGTCCAGTGCATATAGCAGTCTTTTAGCAGGTATGTTGGGCTAACTCTAGTTGCAAAATACTTTTTGCTGGTAAACAGGTTATCAATCCTTTTATCAGCTATTTTCACTGACGGTGGAAAAATTATGCTCAGCATGATGTAAAACACCAAAATTGAATTAGCACTATTTTGCATGAATAATACTACCCGTACATAAAAAAACATGACTAATTTATAATGTCTGTTTCGATATACAGTGGTCCCCCTCTTATACACCCACCTCACCAGCAGCCACCTCTTCTGGGATCTGATGAATTTTTTTTTTTACAGAAGTACCATTTGTGGGTGGCATCCCCTCTGATGTGGCATGTGGTCTGCATTGTAGGCCAAAAATGTCAAATTTACCACCCACAAGCAGCCACATTTTATTTATATGTCCAGAACCAATATTTAATTCATACAGAAAAGGAATTAATCCAGTTATCTCCTGACATCTGTTTCTTGATATTATGTTTTCATTACTGAAAGAAGTGCCACCATTTACATGAAATGGGCACAGCAATGTTGGGATAGTTTTGGGCTTCACCCAGCTATTGAGTTCTTCTCTTTGATGATTATGACTGGACATAACTGTCAAGATCATAGCATGGTCCAGGAAAGCTAAAAATAGTTTGTATGGATTCACATAGAAAGATAAATTAACCTTGAACAAAACAGGGTACCAAATGAAGACTGAAAAATCATGTGACAGTACATGTATCACTTCCTTTATAAACAAAAAATTAATAAATTTAAAGAAAATTATTCAGCTTAACAACAATGGGGAGAGTTTAAGAGTTCTTGCAGACAAAATTGATCTTGGATGGTCTCAAACATCATTACAGACAAGGAGAATATTTTACAGAAGTGGGAAAATGGTGTAAATGGAAAGAGAATGATTCTAACTGCCAAGCACTGTTTGTACCAAGATTTAAATGATGTTTTCAAATGGTTTTGCAATGCTCATGCCAACAATACCCCACTCTCATTTCACATTTAAGAATCATTAATGTATGTTCACTTGAAATAATTCTATTTTTAAGACAAAAGGAACCTTTTAATTATTAATGCTAAATTCTTTGAAATTAAATGTAGCTTTTTTACTACATATATATGCCTATACTTCTCACAAATATGGAAAGGCCACTTGTCGTATACAGCCACTTTCCCAGTGCAGAAGGGGTGAACATATAAGAGTGGGACCACTGTAATGAAAAAAATTAGTTGTGATTCAGTGCTTTGATAAGCAGTCAAAATAAACTGTTATTTTATGTGCATTTTTTTTTTTGTTAACTTTACATTGCCCAAATCGTGCAGTATTTTATGATACTACATAGCTCCATACTGCAGACCTGCCAGCTCTTACGTCTTTGCTATACATCTTATGAAAATTACCCTTAAAATACGGACTTAGGCATACTAGCAAAAACTAGGAAAAAACTATCATTGCCACAAATCTGGATAATTGGTTCATCTTTGTTTTATTTGGATCAGGATTCATCTTAGAATTAGTGAAATTAGTCAGGTGACCAGACTAACTTTACAGCAGCACCCCAGACGCTTTTAACTGCACCTATTTGTTCATGTGAAACGTCTGCATAATCGAATCGTTGATTATAGAATTTTTAAAAATGGCATCCAGAAAGCGATGCATGTTTAAGACGAAAGGGAAAATAAGCTTCTAGAAAAGTGTTAATAATCAACACAGAAGAATAAAAAGGAGTATTAAGATTCTTGTGAATAAAAGCTGGAAAGGACACAATTACATTTAATGGACATCATGTGCCAGTCTGAGTATGACTCATGGCAGGAAATATGATTGCCATCGTCATGTGAAATGGAAAATAAATTCCAGGAATTATATCAAGTTGAGAGACACATGCCATTGAGCTAAATAGGGTTTGGAGCTAGAGTTTGTGCAACTGTACTAGTGGTAAATAAAGTATATGCATACATTACAAACTTTTCAGTTGAACATAATGTTTATTGTCGATACATCAAACTTTTAATTGTTTTCCACCTTACTGAAAACTGATCAATCTTATGGAAAAAATCAACTGCCTTACTGAGACGGACTCATCAGGGTTGGCAGGTCTGATAACAACTGTGTCTAAAAATAGTATCGTGTATTAGGAACTACTTTGTAAACAAACCATGTACACTTATATTGTAGATGCTTAGCTTTTGGTTAATGAGATTTGTTTGTGAATGAACTGAACAAACTGTTCTGTTACTTTCAAAGTATAGACGATAAAGTTAATGATGTGGACATGATCACTGAGTCACAAATGAAACTTTCAAACAAGCATACAAATGAACATGATATTCACAATTTCAACAAGAATCATGAGAGATGCAGGAATTGATAATACAATTCTGATCATTTAGAAGACTGAAATATTCATAAGTTTTCACAATATAATGGTTATGACTAGGACCTATATAAATAGCACAGAAAAGCATATTGAGGCCAAGGGATATCATATATCTATCAGATACATACCATTTTACAAATCTGTCAAAACGCTAAATTTGAACACAAAATGCAACTGAAGGTTTTGGTAGGAAACTAACAGCATCTGAACCAATAAGCCAAAATTACGAAAAAAAAGTAATATTTTCACTGGCTACATGGACTGTCATACAACAGCTGCTTTACAATTGTTCCCATTTAACTATTTTGATACAATGTTAGGCTAGCAGTACAAGCCATATAGGTCATAGCTGGGGTCCCTCTAACAGCAAGCATGCAAGTCACAGGGTATAAAGATGTCTTCATTAGCTGGTAATAAGAATGGCAATAAAGATACTTATATTTATGGATCTTGAATTTCCTCAGAATGTACTTTCTTAGTAAATTTTGCAAATCTGAGTTACATGACCCATGTCATTCATTCCAAAACTTGATACACACCATGAAATTGTACTGTAAATTTGACTACATTTCCAACTGAAATCACATTCTCCTTACAGCACTCAAAAGGAAATGTGATATTCCATAGAATCTTAGAAATTTCAGTTAAAAGAATTAATATGCTTTGCATGTTATGATTCAAAACAATTAATGACAGAACAGAAAGAGAAATGCAGTTTATTCAATGCTAGTCCACTTCTCTTATCATCTGTACATCATATGGACTGACTGAACTATTAGAAAAGAAAATAATACATCCAGTCCATTACAAGCAGAAAAGCGAAATGAGTTGGATCAATAAAAAACAAAATCCATTCATTCAAGACCAACTGGAAAAGTTGTTTCAGTGCACATTCATTCACAATATTACTCTAAATTTCATTTTAAGTAGACCAAAACAATAATTTTTTAAAACTAATGCTGATGGCGCATCTAAGTTCAAAGGTCACTGGGCATTGCTATGTGCTTATTAATATTGTTACTGTGTATTGATAAATCTATGGTTGTGTATTTATTTTGGAATACAGCATAAATTCAGTTACTTTGTTTCTTGTAGTCAGCTGTTTTTTTTATTAAGCCTCAGGTATAAAATAATTAGTATAAAATGAAAAGGTTACTGCATTTGTATGGGAAAATATAAACTCATCTTTTTAGACTAATGCTGCACTCCATAGGTCATAATTACTGAGAAAAAACTCATTCACATTTCCCTTACAAATGCAGTAACCTATAACTATTTATTCAAGTTCCATACATTCAGTGTACATTTGAAACGATAATACTTGATCACTGCAGAGCCATGTAATCTATTGCAACCAGAACTAGTTTTGGCCACTAAACCATTCTAATGTTCAGAAAGGCACGATTAATGTCTAGATGATTAAGTCTCAATTTGCTGTGTTTACAAATTAACCCATTGGATTTAAAGATATGAAATTAGTTTGAAATGAGAGAATTAACTGTCTAATTTGTAGATTTCTTACCTAGAGCTTTGACCATTGTTATTTATTACCAGACTATTTAGCTTTCAGATTCAAAATTCTCATAAGAGAAGTTTAATAGGATAGCTGTGACCATAATTTAATTTTAGCATTTTCAAAAATACAAGTCATACAGTTCATGTAGGTATTCAGTTCCAACTATTTCAGCTATGTGTGGGATGTTTTACAATTTCATTACAGATAACATATACTTTTACATGGAGATTATTCGCTCAATTTTTCTACAAGTTGATCAGTATTCCTTGGAAGATCGTTATATAAATGACCTGAGAAATAAATAACACAAACTCATTGTTAAAGTACATCAAAGATTTTTAGATGAGGTTTGATCCTGCTTAAACTGGATTGAATGTTACCTGCAGTGATGTCACATTGAAAACTATGCATACTGGAAACAAATTTGACTACTATCCACATCCTGCACTGATAATGATTACACACAATGTCTTATTTGCTTTACCCAATTTAATGCCAGTGCACCATTGTAAAAGTCAATAGTGGTTGATAGTCTGGAACTTACCTACAGAGTACTCAACAGTCAGGAATGAGCAGACTTTGGTAAAACTTCTTAAACTTATTAAAGTTTAGAGCAACAATACAATTTTGTTTAAGATCAATAAAAGTGACTGCTGAAGTGTATTATAGAAGTTAGTAATTGAAATAGACATGTTGATGAACTTGTTAATTGATAAGAAATGAGTATGGAAGAATTATGTGCACCTCTCCCATGATATCTCATGCATGAGTCCAGAAGCATAGACCACATTATAAGCAAGATTTTGAGTTAACTAAAAACAAAATTATGAGAGAGACGCCATCCCTGCTGGACATGGAGAAAAACGGGGTGGGGACAAGGCTGGTTAATGGCAGATTACTCATTTTATAGTAGTGCTATGAATAATTATCAATAAAGAACTTTTTCTGATAAAGTTGTTCTCTGTTTTTGGTATAAATTAAATTTATTTCCAAGATAGGCAACTTTTCAAAGATCATTAACCTTTTAACTTTTCATTTATTCCACCCCATTAAAAGATTTGATACAAAAGATTTAATTAATGCGATAAAACCAAGCAGGTCCTTGAATAATGCACTTTATTGTGGGTTTTTTTATTATTGCAAATTTGTTTTGAGCTTATTTCATTTGTAACTGATATTTCTATATTTCAGAGACTCAAGACACAAATTGTACCTATGGGCTTTATATGCAGATGTCCAGAACAGGAGTGATGAAGAGATCCTCCATGATAGTAGACTTAGTAGGGGAAAACTACAGACAACCATTCCTAAATGTAAGTGTACCTATGGGCTTTATATAGGAGTGATGAAGAGATCGTCCATGATAGTAGACTTAGTAGGGGAAAACTACAGACAACCATTCCTAAATGTAAGTGTACCTATGGGCTTTATATAGGAGTGATGAAAAGATCCTCCATGATAGTAGACTTAGTAGGGGAAAACTACAGACAACCATTCCTAAATGTAAGTGTTAGTTTGGCACTGAAAAGCAGAGCAGGCATGGAACCAATGCAGTGGTCCCCAGTTACAAGGCAAACATGTATGCAATAAAAACAGCTCATGAGTGTGATCATGTTAGGAAAGCAGGCACGAAGTGGTTCAGTAAGATGACCTATTACTGGAGGTATGAGGATTATATGGAGAGGGGTCCTTTTAACAGAAAGTATTTCATTAGAAATTCATCTTGGTTAATAAGCGAGTTCCACAAACTCCCCAAATTAATATGGTTTTTTTTTGCTTCTTTCTTTTCTATACTTTATGGTTTATATTAATAAAGTGCTCTTTTGCAGCTGGTTTTTTTAACTGAACCCTTGTTAGTGAAAAAGCAAGACATGGTTACTTTCAATTATTATTGGGAACATTACTGTCGTCATTGTCATTATCAAATTGTTAGGTTTGATTAAAAAATTTCATTTGCATAACACTTTGATAGATTTTCATGAAACTTAGCATGAATCATTATAAAGCTGTTGTATTGATCTAATGACAAAGAAATGCTTGAAGAAAAGCTAATTACACCACCACCAACATGTCTAAAAAATTTGGCAAACATTTACAGAGGATCTCTTTGATAATGAGCCTCCCTGTAGTTTGATGTGTTTATTAGGCTGGCCAGCTTAGTTTTTTAATGGGAGAACTACTGTAAGACAATTCGTTCTATGACATGCTTGATTTGCCTATTGATAGTGGGGTTAAATTTGCATTGAAAATTTACATTAAGGTTTTGGTTGAAATCTTTTCATTTACCCATTTTTATGTGTATTTTATTTGTATTGTGTGTTTGAACTTTGTCCTTAATTGAGGGTAGGAGTTTGGGCCTACCCAAGTAATGTCATTTTTTACTAATATGTTTACCAGAATTTGCTTACAGGACCTTGGTTTTTCACTTGGAAATTCTATTGCCTGTCCGAGTTGAGTTTGTTATGATGTTTATTGGAATTTAAGTTCAGTGCCTGACCTTGTTTGTTTATGAATTTGATGGGAAAATCTAACATGCCTGGCATTTTGTTGTGTCATAGGTCAAGTGGAAGTCTGTATATAAGCGACTGGGTGGGCAGTTATTTATTCCTATCTTAAGATCAGTCTGTGGTGGAATCATTTTTAGTTGTGTTCAGTTATAATTTGAGAGGAATTATTTATTTTAAATTATTCACTGGAATTACAAAGTGCTCATTGCCATTTCAGTCTAAAACATTGTTTTGGGATTATTGAGGACTCATTCAAAGATATGAGATTATATTCTTTTGATAGATCAAAACTACTGGTACATCAGCACATTCAAGATGCTTGGAATTTTTTCAGAACATAATAGTTTTGGACTTATGATAGAGCATTTAGAATTATTTGGGATTTAATACACAAGACAGTAAGTTCCTTGTAAATTTTCAATTTGTATTCTTGAGAAATGCATTTTTTAAAATTTTACAAAACTTGCTGGTTGTACTTCCTTCTGTTTCTTACTCTTTAAGACCATAAAGTTGTAACATTATATTTACAAAACCCTTGATGGAATATATTCTTACTCGGAAGAATCATTATCATGGAAAGACAATTCATTCTGCCACACTTTTGCTTATCACTTTGACTCTGGGGTCAAGGCCCAGTTATAGAAAATTTTTATTCAGTTTTTCTTTTTGTATTTGCTGATATTTCCTAAACCGCATGATGGATTTTGTTAATTATTAGGGTGATCATTAGGAAGCTAATAAAGTTGATTTTGTGACATACAGATTCAGTCTATTGAACTTGAGGTCACTTTCACATGGTTTATAGCAGTGCTTCAGTTGTGGGCATAACTTGCAGACACTAGCCATCTTATTTAGTACATTTGAAACATTTACACCATTCCCTCATTTACCCATGCCCAGATAACTAAAAATCCATTTGTTGAAACAGTGCAAACATGTGGATTGATGGTTGTTTCCCACAGTCAGAATTTTAAAATCAATTACAGCAGTCCTATTTGTCATGCTTCAGCCTCTCCTTTTATAAAACTTTACCAGTTCTGGTGAAAATGAGAAGTTACAAACCACTAAGCAATAAACGATAGTTCTGTTTAAGGATGCAGCATCATTACATTTATAGTTTTGCTGCTGTGGGGTGGGCTATTGTGGCAAAATATTTTTTTTCTTCAGAATACTTTAAGATTAGTTTGATTAAAGTTTTTACCTTTTTTTCGATCATGACAGTTTGGTATCTATGCTGAGGGGTTGGAGTCTCTTTTATCAGAAGAAACAGATCCCTTGGAGGAAGGGGTGGAGGCCACAGCAGGGATGGGACTGACCCTTATGGATGTTCTCCTCCCCCCTGTGGAATTTTTCAGGGGATCAGGGGGACTTATGTCAGCTGTATGGAATGCCCCCTCAGAACCAGTTTCGGCTTTACAGGTATATGTCTAGCATTTATATTGTAGATAACATCTCTGAAAGCTATTTAAGATTAAAACTAATGGTACTAGAGAAATGTACTATGACCAAAAAATGAAAGCTAAAGACAGGCATTTATAGTACACTGTGTATTATTTGAAGTTGGTACAACCTCCAAATTTTCTTTAACAAATATTTTATCAAATTAAGAATAATTATTACTGACCTTAGGTATCATGTCCTTGTTTATTTTAATCACATAAAGAAATTCCAATATTGTTCAATTTAAAATGTAGCAGCTGAAGCAATCATCTTTGGGAAACCATGTTGCTTTTTCTGCGGTGACTCGGAAAATTTTTCCTGATGCATTCACGTTATAAAAACCTAAAAAATCAAAGAAGAGATTCATTGAATATTAGTATTAACCAGTCCTACCACAATGCTTTGCAGAAATTGTCCACAATCCTTGTAATTGAATGTTAGTATGAACCAGTCCTACCACAATGCTTTGCAGAAATTGTCCACAATCCTTGTATTATAATTTTTAGCTCACTTGGCCTAAAGACCAAGATAGGATATGGCCTGTGTTCAGTGTGCATCATCGTTCCTAGGTGCATTGTCTGTTAAGAATTGCTTTTTGCTTGTCTCATAAACCTCAGAGCAAATTTCAACCAAATCAGGCAAAAAGCATCCAGCTACAAAGGATTTTAATATTTTGGTACAAATGATGCATATGCACCAGAAAATATTGCCAGCATTCCATAGAATATAACATTTTAAAAATGACTTCTAAAAGAACTGCTGAACAGAATTTGAGAAAATCTGAAAAAAGTATATTGCTTTCAAGATCTTCTCAGTTTTTTTTATAAATGATGCTGATTTGTCATCAAATATGGCAACCATTACTTACAGTATTATGACAGCCATTACTTACAATATAGTAGATTTGAATGAGTTGTTCTCAAGAACTGCTGAACAGACTTGGACCAAATTTAACTTTCAAATTTACATAAATGGTGCTAATCCATCATTAGTGAATAACAGAAACACCCTAATGACTTATTCTAAAGAACTGCTTAAAAGAATTCGCCAAAATTTTATAGAAAGCATCCTGACATAAAGACCTTTCAGAATTTTGCAAATGATTTCAATTTGCTATCAAGTATGGTCACTGTTAGCAAAATAATAGAAACACTTTCCATAATTTATTCTCAAGAACTACTGAAAAGTCATTGACCAAATCTTATCAAAACATTGTGAGATGAAGGCCATTCATATTTATCCCAGAGCCGCAAGTCTGTCATCAAGAATGGCTACCATCAGTAAAAATATACAAACTTTAAAGAAACTTGTTCGAAAGAACCACAGAATAGAATTTGACCAAATATGCATTCTGGAATGAAGATCATTCAGTTATGTAAGATTGTGCTGATCTGACATTAATATGGCTGCCTTTACAGAAACTAGAAAAAATATATAAATTTCTTTTCAGAATCTACTTGACAGAGTTCGAACATATTCGACAGCATTCTGACATGAATACAGATGATATTAATCTAAGTTCAATTTGAACACATTTGTCCTGATATGAAGGTCTTTAATTTTTACAGATGACATTATTCCACTGTCAGATATATCCAACATTTTAAAAAAATAGACAAAGTAAAGGATTTCTTAAAAACTATTCCACAGATTTTGACCAAATTTTTATAAAAGGCATCCTACCAATGATGTCATATTTTAGAGCCAGTTACGTTATTTATAATTTTGGGCACAGAATATGTATACTGCAACAACTTAATCAAAGGACTATAAATTTGTCTCCATGATGAAGTGTCTTTATATACTTTTCTTCACAAGGCTTTAGGTTGTCAAACATTTTAAAGGTTCAAGGTCAGAAGTGAATAATTTTATAAATGGATTGTAATTCACCAGCAGTACTTTTAATTTATATAAATTACAACTTGGATCATGTGTTACATCAACTTGTTGATGCGTATTTATTACCCCACCAGTTTCAAAGAAGCTGCATGAAAGAGACTTTCATTATTTTATGTTATTATACATGTATATCTCATTTCAATATAAAAGATGGAAAACATCTTTTTTTGCAGGCAAATCTTTTGCTACAAGATCATAGTCACCGTTTTCACCTGGCAAATGGGTTGATAGTGGAACTACAGGTTCTTGGTGTAGCATCCATTGATCTTTCAGGGTCAGTCAGCATCAGTCTCTGGAATCGAAACTCAAAGTCTAACATTAGAAATAGGTGAGAATGCCATTTTTCGTTTGGGATGGTTGTCTTAGTTTTTTTAATTTATTTCAAATAACCAAACAGATTCATGCATTTATATGGAAATAGTTTTGTACTTGAAATAATTGAACTTCATGATATGTGGATATGTTCATTGTAACGGTGAAGTCCTTTTATGTTACAACTCTATGATCACAAACTTAACTAACAGAAAAAACCCAAAGCCAACAAGTTTTATAAAACATAACAGTTTAATTATCAAAGTTATAAAATGAAAAATGTGAGAGGAACTTACAGTATTATGAAGTGAATCCAAGCTAGTCCTCATAAAGGTCTATGAAAGTCCTAAATGAAAATAAAGTTCCTTATAAATTCCAATACAGGAAATGTGCTGGTCCTCCAATATCCATGTTATTGTCAAGATGGTATTGTCCAGAATTCCTTCAAATAATTTATAACAGTTTCAGAATAATACTATAGTTCAAATAATGAGCACTTTCTATTTCAACTGAACAGTTCAAACAAATGTTTTTCCTCTCAAATAATATCTAATTATAACATAAAACATGTCTGCAGACTTACAACACAGTAAGTGTGAACTACTCTGAAAATCGGAATGAATCTGGTTGCTTAGTTTTCTCCTTTATATATACTTGCAACTGTACTTCGCAGTAGACTGCACGTAACAGCATATACTATTGAAATTGTGTCAAATTAAGCATATTCACGTGACCTCACACAACCAATGGGAAGCTACGTAATTATTCTTGAAATATCGATATCCCATCAGTCAGGGCTGTTCCAGTAAAACATATATCCCCCCCGGGGACGGCACTTCAAAAAAACTTCTGTAGGAGGTTGTGTTTCAAACTATTTTGATTCTGACAGTGGAAGGTTGGTTAGGAAAATCACTTCTGTTGTGGGTTGTGCTAACAAAATGAGAAATCGCTGGTGGGTTTGTCAGAAAGAAGAAAGAAAAAAAACCGAATATATATTTAAAATCGCATCTACCCCCCTCCTAGCAGTCTAATGTGAATAAAACATTGGGTCAGAAAATGATGCCAGTACACGCTAGTGCACGTACTTTGTACGAATTCCCGTACTTTTAAAGCAGTGATACGCGTTTGGCAAATTACGTCAGCGCCGCAGATATAAAAAATGTGCTTTGCGCAATATGCAATTTTTTATTAAACTTTTAACTTTAACTTTAAAAGTGCATTTCGCGACATAATTCGTGCTGCCGCAGCTGTCTCACAACGCTTAATGCGACATCCAGATATCTGGATACTTTGGTTCGACATGAATGGCTGTTACATGAAATTTGATTCGTTCATTGGCCCTGAAACAGGCATTTTATGGAGTTTTAGCCTTACTTTCATCGTGGAAGTTTTACAAATGCGTGTTTCCAATAAGGGCCACACAGGAAACCAAAAATGTTTGAATCACAACACAGTTTGTCTTCAGACGACGTTTTTCACTCGGCAAATACTGGCTGGTGATAGCTATGATGACAATGAATTTCATGTATATCGGTCTGTTGGACATTAGAAAAATGTTTCTGGAAATACCAGTGTGTGATTTTGAGCCCAAAATTGATGTTGAGTGCGAGTCCGATGTATGTGTTGGATGGACAATATGCCGGTTATATTTATTAAATATGCCCATGTCGAAACAAGCAGACTATGGGAATGTTGGACTTAAAACCCTAATACAGCATTATGGAAGAGAAAAATCTGGCATAAGAGGCAGCAAAACACTGATTCAAGGAAGTGAATCTTTGGCAGGGTTCATGTTTTTTTTATTTAGGCGGGCGGTAAAATTCATATACTTGCCAGTCCTGCTTCAGTCACCTGCATATTGGGAAAATGTGTTGATCAGTTAGCTGTGATGATATTTACAATGACAGAATTTAGTGGTTGAAAGCCCCCCCCTCCCATCATCACCATTATAAGAGTACATCAAAAGAACATGCTGCAATAGCTAAGTGGCGAGATCAAAGGCTTTGACTGGCAGCTGGGTGGGAAAATCTACTGATATTTACAGTGCTTGAATTAAGAGGCAGAAATACCCAGAGATGTACATGTGGTCATTTATAACAGTACATCAAATAAACAACTTTAGCTTTCATTCTTGTGTTCATTTCCAAATGTAACGGAATAAGCAGTGCACGTGACCTCGGAATCATGACATGTTGAGACATAAGACTTGAATGAGTATTTTGGGGTTCAACGGCAAACTGACGAAGATTGTGAGATTCAGGAGAGGGCTAAAGTTGCTAGAACTGATAATTTGAAAGGGACATTAGCCAAGTGTATGAAAGTGTGTGATGCCTAGCTTAGTGCTTTGAATAAAATCTTCCTTGGATTGAAACAATTCAGACTCACTCTGATGGACAAGCAAGAGCTATGTCAGTGTTATAAAGAATGAAGAAATTAAACTCTATGGCAACCAATAGTTACTATAATTGGCATAGTTTTCTGAGAGGGGACTGCAACTTTTCCTGATGGGACTCATATTTTTACCAAAGTGGGAACCATGGACTCTTAGTTTAAAAATCCTAACGAGACCTCTGGTTCAAAACTTTTTTTCTGGGACAGAGATATCCAAGAGAGAATACCCATGGGGCCATACATGTGAGATGTTGAAAATTGTACAACTATAAAGAACAGTAACTTGTTGAAGCTAGTTATGCATATGCATTTCAGACAGCAGGCAATGAAAGGAGTTCACAGCACAGAATAATATTTGTACATCAAGGAGGAGGATCATATTAAATTCAGAAACAATTAACAGATTAATGCTCATAAGGAACATCAGAGAATCCCCATACAACATAATTAAGTGTGTGTAGATCTCAGGTTGGCAGAACCACTGAGCAACAAAAGAATAAAAAGACAAACTTTTGTATCATATGCAGATGTATGACCAAATGATGTACATGCTCTCTATGTGCAAAAATTAAATGACATTAAACATAAGAGACTGACGACTGACTGATCTGTGTAAACTCAAAGCAAGATGGATAAAATTTGACGTGTTTATGTTTGGTTCTTCCATATTCCATATATATAGATTATGGTGGTATTTTCTGCAGACCTTTTGGCACTTAGTTCCAAGCCATCATTTGGTATTTGTATTGCAAAATGGATAACTAAAAAAGTATATTATCTTGTACAATACATTTTTAAGCAGTATCATTAACTGATGATGAGATTGATGAAAACAATACTTGATGTCATTCTGATATATGGATTCTTTACTACACTACTAATCTGTTCATCCTGATTCTTTTTTTTTTTACATCTCCTTTAGTCTTACTGGCACCAGTGCTTTTAATAAAATTGTAACTTCTGTTTTCTTGCAGTCTAAATATTTATGATGATGTGTTATTGTCAAAAGGTAAAATGTGCTTAGTGTTGTAAAATCTAAAACTATTAATTAGCAAGGGACTAAAGTAAAAAGTGGACAGAAGTTATTGCCATATTACAGTGCTGTTAGAAACAACAGAATAGTTGTACAAGATGTATTTTGCACTGAGTTGTAGAACTAGCACTCGTATTGTCACCACATATTCTACTTAAATAATTATATCATTATTTTTGTATATTCCTGTCAGTATTTTCCCAGTGGTAGTAATTTTCTGATCTGATGTTCATTTCTTGTGCAATTTTTACACATCAAGAATTCTCACCGTATCATTAAAAAACAATGTAATCTGCACCAAATTGAGTTGTTGAGAAGAAATTTATTTTTTTAACCCAAAAATCACTGAAGCTATGAGTTCTTGCATTAAAGTCTCACATTAAATAACATTTGAAGTAGCCACGATAGTAGTTTAGTATGCAACTCTACCAATTTCACCTTTGGTATATCCAAATCTTGAATGTGATGGAGGAACATAGCTCCAAAATAAACACATCAATATTAGAACCTGTTCATTGACTATGAATCATGTATCCGAGTCCAACTGAATTGCTTGAAATTTTTTAATCCTTTTGACAACATCATAATTAGCTGTCAAATATGGAGTAAGCCTATAGTCTTTATGCCATCCCAACCAAGACCCCACCACAACCATGTGACCATGCCCAATGACATCACAGTAATAATCGCTATACAACTAGAGATGACATCTCTTCGAGAATTTTGATTTCAGTAGAGCTGTAACAGAGTGGAACAGTAAGAAAGAGTGACAGATATTTAAGTGTTAGGGAGATATTTAACAATGGCTATTCCCACCACCACCACTTCCTCATTGGAGATCACACACACACAAAACTTAAAGAGTACATCCTGAAATCCTGGCAGCATCCCTGCAGAGGAGATAACTATTCAATTTTATTGGTCTCTGGTTATCCCATGGTATTTCTGTTACTTGAACATTATCTTACAGTGTGTCCATTCTGCATGGTCGAAAAAGGCTTACAACCATCGAGTTGTTCAAGGACTCCCATTACTACAGATGTGAAAGAACGAGAACCATGCTATAAATCAATGAAGATAAAATAGAGTATATATGTGTTTGACTGTCCCTGATTGGTTGATAATGAAAGTAAGATTTTAGTAAAAACAATCTTTTGAGAGCTTGTCCTACTTGTAACTGAAAAAAGTGAGGGACATTGTTTTTTTAACATAATTTCCATCCCTTTACAGACCCAAGTTTGGACGACTCATTACTGAAATCAGCAGCTGACTCTGGTGCAGTATTGAAAGCACACATTTCAAATTTGTATAGATCCAGAAAATGGTGTGGCTGTTATGGGTTTTTTTCTTCACAAAAGCTGTCATTATAGATGTGTCTATACTGATATAAATTTGATCATGAGCACTCAAAATTTTAAGTTACTAAATTTTAATATTGTGGTGTTTGCACAAATTTACAGTGGGAACTGAATTAGTGCAGAGTCCTGAACTCTTGAGTTTTGTGCAGAAATATGGAATCCAAGCAGAATATATCCAGAAATGTAGAGGTTTTTAATCTTGGATTTAGTCTCCCCATTGTGTTTCACACTGATATGCTTATTCACAGAACATTTGTATAGTAGTAGGAAAAGTAAGTGAGAAATTTAGATACATATCATAAACAAGACAAACAGTATGTGGGGGGACAAGATCATAAGAACAGGCTGGAATGGAGAAGTATAATAAAAACAATAATGAGTAGAAGTGTGCCTCTTTTTTTTTATGTGTGCAACATTATTTTCTTAGCTTCAGTAAGAAATTTCATCAAAAGGAAGACAGTAAAGGGTGTACAGTTAACTAAACCAATATGAATTTAGCTACTTAAAAGCTGTATCAAATTGATTTTAACCTTCTGGTCTGTTTCCGTCCATTCTGGTGATATGTCCACTGAATCAATATGGTTGGAAAAAATATTTGGCAAATTAAAAATCTTTTGGCAGATTATGATTATACCCTACTTCTGCCTGAGAGATGTGAATAATTTTATTTCTTGGTTTGTTGATTGTGGTTGTTGCTCAATTCAAATGCATCATTGAAAAACATTGATGCATTCTCATACTTTGTTACAAATATTTATTACAGATGCATATCATCAGATATTGGTGAATATAGCTTGAATAAGTGATAACAGTTCTAGTTGGAACAATGAACATTATTAAGAGAAAATTTAAGTGAGCTAAAATGTAAACTTTTCAGCAGTGTGTGATGCAGGATTGCTCAAGACTTTTCCATCTCATATGCTCACCATGAAAAATCCATTTGCACCAACTGATGATGACTTTTAGGTAACTGTCAGAAAGGCATAATTGACGATATTCTATAGTCTACAAAAATTACTTGAGTCAAAAGTTGTAAACTCGTACAGCTGTGGCAAAAATGATTGACTAGTACCTTTGCTGCTGTTGCTACAGTTGATTAGTTGGTTGATTCAGTGTGGTTTGATTTTAGTTTTTTTGGTGATTTTTTTTACAATATATTAGGTGGAGGAAGGACCCCGAAAGACCACCAACCTAAATTGGTTGATCTGTGACACAAACTCACTGTGAGATGTTTAACTGATGTAAAAGCAAGCACCTTAGTACACTTGGGCACATGGAACCTCTGTTGATTTGACGTTTTTCTCCAACAGCTGAAGTCATTTAGACATGAGCTTTCGGGGTTTCAGTAGATCAGTATGGCCTTTACACCATTTTCAGATCAAGAGAATCTATATATGGCAGCCAGTTTTACTGCTGAAGAAAATCCAAGTCCTTTTGAGACACCAAACATCACTTATGTAGAACCACTGACTTCCACAAGTAACTGGCAACATTCTCATTAGCACATTGGAGGCAAGTAATCACATGACAAGCATCTTGTACCACTGCCATGGAAGCCCTTCAGATCTGTAACACAAGACAAGCATCTTATACCACTCTGCCATGAAAGCCCCTCAGGCCATAGGTATAAGTCTCATATGAAAGACTAGAAGTGGGAGATAGAACCCGTGACAACTGGATTGAAAGTGCATAATGTTACTGCTAGGCCATCAGTGATGATGATGATGGTGTTGACAATGCAGTTAACTGCAATGATATTGATTTTATGAGTGCTCTGTGAAAAATGATTGCTTGACTTTCATCCATTTTTTTAAATCTATGATATAAAAATGTTTGACTTGCTATATTTTGTTATAACTTTATATTAGTCTTGCAACAAGGCGTAAAAATAAGACTGGTAACTGAAAAAGATGTTCTTAAAAGAAATGATATAGTGTAAGAGTAGACAAATGATGCAGCATCACTTCCACAGGCATCATTGTTTTTTTTTCTCTGACAAATCATATAAGTTTACCAAAACATTTATTGGAAAAAATAATAACAATGAATCATAGAATCTGACCATACATTTAAAGCAATACAAGATTTAACTATTATTCTAATCAAAAGCAGCATACCTGAGAACAAAGGAAAATAGCAAGACATATTGATCACTTTTATAAACACAGAGTTTAGGAAGGATACAAATTCATGATTTCTGTATTAGAATAGAAATATCTATTATAAAATCTGTATTCATGGATGTTAAATTAGTAGGTATTAAGGGACTGATCAATGACATCTACAAATAATGAGTCACCATGAAAATCTGTGATTTCACAGTATCAGAGACATACTTGGCTGACAGACAAACAAACAAAAGGACAAAAGACTGATTATAATGAATGAATATAAATAAAAATATGCAGTAGATTATATGATGTATATGAATTCAGTAGATTACCTCCAGCCAGCTGTCATTTAAATCGCTTCTGTCCCCAACCCAATATTAAAATTGCTTCTACCATCCACTAACCCATAGCCAGAAATTATGTTAAAAAATATACTTCTGTAGGGGACGGTGTTTCTCGATTAAAACACATCTGACGGTGGATCATAATTTTTTTAAATTGCTTCTGTTGTGGGTTGGTTGAGTTTGAAACTGCCTTCCCCCTGGGGGGTATATGTTTTACTGGAACAGCCCTCACTGAGAAACTATGCCATAGGCATCATTTTAAGTCTTATTATTAAGATTATTATTAAAAATTGTCAATTCATCATAAACATCTATTTATAGATCCTATGCAGTTTGCATATTTAACAGAGCCAGATCATGTACACAATTTATAATAAAAGACATTTTATGCAGTTTACAACTATGAATAAAAACTTGTGAAAATTTTTTTAAAAATCCTGAACTGGGAGTTACAAAAATATAGATATACATGACAATTAGTAAAGATTAATCACCAGATTTAAATCTGGACCAAAAATTCGATTATAAAACGTATCAGTGTTAAACAATGGTTCAAATTGTGTAATTTTGCACATTTGAACATTAGTACAAATGATGCATATGCACCAGAAAATATGGTCAACATTCCTAAGAATAGAATGTTTTTTAAAATGACTATAAAAAAACTGCCAGGTTTTATAAATGGATGGTAAAACACTTTTTTGTTTTCTTCTATTATTATTATTATTTTTATATTATTAGTAGTAGTTGTAGTAGTGTTAATTGAGTAGAAACTGATTAATTTGTATTTCAGTAAAAACTTTTTTATGTTATATTGCATAGCATATAAAAAAATGTGGTATTAAGGTTTGTATGCAGTTTACCTTCTGAAATACTTCTTTAGGGCAATGTTGTGATAAAATATACCTGTAGGGCAATGTTGTGATAAAATGTATCTGATGGGCAATGTTGTAATAAAATGTATCTGTAGGGCAGTGTTATGATACAATGTATCTGTAGAGCAGTATTGTGATAAAATGTATCTGTAGGGCAATGTTGTGCTAAAATGTATCTGTAGAGCAATGTTGTGATAAAACATATCTGTAGGGCGAGTGTTGTGATAAATGTATCTGTAGGGCAGTGTTATGATAAAATGTATCTGTAGGGCAATGTTGTGATAAAATAAATCTGTAGGGCAGTGTTGTGATAAAATGTATCTGTAGGGCAATGCTGTGTTAAAATGTATCTGTAGGGCAATTTTGTGATAAAATTTATCTGAAGGGCATATTTTAAAATCAAGATTTTAGGTCATCACTTTGACCAAATCTATATGCCATTGTTTACATTATAAAGTCATTGATGCTAGTAAATTATCTTACAATCATTGTGTTGTTAGATCAGGTAAGTTACATAATTGATTATAATTCCTAATTACGTCTTTGTTTGACTTAGAAAACAATCCCTGCATATTTTAGTATGTGTCAATCACATCACTTTGTCACACCTTATAAAGCAGGCTTTGCTGAATAAGTGACAATGTCAAGTTGTTGACTTTTGCCTTCAGTGCTTTGCATTTTATACATTAACATAACTTGATATCTATGACCTTCCAGAAATCATAAACTTTATAAAGTAGGTCATCATGACCTACTTTTAATGTTCTTTGTATTATGTTAGGTCTCAAATACTATACCTTTACAGGCCAAGTGTGCCGTTATACAGGTAATTGTCATAGTCTGTAGCTATGCACATCCATGAATTATATGCATCTCAAGCAGAATTACAAATATAATGTTAATGCATGTGCAATGGGTTACAGTGACACATTTGACTGGAATTCATAGTTTTCAACATTTAAGTTGTATTTTTCAGTCATAACAATGTACCATGTGATTAAACAGTTTTTTTAAAAGCATTCCTTGTAGTGCTGTATCACACATGTGATACATAAAGTGTGTGACTACAGATGTATATTTTTCAGGTTTACACTGTTTTATGTCCTAAGTTGATGATGTGACGGTTCCTGTAACAACATTCACCTTTGGAATGAACCAGGCTGTACTACTGTTTTAAAAATTTTGATACTCGGTGTTTGTCTTTGTAATAGGAAGAATGATAGGGATAGTTGTTATTCTTGCATATTTTATAGAATATTTTAAAAGAAGTCTCCTTCCACAAGACAAGTAAATAGTAGAAATAAATATTATTTTGCATGTTTCCTGCTAAATGATGTGAGGAAATGTTTCATCTTGATTTTCATAAATACATAGGAGCAGGCCTTTTCTGGAAATGGAAATAATCAAATTATAGATTGCTTTTTTAAATATTAAATATTTTGGTCCAGTAGACACAAGAAAGTTTTATACTGTTATACTATCCTTAAAAGATATGGTGAGTGAATTGAACGATTGCAGAAAAATATAGAACATGTACAGATATTAACTTCATGCTATTCCAAAAAGGCAATATGTGTGCATAGTTAGTCATCATTTGGTCTCCTTTGTAGACTCTGCAAAAATAAACCAATTACCAACCATTTGAAACATGTATTGGATTTCATTGAATGATCCTAATGCCTGTAATTCATTTCTCTATCTTGAACATTTTGAATAAAAGAGCAATGTCTCCTTTATCTGCAACGTATTTTTGATAACTATTTTAACCAGCAGTGCCATGGGTGCAGCAAAATCAACTGACATGACCAGTTGAAATTTTTATACGAACCGTCACGGTTTCTTTGGATGTAATGTAGGGTTCTTAAATTTGGGGAACATTTTGCCACATCAGCATATACCTGGGTGAAATTCCATCTCAGTCTGTGGTGCTTCATTAAAACTTCCCTCTCTTGGGCCCCTCTCTTGGGCAACAAAGGCAACGTTTAAACGTCAGTCACATATTAACTCATTAACCTCTGGCATTTCGTTTAGCCTACTTCTGAACTCTCTAACATTAAGGTCATTTAAGATATGCTAAAATGGGTGGCATTATAAAAAGGTAGACAGATATATCTCTATAATGATACCAAATAATTTGGATGTTCTTGTTGTACTTCAAAATAAAGAGGCAAAAATATAATTTTTTGGACCCGATTTTTTTTTCCACCGAAAATTTGCCTGTAGTCAGAATCTGATTTTGTGTCTGGATTTTATACTTTTTGGCCTCAGATGTAAGGTAGACTGGTCTGAACTGCACACATACAGGTGAACCTTTGCAAAAAGTAGGATAAGATGGACATTTGGAATAAAGAGTGGTCTGGATACCAAAATGATGGGTCTATTAAGCAAAGAAAAAAGAAAAATAAGAACTCCAACTTTTACCCTTCAGCTCATGTGCCAGCAAAAAAGCCAGTGAAAAATGATGTTTCTAACACAGCTAGGCATTATTAGGTTAACGGGAAATCTCTTGGAAGTTGATGTATTAGGATGCATTCAGAAATAGCCCCCAAAATGTGTTTCCTACTTGCATTTCAGGCAGAAATGAAAAAAACCACCAGGGGTTAATGAACTAATCTGATGGAAAGTGTTTCACAACATAAGAAACCTTTAAATGATGTACACATTAAAATTATTTTTTTTAAATTTAACATTTTGGGGGAGAGTAGAACAAAAATAGTTTGAATGTAACATACTGTGTTTTACAAAGCATCATTTTCAGTGATTTAAATTAGGAAATATGGACTGTAAGAAATGCTGCTAATCATCTGGCACTTGGGATCAAGTCCAACAGAACAAGTAGTGTTTGTTCTTTGCAGCCACATTTCCTTTGCATTTGATTCTGCTGGTGGTTGGACAAAAATACCATTTTAAAGGATGTCTGCTGTATGTATCATTTTACAGTTGAAATCTTCCACTTTTGCAAATTGAATAATTTGTTTAAACAAATTGGAGGGGTTGAAGTAGTAGTGTACATTCTGTCCACACCTTACAGAAACCAGCCAGAACCAGTCAACTGGAGCCAGTCCTGTTCCACCAGTGCAAAAACCAATGTAATGCTGCATGTTGAGTAGGTGCATTAAGAATTGTTAAACAGAACATGTGTACACAACAAGCTGTAAATTGATTACCCTATTGTATTAATTTGGAAAGTGTAAAACCAAAGACAGGATGAATTTTTGAGGCGTTGTAAGTAATAAAGGGATCAAAGGTGGTCTATGCTGGCTTCGGCATCTCTGATTTAAAATTTGCCAGCTTTTGGCAGAGGCGAGATGAAAAGGACAGACTGACTCCACATTTTTTTACGGAAACACATAAGTATTTTTATTTTTAAGAGGGATATTTAAGTGCAGCTGTTATTTTTATTTGTACCTTTTTTTGGTGAATTCTTGTCAAAATTCAGAAATGTGCACTTTCTCCCGATGCTCAAGAAACAACTGCTAAGAAATATTGCAAGTTCAGCAATGCTTGGGAATTCATACATGTAAACCTCCCAGATTGGAGGGTTTTTCTCCCAGATAAGGAGTGACTCCAATCACTTCTATCACTCACTGAAATCTCCCATGTACACAGAATTATTACAGAAGTATTTGTATTTTTTAGATTGTCTTTTAGATGTTTTTCAAACCTTGCTCATAGTATATTTATGGTAATATTGCCTGTGATCATATGACTGAACTTGTTGAAGCAAGGCAGGACAATTTAGTTGCTATCTCAAGTAGAATAAAACAATTAACACCTGTTTGATTCTTTTGGCTTGATTGGTTGGCTTGATTGGTTGGCTTGACTGTTTGAAGTTTGTTGACATATTATATACTATGTGTGATCAGGAATAATTTCAAAAGATTAAAAAATTTGATTATGGTTTGATTATGTAAGGAGCTCAATCAGCATGAAACAGGGTTAGTTTGGCTTCTGTGTTTAAAGTTTGCTGAGATGTCAAGGTGTGCATTATCTCCCAATGCTCAAATGCCATTATCAAAGCAACAGAAATATGACAAGAAATTTAGTGATTGATGGAAATGGAAATCTCTTTGGTTGGATTCAAGTTCCTAGGTCATGAATATGGTAGGAAGAATGACATTATAAGCCATTCATCATATTATAGCATACTACAGTAAACACAGCAACATATGCCATCATTGATATCTATGTTCATGGAATATGCATTAATTGTGGATAAAGACATTTGTGTTGAGACATTGCTTGCCATGGTTATCACTTGAGACAATGTTTGCCATCTTTATCGCTGGAGACAATGTTTGCCATCGTTATTGCTGGAGACAATGTTTGTTATCTTTATCGCTGGAGACCATGTTTGCCATCTTTATCGTTGGAGACAATGTTTGCATCTTTATCGCTGGAGACAATGTTTGCCATCCTTATTGCTGGAAACAATGTTTGCCATCATTATCATTGGAGACAATGTTTGCCATCTTTATCGCTGGAGACAATGTTTGTCATCTTTTGAGCCAAACAGAACCTCTCATTTCTTGTAGCAGATCAGTTTTAAGATCAAGTCAATATAGCGCTACCACTCAGAAATTACACAACTGTTTTGGTTTAGGACTTCATTGGGATATAAAAGTTAAAGACATGTGCCACAGTGTAAAATTCGACATTCTCATTGAAAACATGTCCTCTTTTGAAGTCAAAACTGCTGACAAAATTTTGCAGATTTGCCCAATGTTGACTTCTCTGTTCTGTAACATGTATAGAAATCAGAGTTTATGTGTGTGCAGGCAAATAGCAAAGGTCCTGAGTATGCAATGTGTTTCATACAAAGCGAATTTTGAGAGAGTATATGTAGGAAGAAAGGATATCATCAGATATATGCAGATGCTATCACAAATGTAACAAACACACTTTGAGACTGGATCAAAAGTGGATACAGTAGCACTTGCAGACTTTGCAAATTTTGTGACACAGCACAAAGTTATTATTCCTCATTGCAGATCAGTTTACTAAACTGGTTAATGTTATGTTTGTAGACTCATAGATTGCACAGAAATGTTCATGCCAGTGTATAAAGACAATACACATTGTCATTAAAGTCCTCCAGGAGAGAAAAGTTAAAAATATGTATAGGAGTTAGAAGTTCAGTGTCATGATTGAGAATACATATTATGGCACGAAATGCACTTGTTTTGTTTTCTGTCACCTTAAAACATAACATTTATGTTATTCAGAATCATCTGGTTTGGAAGCCAGTCTACTTTTCAAAATGTTGAAATCTGATTTAATCTGGTCCTGTAATATGTGTGCTCACTGCCACTGATTCCTTCTTTTCATTCAGATTTTAAAATGAATGCTTCACTCATATGATGTGAGGAACTATTGCAAGTCCCCTGTTTTGGTTTTCTGAAGAATATTTAATGAAGTTTAATTTCATAACTTTTTCAAAATTTTCTAGTTACAAACATGCTTTTTTTTTACAAATGTGAGGTACCAACTATTACAACTGAATAGTTTTAAACTCTGTAACAGAAAATAGTGAAAACCAACAAGTTTTGTAAAATTCAACAAATAATTTATTTCTCTAGTAGACTGAGTAAAATTTTTAAAAAGAACTTACATTAATGCAAATTCAGTCCCAAATAGTCCAAAGCGTGTTATCACCAGTCCAATGAATAAAGTTCTGATTAAATGCCAGTGGTATTCCAAAAAAGATCCCATGCTGATATACCTGTAGTTTTTAATGTACTAAAGTACCAGTAGTCTGAAGTGATGTTACAACCAAGCATCTTTTGATGAATTGAATATAATATAATCCAAGATGTCCTTGTCTGAATTAACTATATATCCAAGTTAATGTCTCTGTCAAGAATAATACTGAGTACTTTGTAATTCCAGAGAATAATAATTTAAATGAATAATGCCAACCAATATGAAATTCTGAACACAACAAAAAGATTGATTTCTGCTTCAGATGTTATCACAGAAATAAGTAATTTCTCTGGTAAACAAGATTATAAAGCCCTCTATTTGACCTAGGTCACAATTAGTATTTTCAAAAAAATGTATTACTTAATAGAAAATTCCATTCTAGAAGATTTAGTAAATAAAATTGTAATATAGAATGTGGTAAACATCAGGCAGGCTAGGTATTTTCAATGGAGAATTCCAATGACCCTGACCCAGATCCTAATAAATATGTTTACTTTTATTGATAATAATCCTAATATTTAACTCAAACTCAGAGAGGAAATATTAGCTAGTATTATTTGTCTACAAAAATAAATGTTATTGGTCAGGTACAACATGAACTTGATTTAGGACAACGTCAGGTAAAAAATACAATTGTAACTTATAATCAGGGAGAAAAAACTAACACTTATAAATTAAATATACATAACACAACCAGCTCTGAATTCATGGGACATCAATCTTCTGTTGTTTTGTTTTTTGTTGTAGTATGTCATAGCAAGCTAATACTAGTCTTGCTGTTGTGAATACTTGTTTGTTGGTGTGATATTTCTTTTTGCATGAGTCTGAGTCATATACTGTGATTCAGCAGAATGATATGCCTTGCCTTCTCTGCTTTTTTAACTTCTAATTTAGGGAAGTTTTGTTTTCTGATATACAGAATGAATGCATATAATGAAACCAAAGTATATAATGTTTTCGCTATACTTCCCATTTAGCATACATGTGTACATCATCAGATGTAGGTGAAAGGATGTGTACACAGTGGTGAATGAAAAATTGACTCTTCCAAAAAAAAACACAGCATGATTAGCTGGAACATTAAAAGTAGGTCATGATGACCTGCTTTGTGCTTCTCAAGTAAGGCTTGTGTATTGAGTCCATTATTATACAGATAACAAATCACTAGAAGACAGTTTGTCAAACGGTCATATGATCAGCAATGTTACTTCACTGAGACATTCAGATACATCAAGTCATTTTTCTTTGCAAAATGCCTAGAAATACTAAAAGTTATAACTGACCATTTTATTTGTTTGAAATGATATAGCAATTGAATGTGGTCCAATTTGACATCATAATGATCTAAAGGCATGAAATAAAAATGGACCTGGCCTTTAGTATTGTATCAACTGTAAACAACTTTTACAGCAGTCGTGTTTGTTTCAAACTATTACTCCTACTTAAATATTCGGCTTTAGTTGAATTGAAATTGTATTAAACTTTTGTTGACCTCACATGAATGAAAAGCAATACCTAGCAGTTGCTTTTACATGGCAGCAGTGGTGGTAGTATTATCAACAGTTAAACTTTTTCAGCAATGCTTTCTAGGTTTGATATGCAGACCTTGTCTTTTTTTGTTTCAAATGTGATTTGGAAATATAGCTAAAAAGAAACTTTTTATTTTTCAGTGGTGCACTGGTTATAGAAGGTACAATGAAGTTGGAGGGAGACATAGGGCGTGCTGGCATGTCTTTCATGGCAGAGGGGGAGGCATACATAGATTTCAATTCAGATGTTGACTTTTATGAAACTCCATTCAAAATGTGTATGCAGATGATTCGTCCACCTCTCACCTTTAAGTGAGTTTAGTTTTAATGCATTTAAATGTACATGTAAAATATTTTTATGCCCACTGTGAGATGGAGTGTATTATGTTACAGTGTTGTCCATCTATCCGTCTGTTCCTTCTTCATATATGTCACTGATTCATAATACCTTGAGAGAACTACTACTACCTTGCAAATCCAGCCCTCCCAAATTAAAACTCCTTAGTTAAAATGTTAAAAGTTACCTGCCCACCTAGATGGCAGTTGGATAGTGTGATCTGCCCTTGATAATAGGATTGGTTCCAAATCCTTAGTTGCTACCTCTGGTCATGCCAAGTATCACACTCTCTACATAGAGGCCATGCAAAATCTATACAAGCATTTGGAAGTTTTCTACCTTATAGCAAGTTGGAGGAGTTTCATCTTCATTGGAAAGCTATAAATTGCCAACCTTTTTGTTCTTCCTTTCACTGACGACAAAGTCTCTGACTTTTCAGTGTTATTACTTTGCCATCTTCACACATGTAGGTGCATTGATAAATACCTGCATGGGTCATGATGGCATCTCCTCATGTTGCTAAAACCATATTTAATAGGTGTAGGTATGGTGTGTGATATAGAATACTCATATAATATTGCTTTATAATTTCCGTTACAGGTAAGTTTTCTATATTATCTAATCTTCATAGTTATATATGTGATGCTCTACTGATTTTACCTGTATAGACCATCATTTAGCCTTTCCTACAGGTAACATTATCTTACAATTGATATTATAGCATCCACTTCTCAAGTCTGTCCATTTGTCAGTCTACGAATACATGTTAGACTCAAATATTATAAGGACAGAAGTAAATGGGCAGCAATACTAGGGGTACTAAAGAAGCCCACCATGATGGATAAGGATGTGATCAGTTTGCTTTAGTTCAAAACCATATCACTTGCTGGGGAATGAGACGTAGTGTCTCCAACATAGTGGCCCAGCATATACGAACTTACAGCTGGTGGAATGAAATGCAGTGCTCTCTACCTCCACTTTTCTTGAAGACCATCATTAGGCCCAGATACACTTGCAACATTAACCATCTAATCTCCTCTTTAATGATCAGGTTGATGGGACTCACAAATGAGCCACCGAGGATACATTCTTTTCCTCTCTCACAGTTTTAGCTAGAGTGGAGGGATTTGCAAGGCTATCAAAAAGAGATCACAGGGACGTTCTAAGAACACATTCAATGGGAAGCAGTCCTACCAAATGTATAGCCTGAGTTTCTTCTTACCCTTGCCACCCCATTTTTGATATTTGGACATTTATGTTGGGGTGTAGGGTCAGAGTCCACTACCGTTGAAAAACTGGTTTATTGTTGATATCACTGACTATTGGACCTCTGATGTTATTGACATGTAGGTTGCGAGATTTGTTAAGTTATGTGACATGGAATGCAGATGGCGAGTTCAGGTCAAATTTCATCAATGCTGTAGTTTCGTCTTATATGTCAGCAGATTAAAGATATAACGAATGCTATACTTGCAATTTCTTAGAAAATAAATAATATTCCTATCAATTTCATACAGGTATATCATGATTAAAGGTTGTTAATCATTTTCTTCCGGATTACTCTCCACAACACCTCTAATATCAGGAATATCATCTTCATGCCATCCTTATAATACATTCCAGTAGGGGAAAGCTCCAATCATGTGTTGCCAAATGGAAATAATTTGCCATTATGACATATGGACCTGACAAGTGGTTTCTGAGCTACTTAGTATCACTTTCAAAGCACCTCTTACTTTGCCCAGGGTTCCCCAAAGCTACACTCATCACTTGGTCATTAATCTAAGTGCAATCAATCATTTCTTTGCACCTCTTGATTCACAGTGGATTGCATTAATGGTTTCTAAATGCGATTCAGAAGGAAGACTATACTATCAGTGTGGACTTGCAAGCTGTTACTCCTTCTCATCCTCAGACTCCTTGCCAACAAGGATATCAGGCCTCGTACCATTTCAAGAGTTTGGTCATCTGGGTTTAGGGCTCAAAAGTCAAATAAACAAAATGTCTCTCAGGAACAGGAAATGAATCAGTTAAATGGTGACCTCCTTACTTGTATGGAAATATCCACCTGCCAGAGAATTCCTTTGCCTGCTATGTTTGCTCATTGCAGCAGAAGACATCATAGTCCTAGCTTGCCTTCTTTGGCTTCCATTACAATGATTCTGTGGTCCAAATGGAGGCTAAACCTTTGACCATTGGACCAGCTTTTACAATCTGCACAATATGAAGTTCCATCTTGAAGTTAGGGAAACCTCACTGGACTTATGACAGGGATACCTCAGCGAGAACAACCTTTGGAAATCACAGTCAGTATGGATGCAAACACAGAGGATGGAGGGGAACCTTCTTCCATCGTTACGGGATTCCAGTGGAGTGTGACCCTTTCAGGATCATCATTTACATATCGTTCTTAAGATGAAAGCGGTTCCAAAAACTTTTCTTTGGTGGCTGAAGAACCTACATGAAAATGGAGTTCTCATTCTGTCGGACAACTCCACTGTGGTGACTTATCTCAGGTTGCAAAGCAGAAGCATTTCTACAAATCTCTGTCATTTTCTAACATGGTTTCTAAATTGACAGTGTCATGTCCAAGTTTGACATATTCTAGGCTGGTTAACCCTTTAGCTACAACTGCTGCTTCTAAGCATCACCTGTAAATAGCTCCTGAACCCCACGGATGCATATATGCAGTGTCAATAAGCCTAGTTTACTACCCCAGTGTCACTTATGTGCATATAGTTCAGCAGTACTTGAAACCCCAGTGTCGCATCTATGCGGACATGACCGCTATGTTAACTAAATGTTGATTGGTTGAAAGTACAGAAGTTTACATATTTTTGATTATCATAACCAATGAGAGGACTGTTTACTCAACATTTTGATACAAGTTTGAAAGCTGAGAGGTTAAATATAGACACACTGTAAGGGCTTTTCTGCACTTTACAAAACACGTGTAGTTGAGATTAACAAAGATGGATTCCTATTCAGATATGAGCAACATTAAAGGGTTAAGTGCCAGTGATATTGAAGAGTTTAATGGATCATTTTTGGAAAATGGATCAGACATTGATTTTAGTCCCATTTCAACACCAGATGTAAGTGATTTGTAATCGGATGATGTATGGATAATGACTGTTTTGAGAGGTACCACTCTCAACATTTAATTAGAGCGTGGATTTTATTATGTTTTTTTATATGTACATATGTAAATATTGGATTTATTTTGTGGGATTCAGTACTGTTACATGACTGGAATATCTTGTATGATGGGATGTAGGAGTATATAAATTGGAAATATATGAATAACAGACACTATACAAGGTAAGCTGTTTTTTATTTCACTGAAATCCAGCAAAAATTAATGAAATAATGAATATAAATGTAACCATGTTTTCATTGTCAGTTTTTGTAGTCAGCCTTGGTGATGCTCTAGTATTCAGCCTAGGAACCAGCCTCAGTATTCTCAGTAACTGATATGATAGCACTCAGCAGTAGTGAAACTGCACAACAGCTGTAGTAGCTAAAGGGTTAAATGTACTAGTGGATTTATCTCACAAGAACTGTCTAATACAAACATAATGGTCTCTTCATTCCTCAGTTATGTAATATGTGCTTGATGGGACTGACCAGTGGTGAACCTATTTACAACAAAGTGGAATACCAAACTCCCAAGCTTTCTCTCACCAATCCCAGATGCAATGGCTTGGACAGTCAATGCTTTTTCTATACATTGGAATGGCCTGAAGGTATATTTGTTCCCTCTGACACCTCTGGTTCCAAAGCTAATATGGAAGCAAGAGAATCAGAGTGATACCTATCTCATCCTGATTGCTCCACTCCAATGGGAAATCTTGGATCAATGACCGCATAGATCTTGCAGCAGAATTGCCAGGAAATCAAGATATTCCCTCATACTCAAGCAACTATGATGGCAGGTGTTTTGATCCCAACCCATATTTTTTGAACCTGAATATCTGGATCTTATTAAAACAGACCATCAAGAACAAACAGTTCTCACAAAAAGTGGTGGATAAATCACTCAAGCAAAGATGGCTGTCCACTAAAAATTTATAAGAAGGCAATGGAGTATGTTCTCACTGCAGTATGCACAATAACACTTTATACCACTACAGGCATCCATAACTCAATAGCTGATTTCCTGTGACTCTTGGAAGAGAAATGTTTGCACCACTGATAATTAAAACCTACTCATCCATGATCATTGGTACCCTGTGTCATGCAAGATCAGATATAAGACAAATAAAGAAACTATCCAATTTTCTCTCCATTTTTGATTACACATGTCCAGTGATAATGGATCCTTTCCCAAGTAGAATCTGTCATGGGTACTAGCCTAGCTAAACAAAGACACCATTTGAACAACTCATAAGAGCTTTATTGGTTCATATTTCATATAAGTCCTGCTTTTTCACTGTATTAGTGAATGGCAGGCAGAATCAGCAAAATACATGCTGTATTAGTAGACCCATCTACTTGCAGTTCCGACAAGATGGGTCTGTATCACTTATGATGGCCCCTGCTTTAATTGCCAAGAACAAGCTCCCATTCATAGGGAACTGGACTTTTTTGTAATTGTATAGAATCCTGTCGACTCTGGATACTTCATGTCAGGGTCATCTGAAGTACCCAGTGCAAGTTCTAAAGTGGTACTTGAGAAAGACCAATCCTATTTGTTAGGGGAGATCACTCTTTATCTTATCCCTCACAAAGGGAAAGGATGATATATCAGTGAAGACACTATTGTCCTGGATAAAGTGGGATATTCATTCTTCATCTCGGAAAATAATCCCAGTCCAATGAATATGCTTCACTTTTCGGATCATGAACTTAGGACATTCACCACAAACATTGAACTATTCTCTAACTGTTATTATTTATGCTTTGGGATGGAGATCCAAGGACACTTCTCTACAGTCGGGTTTTCTAGAAGCTGTCTCACATACTTTATGGGGCTGGAGATGGTCTCTCAGGTAGAGGGATTAATCTCTTTCCACTTCTTATTATCCTAATTTATTATGAATGGTATCATATTTGAAGAAGAAACGAATGTTTTCTAGTAAAATATGTTTAATATAATACTCAGTCATAATATACACCCTCCCAGCCTCTCCCCAAACTTACATCCATATAGAGAGCATGAATTCTGATCCAATAGTAACTGAGGCATTCACATGATTTGGTGCTAATCCCAGTAGCAAGAGGAGATCACTCTAACTTCCACTTAGGTCTGCAGATAACTTTTGGCTTTTTACTTATAATGTTTTAGCCTGTAAGGGCAGTATTTACAAAGTAGTAGTAGTTATAATATAATATTTTGATATGGTAAGTATTATGAAAGAAACATATTTTAATTAAAAAAATGGTTTCCAGTATTGTTTCTGCACAATAAGCTGTGTTGTGAATCATCTACAGTTTCTAAACTTATAGATGGCTTGCACTTGAACTGTCAAGAAGAACCCAGTCAGTTTTAGAATCAAAAGTCAAAGTCTGTATGACTGGAAGAAAACTGATTTCTGTGCAGTAGCTTGAGATCTCTGTCATCTACAGTTGCCAAATAATTTTGGTTTAGGATGACTTGCACTTGGAATAAGAAAGAACCCAATCAGTTTTGGGGGCAAAAGATCCATACATAGTCAGTGACCATAAACAGAAATGGTTTCTGCACAATAATTGGGTTTTCCATAATTACATTTTCCAAACTTTGTGAATGGCTTGCAATTAAGGAAATGAAGATCTCTACAGATTTTGGGGTCAGAAGGTAAGAAGTCAAGGTCACTGTAATTGAAATAACAAAAATAATTTTCCATACAAGAACATTGGTTCTGCATTACACACCTGGACCAAATTATGTGCATGGCTTGCACTTGATGAAAGGAAGAAACCTATTTATTTTGGGATCAAAGGCTGGGTTACTGTAAATGAAAGGGGAAAAAAAATTAGTTAATACACAAAAATTGCAGTTATTGACCATGTACCCATACCAGAGTTTGCAGATGATTTAAATGTTTGCATTTAAGGTATGGAAGAGGCCTATTGATCTTGGGGTCAAAGCAAAGGTCATGATCATTGTGACTAAGGGAAAGGTTGGTATTGCAGAACAATTTTTTTCTTCATTAAGTTTCTTGAACAAACTTTGTGGGTGGTTAACATTTTGGGTAATTAAGAAACCTATAATTTTGGTGTCTAAAGTTCAGAGGTTGTTGTCTAATAGATAATAATGGTTTCTGCATATTAGGTTTTGTTCATGACCACATACCTTGACCTTTGGTCAAGGTGATTGAGACACATTGGTCAATAACTTTCAGAGTTGATCATGCTTTAATGGTACCTTCACAGAGGACTATTAAACATGGGGCAGCTGTATAATGTACTGTTCATGGTACTCTTGTTTTCTTTGCTTTGCAAAATATTTGTCAGTCAAAGAATAAAATACCTAATTTTGCCATTCATTTTTTAAAAATTTGAGAATCTGATTACATCAAGTGCAGTTTTCTTTTTTTCCCATAAATATTTTGTGTTGAATTCATGAATCCTAGTTTTTTAGTTGTATTCCTGAGCTCATTACTTGTCAACAGCCATATCATTTATGCTAAACTGCCACATTGTGTGGACCTAATGTTTACTTTCTTGAAATCATTTCTTGTCCAAAATTGAAACTTTTGCATCAGAAAGCTAGTACTGGTGTCACTAACATGGAGACTTCAGAATCAAATTTGGATTTCCAGTGGAATCCAGTGACCTACTTTTTTCAGTCTTTTTGAGAAAACTACAGATTAGTTTAGTGAAATGACTTCACTAGAATGTTACAAATAGTATACAACGTCATAGGTGATGCCCTCTTGTATTATCATGTATTATATTAAGCACAGCTTTGTTAATTGGTAGTATATTAAATGTAAAATTAAATTATAATAAAGTATGCTGTATTTAAGAGCACATGAAAATAATTTTAAACTTAAATTACTTAAAATAAATTACCAGTAAGTAGCAATTTTTTTATATATATATAAATCCCAACATTATAAGGGCTGTTCCATTAAAACATACATGGGGCTCAGGGAGGGCACTTTTAAAGTGGGATACTCATCTACAGATGCAATTTAGAATTTTCTTAGCATTTTAATATGAATTCTGTGAAATCAAAGTACCCTGGCATATATTTTTTAAAAACTGCCTTCCCTGGGTACCATATATGTTTGAATGAAACAGTGATAAGATCCATGAACGTACCAGATGTTATCCATGTATTAGGGAAGAGAGAAAACTGCATTCTTTACAGAGTTCAGGGCTCATATCTACCCACAATGATGCATGCCATTGTTTTACTCTTATTACAATTTAAATAAATAAATAAGGATACATACATTTCTTTATGCTGGGTCAATAGTTACTCTCTCCCTCTCCCTTTAGAGGAAACGATTACATGAGTTGCATCCTGCTTTGTTCATTCTGATAGAATGGCTTTTATTTAAGAGTTCAGGATCAAATAGGGCCGCTTGATCTATGTCTTCATTTTAAAATGTTGTCTTTTTCAGGCATACAATTAGGAAGTATGAATTTGCTAAGCAGTTTGGAAGAGGATACAGGGCCAGAGTGACCAAAAATACTCATATAAATGGAGTTTCCTACTTCCTAAATAAGAAAAATTCTGAAGAATGTAAAGTTCTTATTCAATAAGGATGGTTGAGACAGGTAATGAAATATTTCAGAATAAGTTAGGAGCTGTGTTGACTCAGTGGCTGGTGTGTTAGATTTGCATTGAGAAGGATGATGGTTTAAATTCAAGCCAGACCAAGCTTATTGGCTGCCATGGTGTATCTCTCTGTAAGGCACTTTCCTCCAGTTTCATTGGCATGATATACTCATTTAAGTGTTGATGTGCCAGTGTAGTTGGAAATAAGAGAATAGGAGAATTTTTCAGGGAAAGTGAAACTAATCTTATATATGAACTCAAACATTAGATAAATAAGCCTTACTACCTCCTCTCAAATCCAGCACACCCAAAGATGAAAATTCCTGTTTATGTTATATACCTGTCCTTGCTGCCGATGGGTGGCACCAGTTTTAAGCTTAGCGGAACATCATGTAACGAGATGCTCACATTGTGGGGAGGATGGAGCAAATTAAAGTAACATGGTTGTTTCCCAGGAGAAACATAAATTACCTAAAAATTTGCTTTCTCTTTCTGATATGTTCCCAAATCACATTAGTTGAATAGGTTAATCTCTGAGGGAAGAAGATTGGTTTCCCCATATGAAGGTTAACCCACTCTCCTAACTTGCAAGAAAAGCACAACTTGAGGCAGTTTGGTTAAATCTGGGAATATGAAATAATGAGATCTTTGTACCAGATAAAATTTCCGTGAATTCAGTGAAAACTGCAAAGTTGCCCATCAGGAAGTTGTGCTGATGTCATTTGGGTCTGGTAGCCACTTGTGCGACTGAGACTAGGCCTACCAGATCCAGAGTGTGTCACTGTGGAGCCAAGTCTTTGTAGATAAAAACTCAAGAAGGTTGAATGTGCATGCCAACCAAAGGCCTTTATCACATCTTTGATAGAGACATGACAGTCAAAGGCAAGGCAAGCAAAGATTGCTATTATCTCATGAGCAGAGAGCAAAGATTGCTATTATCTCATGAGCAGAGATCTTCATTAGGCGACTCTGTTCTAGTGATATGTCAGAGTATGTATTCTAGTGATATGTCAGAATATCTGTTGTAGGGATATGTCAGAGTATGTGTTCTAGTGATATGTCAGAGTATGCTATGTGCATATTGCCCACTTCAGCCTCAAAGAGGGGGTTATGTCCCCTTTCCAAGGTATAACTGTAATAAAGAGGTTTCTTTGAACTCCACAAACTGACTCAGTCGACATGAGATAAAGTCTGAGCACATATACAGGGTCCTGTTTCAGATAATGTTTATTTTGGCATAACACTTCAAGAACCTGGTGAAATTGTTAAATTTCAGAAGCTATGCCACAATCATATTATATTCTAATTCATATGCAAACTCTTTCCCAAAATGATAATAAACGTTTTACACTATTTCTCATACTTAAAAAAAAAGTAATTTTTCCTGGTACGAGAAAAATACACGTACATTTATTTAAAATTTCAGGAACCACGCCTTGATAGTATTCGAATTCATATGATCTCTTCCCCAAAATTATATTTAAAAAATTATCCATTATTTCATGTACTTTGAACAAAAACTATTTTTTAATGTGTGAATGAATATACAAAATTTTTAGGAGCCATGCCACGACCACGTTATATCTGAATTTGCATTATTGTGAGGCATGTTATGGCAGGGTCACACTGTAAAATAAGATTTTCAGAAACCTCGAAATTCACTCTAATCTCATAAAAAATGTAAAACCTGACCCCAAAAATGTTTCCCAACAAGACAGTTGCAAAAAAATGTTTCATTGTTTCTCTTCACTGTTACAGAAAGAACAGTTTTTTTATCAGCTGCAAAACCAATTTTAAATAAAAAATAGTTTGTACTCAGTATGTTATGGTTAATTCTAAAGTGGAACCACCATAATTTTGTATCAAGTAATTTTATATGGAATCAAATATACCTTGATCCACCAATTCTCATCTTATGGAATGTTAATAAAAGGGTTTCTTGAGCTTTTCAAGACTGTAATAATGACTTTATTAAACTATTATATTTCTGTCTGCATCCTGTTTGATTCCTGAGTTGAACTTCTGTATTCTTCAGAAAAAAAGAAGGCAGATTTTATTTCTGATGTTGCAAATTTAATCTTTTTAAATATGATCAGACTGCACTTATTATAACATAGTATTATGTAACCTGGGGTGAAAAATCATGTAGATCACAAAACCCTTCATATGATAAGCATAAGCCTTGGTCATCCAAGAAATGGTTATGTAAACTGTACCTCCTTCAACAACCATGATCAATACAAAACTGGTCTTTTTCAATCATTATATTTTTTATTTTTCCAGACATCTTCCTATGAAATTTCAAGAAAGTTTATATCTTTTTCTTTTGTCATAAATTCAGCCCATATTAAAAGAACATCCTTCCAAAATGATTTTTTTGGTCTTTTTCAATGTTTTCGATATTTGCAAATCATTTAATTGAAAAAAAAGTGTAATAAGACAAATCATATTTTTTTAAGAAAGTTGTCTGTTATAATTTGCCATTTTACCCAAGATATTTGTTAAGATTTGATAAAATATGCTAGATGTTTCATGAACAGTCAACCTTTTTGCTTATTAATAAGTGTTGTTCTACTTATTTTATCAGGACTATTATTCCACATAAAAAAATAATTTTGATCTGTTTTAGAACACATACTGGTGGATTTGGTAACACTAAGAATAAATGTGTTAATTTTGATAAGGTCATTAATTTTAGAACAACAATTTTCCCATACATTGTTAATTTTCTTCAATTCCATTCCCCTAACAGTTTTTGTAAATCTTGAGTTTTGAAAATTCATTTCCACAATGTCTTCTGTATTCACAGATAATTCAACTCCTAATAGAGAGAAATTTGGAACCCAATCAAATCCAAAATTTTGTATACTTCTGTGTCTGAATTCTTTAATGCGTCTATTTTTATAGCTTTTATTGATATTCGCTTTTAGTCCCAACATTGATGCAGATGCATCTAATGTTTCTGCCAAGACATGCAAAGACTAATGGATTGAGGGACCATTTTTTATGGAGAATCTGTCCATTCATTGACAGACAATTGGCCAAGAAATAGAATCTGTCCAGAATATGTCTGATCTGGATGCTTGCATTTGTACAAATGGTTATATCCAGTTGAGAGATATTCCTATCGTGAGCCAACCTTGGTTGCACCCCTGGTCCAGGTATGATATCCTCTCACTTGTTACACTGATCATATAATCAAGCATCATGGAAAAGGGAATCTCTTGAAATAGCATCTGCAAAGGGTGCATGTAGAGGCAACTCAGAGGGAATAAGATCTGCTGCTTCATAAAACAGTCAGAGAAGGCACAGAAACTCCCTGTTAAATGATCCATTTTGTCTTGGATTTTGCAAGGACAACAGTTTGGACTACCTGAAGTTGGGGAAGATGTGCCACATTGTGGTGTGTGAAAAACTTCATACCCAAATTAACAAACTGATGGGATGGACAACGATTGGATTTTCCAATTGATCAAAAAACCTAGGTGATGTAAAAGGGATGTGATATCATTTTCCCCTTTGTCTTGAATGGAAATGACCATATGTTTCTGGAGGATACACTACCATGGAAGTAGATGCCTATGGACTTGTGTTCAAGCATGAAAGGAAGGGAGGTCACAAAACTGAAGAAAAAAAACAATTTCCTCAGCATGCAAAACTCCCCATGAGGACAGATGGGAATGGGAGAATATGTGTCTTTCAAATCAAGACAGATGGCAAATTGATTCAGATGAATGGAGAGACAGTTTAATCTTGCTGTGTCCATCTTGAATTTTGGTGAAGGTATGAACTGATTTAAATGACTGAAGTCAAGATTGGGGTTTGAGTTTGCCCTTAGCCATCCTGACCAGCAAAAGATTTGAAGACAACTCCAGAGATTTTGGATTCAGAACATTCTTTACCAACTGCTTCTCCATGATTATCTGGATCTCCTGTTGCAAAAGTGTATTCTTTACCAGCAGTACTTATATCACGAATACAGGGGATGAAAGGGTGGAGGATGGCAAAACAAGAACAGAAACCCAACTGAGACAATTTGGATTTCCCATTCACTGGTGGAAGAGATTGATCCGATGCAGTTTGAAAAAGAAAACTAAGAGTCATACACCTGTCGGACAGTCATCTGTGATCAGTTGGGGACACAAGTCAACAGAGAGAGAGAGAGAGAGAGAGAGAGAGAGAGAGAGAGAGAGAGAGGCATGATACTAGAAAAACTTTTCTATCCCCTGAATACAACTACCTTCGAAGATGATTAGCAGATTGTCTTGTGGCCAGTGTTTGGATTGTGAAGCGAATGATCCCATATCCCTTTGTCTCCAGCCATCATGCCATAGAGGGTGAGTCAGAGATGATGTATAAAATAATGATTGCTACATGGAAAGATGTAGCAGCAGTTCTTGGGCTGCCTGCCTCCACACTTCCTCAGTCTTGCCACCAACCAGCACTAATGATCTGAAGGGAGAGGTTTGCAGGGACATTGCAAGTTGTGGCTTAAACAAGGTTAAGCACAACATGCATCCCACACAAGATGAAGCTTTCAAACTATTCACATGGCTTTTTGTGTCACCCTGTTCAATACCTTTGATATTCTAGCTTTTAACATGCATGTGAATTGCGGGCAGCAAAAATCGACAGAGATGCCAAGGTGAACAATGAAGACATTGGCCACTATATTGCAAATGAGTTTTGAAGTGTGTGCATAATGCCTGTAGTCTGCATATGTGACAAAATTCACATACTTTTGGTCAAAATAGAAATATTAACGTATACCACCTGTAGAATAATGCCTAATACATCCAAAAATAACAAAATTCTCAATGAATGGGATGAAATCTAGCATAAGTTTCCTGTGGATTTCAGAAGGCGATGTGAATGATGTTAAGTTCACAACAAAAGCTTAAAATTAGCAACACCTGTTTTTGTTATGGGGAGGTAATGGAAAAGAGTTATTGCCCTTTGTCAACAAAATATAGACAGAAAAGATGAATTTTCGTCTTTGGGAGTGCTGTATTTGGGAAGTAATATAGCTTATATTTCTAATGTTAATGTGATGGGTAAGTATTCTAGGAGAAACAATTTGTGGAAAAATTTTCTTTCCTATAAAGAGGTTTTCTGCGGGGGAGTTATTGCAACTCAGCAACAAAAGAGATGTCAGCTCAGAACAGGTCAGGAGATTTGCAAAATTTGACCGCAAAAGAGGGAGGATTTTCATTGACTCAATCTTTTGCATGCAAATAGTCAAAAATTATAAGTATTGAACAAATTTTCGTTTTTATATTAACCCTTTACCACAGAGTGTATGGCTTTTTAACCCTTCGATATACATGTAGCAAAGTTACCCAGTGCAATGTGCTATAAATAGAACACCTGTTACCTGTTCGATTCCAAACACACAGGTCTGCCTGTTAACTGTTAGGCAGTGTAGTGTATTTTACATTTAACAGCAGTTTTAACCTATTTACATTTTGTGTGGAAAAATTTAAGAGTAAAGTCCGATCATTATAACTGTGTAATTATTTTTCACAGAAGAATTTTTTATGTGCTTTAAAATCTTGAGAGAACTCATTCACCATCAAGTCATTGAAGCCATGTGACCAACCATAGCTGCCATTTCTCATACTCGAAATTTACAAATTCTTTGCCTCTACATCAGTAAGTCATCAGAATTTGATAATTTATAAAATCTAATTGCTGCCTACATCAATATCAGAGCCTTTACCTAAGTTATTGAACCTTTCATAGTTGTGATTCTGATCATGAAAACTCCATAAGTACTGAATGAAATCCGTGACCTCCATATTGGAGAGAGGAGAATATGACCCAGTTACTTCAAATAGCAGATTTCGACCAGACCAGAAACAGTAACCACATGATCTGACGTAATGGTCATTCACAGCAATGAATGTACCATCTAATAGGGTTTTTTCCCCAAAGGTGGCTACAAAAACCCACTAGAAATCACTGATGTTTACAGCAGGCGTTAAAATGCACTTGTTTGCGAATTGGGTAGAGGCATCCAAAGGCGCTTGTATGTGAATCGGGTAGAGGCGTCCAAAGACGTTTGTATGTGAATGGAGTAGAGGCGTCCAAAGGCGCTTGCATGAGGTAAAGGGTTAAATTATGCCAGTATGTCCCTTTCACAGTAAACTTATTACCATTATAATTATAATTACCATAAACATTTTTATTATTCCTTATAAGATCATTGCCTTGAATATATTGGCTGCAGTCCTTGCTTTTGTTGATTTTAATATATAAAAATTGTGCACTGTCACTGGATCCAGGTTTCCATTAGAGTCAACCTGAATTGTCCTCAGAATGGAAAATGGACCCCCCTCCAAGCATACTTGAGAATTGATGGCTGGGGGACATTATTGGAGTAAGGCAGATGCTGAGCACTCTAATTCTTGCTTGAGAGGCATTCTTTAGAAATTTATAAAATCGTGTATCACCTGTTGTTTGCCAAACTTCAGGTCATATTTTAAAATCTGTTTTCATTGTCTAATAAGAAAAACAATTAGGTGGGAAACTGTTGTTGGGTGGGAAACACTGTCATTATTCCAATAATGGAATTTTTGTCCACTATCCAAAACTGCCAATGCTTGGATTATTTATTTTATCACCCCAATGAAATGATGTAATATCACTTTTCATGAAATTTGTTTTGCTTGCTTAGATACTGTATATTCAGTTTAGTCATTAAGGAGATTTCTTATCCAAGCTTTAGTTATGCTGTATAAGCCATACTGGCTCTAGATTTAAGTTATGCTGTATAGGTCATACTGGCTCTTGATTTAAGTACAAGGTGCTTAGAAAATTAAAAAAAATGTACCATGCTTCAAGTTTTCA